>OZ022265.1:98016269-98576269 GCA_963978885.1 Nemotelus pantherinus | reverse complement strand
GTATCATAAATTGTGCTCTCCACTATCAAATATTTATAAGGTAGTTGCTAGTGAACATGTTTACTTTAGTCTCTTAATTCAAGCATTCTTTGTTATTTTCCCCAAGTTTTTCATTCTTTCAAAGTTTCACTATACACGAAACGGCTCTTCTCTTCTTTCGTTCGTCAAGAAACTCTGCTTGTCAATATTCTTCCGTTGCATACTGGGCCAAGGAATTTAATCTGGGAAGATCATTCAGTGAAGTTGAGCATCACGAAGGAAGTCCATTCACGTTCCTCACTGAAGGCAACGTGAAAAAAGTCGAAGATGGCGTGTTGGTAGATCGAAGAGTGACCATCATGCATATAACTAGGGTCACAGGGATTTCGTATGACAGTCGTTGCCCAAAAATTACTTTTGAAGACGGTCTCTGCGCGTTGGGAGTCGAGAATGTTAGCCGACGGCTAGAAACAGATACGAGTCGAAACAGATTTCGAGGGTGAATCTCAAAAAATTCCAGACAGATCAGGAGAATTTTTGCTATGTCTCGTGATCATCGACGAGACTTGGATCCATAGTTTTGATCCAGAAACCAAACAACAATCGATGACGCCGAACAAATTCAAAGTGGCGATCTTGGTGGGGAAGGTTCTGGCATCAGTTTTTGGGACGCTGAAGGAATTATTATGGTGAAATATTTGAAAAAGACAGCCGCTATATCAGACTTTTACTCTGCATACTAAAAAAGAAACGCGGGAGGCTATTGAGGAAAAAAAAAACGCGGCAAACCACGAGCCGGAGTGCTTTTGGATCAAGACAGCGCATCGGCTCACAAGGCTGCAGTTGCCATGGCTACAATTCACGAAACGAACGAACTGCTTGAACATTCGCCCTATTCGCCAGATCAAGCTCCCAGTGACTTCTACCTCTTTCTTCGGCTCACGGAACATCTTAGGAGGCAAGAAATTTGAAGATGATAGTGAATTGATGGCGGCTGTTGAAACGTTTTGCGAGAGTAGAGACAAATTATTTTTTAAGGGTATCTTGGGTTTGGAAAAAAGACGAACTAAATGTATTAACTTGTTAAGGAGACTATGTTGAAAATTATTTTTTTTTTAAATTTAATCACCTTGGTTTATATTGATTATCATTACTTTAAGATCAACCCTCGCATCTCAAATATTATCTCTTTCACTGTAGCAAAACCTACCCCCCACATGTGCATAATAGAGAAAATTTGAAAAGAAAATATAATCAAACAGAAATTTTCGAGGTAAAAAATGTCAATTTTGTAACGGAATCCGTGGTTTTTGTAAATACTCGACTTATGGACCAGTGTACAACAATTGCCGGAAGCGAAATCATTTTGCAGTTGAGTACAACAAGAAAGGAATTGATTTCGATAAATAATGGTTTTTTGCTGGAAGAGATTTCCGGAAATCGTGTACGCCGTTTGTGGTCTCGAGTGATTCGGGTCGGTGACTTTTTGATTAAGTTCTTACTCGATACAGGAGCAGAGGTTAATGTTTTGTCCGTAACATTTTTAAAATATTTTCCAAATGTTCGAGTACAATGAGCAAATGCTTATCTGAAAGCATATGGTGGAATAAAATTAGTGACGGAAATTTCCAGCCCTAGGTAATGTACAACCTGGGGTTTTTTTTTTTCTAAATTATATACCAATCTGGAAAAAGAAAACAAATAATTAAATGGCTGGTGTGGTTACATCAAAACCTTACCTGAGTCTTACCTACACTTCAACTTGACAAAGCATGCAGTCAGCTGAGATGTAAAACATTGATAATGTGTTCCAATTGAAATGTCTGGTATCCAAACAAGTACAGTAGTTAAAAGTAATGTTATTGGATAAAGTACCACAATTTTCACAAAGATTAAATAGGGTTTCTTTTTGTCTTCGAATAACTCATCTCTAACTATAAAAACGATAGAAAATTCATTCTCGTTCGTGAGAATTTATTCAAATTATTAAACTAAATTAAAAGTTAAATCATAACTGTGATCTAAATTAGTCATATCATTTTATACTTCAGTGAATATAAGTATGAAATCAACCAACTTCATTTTATTTAAAATTTGATTTGAACGTAACAATAAGTGTAAACCAAGACAACAAAAAATTGTTAAAAAATAATTACAATCCAAAAGGAGCCAGCAGACCAAAATAGAGAAGCGGCTGAATACAGGGTGATTCATTAAAAGGTTTGGTTTTTAATCTCAAATAAAAGGCATAAAATTGAATTCTCTAGTAAAAATTTTATTGTGAGTCGAAAGAACAATCTATGACATTTACTTTTTCAAGATTGTCTCATTTAAATGTTGACCGCGTCTACGGCCTAAATGGTCCATCTTGAGGTTCCAATTTTGAACGCATAGCGACCGGTATTTCGCGATTGACACGAGTAATTTTGGCTCCCAAAACGTCAATTGAAGCATTGTTTCTTTCGCTGTATGCAAAGGAGCGCCGTCTTGTTAAAACCAACGTTCACCGATACCATGGGCTTATCCGTTATCATGGCACTATTGACGATAACGTTCTGACCGGACTCATTTTGAAAGAAATACCACACCAAACTGAGCATTTCTGTGGCTGTTGAAGCTCTTCAGGTTGTTCATTAGCATAAATATGGGGATTCTGCTTATTGACGTATCGATTGAGTCAAAAATGCGCCTCATCACTGAACAAAATTTCGCGATAAAACAGCGGATTTTCATTGCGGACTTTCGGATTTTCAATTCATTTCCATGCTGATTTGTTAAACGATACTGAATAAAAATTACATCACAGTTTGACAGGAGCCAAATGTGATCTGTTAAAAAAATCCTATTGAAAATCAAACTTCATAGTGAAGCTCCCTATAATATATAGGAATATAGGAATATATATATATATATATATATATATATATATATATATATATATATATATATATATATATATATATATATATATATATATATATATATATATATATATATATATATATATGAGCAAAAGGAGAGATTATTTCTGAAGTGGCTGATTCGATTGAGCTGTCATTTTCTGAGAAAGGAGTAGGTCTATGATTTGTTAAATTTAAGATATCTTTAACTTTTTGGCGGTAATGGGCATTTTAGTGAGCTTTGATGTACCTCTATATTTCCACGCAAAGAATTCTTTTGACAATAGCAAGCATTGCAAATGAAAAATGATAATATTTTGTGCTTGTTCATGATAAATAATTGGATGTTCTAAGCCCTATATGAATACCTAAAAGTGTTCAAAGACTTTTTTTCCAATTTTGATTTGTCATAATTTCTGACAAAAACCTCGGATCGTCAAGAAATTTTCCGGGCGTAATTAATGCTGACTAGCGCTTAACAAAACCAATGCTGACTAATACTTAACAACTCTGTGATTATGGCAGTAATCCTGTAGCTACAGCAGGCACTTGAAAAAAAAAAGTATTCAAATCATCGACCCTCCTGAAAATTTTTCGCTTTTAGACCAAAAACGCAAATAATTGATATGATTTGTCCTTTGTCCATCCCACCTTTTGTTGTTAAAGGAAAATTTTTGGAATTCAGTGTTGCACAAGAATGGGAACTCATTAGAAAATTACCTCTATTTTGTTCACAAGAACTCATGAGAGGATAATTAAATCAATATTCAATTCATAGGATATATTAGTCCTAAATAAGGGGAAAGTTGATTGGAATGATTTTGAAATATGAGCATCACTGTAGCAGTGGTGTTATTGTGAAAATACACTCCGAAAAAAATGAAGCAGATTTGGTGCACCTTAAGCTTTAGTGCCAGCTAAGAGTTGCCAGCACCAGGCATTTTTTGTTATTTCGCACCAACAGATGCTGCCATGAAATATTAACGCGGCAAACATCTACAATGAATGTAAGTAACCAATATTCAAATTTTCCAAATTCTGGTAACTATTTGTATGGCAGCCCTTAACATCTTTCTATCTCTGTAACTTTCGATGAAATCGTCGGATGAAAACAAAATTGACGGAGTTAGATGATTTTGACATGAAGCAGTTGCGGTAGACTTTTGATTGCAATGCTAGTAAGGTGTTAAGCTCATCATTTATTTTGAAGCAGATGAAGCTGTCAAAGTATTGTAAGATAAGCATCCGATAATGAATATAAGTAACAAGTGTTTCACTTTCCTAAATTTTGAAATTCATGCAAATGATGACCCTGGAAACATTTCCACTCTATGAGTTTCAATGCTTTCTTCAAAATCAAAGAGGTGAATGCCCTTCGAAACAGGTTGGCTGTAATAAGGAGCACGTGTCGTAGAATATGCACTCACAATCTGCACGATTCCTTTACTTTTTTTCGGACATTAGTGTTTCTAGCCAGTACTATGCGCTAGAATTTTTTTTACATTTAAGTTATTAGGCAGATACTTACTTTCAGATCGCGCTATGGCTAGTTTATGACATATGGACCTCTTAAATATCGTTTGATTTTACTTTTTTCTATTCAAGATCCAATACGAATAAAAAGCCAAATATTTTCGTTTCTAGTCTTTTGCATGAATTATTGGTAATCATGAAGGATGTGCTTAGTATCATTTATCTCTGCATTATCCTCATTATTTCGCACAGAAAGAATAAATGATTAAGGATATTACCTAAAATCTCTCGCTGCGAAGTAAAATCGCCCTTCAGGCGAAGAATTTCAGCTGAAGAAACATGTGCTTCATAAACTGGGATGTTGAGTTTTATATCCCATGGTAAAAATAATTATGAATATATTCGTAAAATTTACGTATACGTGGCCAAAAAATATATTTAGGTGGTTGAAGTTTTCAATATAAATCAGGAAAATATAAAAAGTCACACCAAGTCTCCAAGATTGTCGAAGTGCTAATACACCGATGAGCTCACTAATTATAGGAACAAATGCATATTCGAAGCGTTTCACTTATTTACTTATGTAGCCCTAGCCAAACAAATCTGTCTAAAATAAATTGTATTAGCTATATTAATTTTTGGCGTCTACGCCCGATTTTATGTCGACAAATCAATTTCATATGAATAATATTTCATATGATTTTTATGTCGATAAAGCAATTTCAAATGTGCGGTGTTAGAAAATGCATACAAACATACAAACTATAAGCCCTATTTCCAATTGTACTGAAATTTTCTAAATTGCAACTAAGAAGCCTATTCAATAAAATTATTATACATCAACTCGTTCATACGTATACATTTCGCACATATTTCTACGCACATCCATATATCATTAAACCTGAATTTTTCAATGCCCATTTACATCTATTACTCTATCGGACTGGATAAGTCTTGTGCATGTGCATACAACTACCATTGTGCTCATAAAAAGCTCTAAATGAATCGTTGTACTTAGTGAATATCAAAGCTTTTTTGCAAAAATAATAGTTTTCGCTTCGAGATTTTCAAGGACACTTAAAAACACAGATCAACCCTTCAAACCCTATCACCAAATTGGCAATATCGCCCCGATAACACCCTAAACGCAGTCTTTGAAGTTGCCCTATTTTACATTGGCTTAAGGGGTTATACGCAGTTAGAAGGCCGAAAAAGACGTTTTTTTCGTAAATTTTTTGTGAAAAGGCATTTTATTTTACAAAAATAAAAATTATATATGCATTTAGTGGCAACATCAAAGCTTATAATGTCACTAATGATTTGTAAAAATTCTGATATGGTGCGCTCCTCCAGACGATCTCCTGAAGGTCTTCCAAAAAAAGGTGTTCAGCGGTGACCACGATTTCTTCGGTATAGTTCATCTCAAGTCAAAAAACCAAACAGATTCTTTTAGTGAATAGATAAAATTAGGTATTGATTGAAGGAATAATCGAAATTTAGATTTTTGACCAAATGGCAGCTTCGTAAAAAAAAACTTGAATTTATGACCAAAATTGCCATTTGAAATTGTTTAAAAAATTAGAAATAATTATCCGAAATCTTATTCCTTCTATTGATACCTGAGGAATATAGCTAGAAAAGTTGTGTTAAAATTTCAAACCGTTCGGATGAGCTGTTTTTTTAGAAATCTTGATCACCGACTTGGAAAATATAGCTTTCAGGAAAACGCGTTTAAAGTTTCGGAAGAAGTTAACACATAGATTATTTTTTTTTACACATGGAGTCACCTGTTCTAGGGCCATAAGATGTACCTTTTGTAGCATCAGCAGTTTCTAATACTTCGATTTGATGTTGTCTACGAGCCATTCTTCCCTCTCGCACACCATCCTCTTTCTCGACATAATTGATGTCCTATTGTATTCATGTAATATAAAATTGACGTTTTACTTTCATTGAAGATCTCGGCAGCGATGTAAGGTTCTGTTTTAACAATTTTGGAGCCACACGGAACGATTTTCGGAGTTATTTTCCATCAACTTATTGTAGCTCTCATTTTTGTTTAGCGTAAAACCACTAACACATCTTTCTTACAATTTTTTATCACATAGGTCTTTATAAATTGGAAATAAAGCTTCAGAAATATCAGCTGGTAAAGACAGATAATCATGTTTATACCTTGGAATACAAAGAAAGAAAAGAGCAGCTGCTACTTCGGTCTGTACTCCGCCTACTTTCTAAAAGTCCTAGACGTGATTACAAATATGCGTATATCTAGGAAAACACTTGTCGGATCGATTTAAAATTTTCAAGGAATATTATAAATTAAATATACATTCCGAAAATTCAAAAAATAAAAAACGATTTCATGAAAATTCTAACTGCGTATCAGTGGCGAGGGGTGAAATATCGATCGAGGGAGGCCAAATAATGATGTATAGTATGTCATGCTGGTGTTTGTCATACTTACTCATTTCTATTTTATTCTCGTCACACTAACAAAAAAGTTAAAAATTCGTAATTCAAAAAATGATAAGCACATGTATATCAACAAATTAAAGAGCAGTTTTTATAGGGTCTCCATTTGTTTTAATATAAGAAATGTTTATAAAAAAAGGAATTAAAATTGCAGAGCGCTAAATGGAAAAAATTGAAAGCAGTTATTTCGCATCCATTAAATTAAAAAATATCTTGGAAATAAATCGAAAAAATACCAACCCATAACATAAGGGTTCATAGACAATTCCTCATTTCCTATACTTTCAAACCGTTTTGCGATATTTACAATTTACAATTACAATTACAATATTTTTAAGTCTTAACGTATAAACTTTAGGTAAACATATTCAAATTATCAAGTTTCAGATTTCCCACGACAAATAGTTTTATGTACATTTTTTTATTTACTGATTAATGTTTTTTATGAATTATTATCTAATAAGAAAGAGGAAAAATAATTGTATGCAGAATATGTATCATAAAAGATTTAACGCAAGACAGGAATTCATTTCTAATCCTAACATTTGACAAATTTTAGTTTTTAGATACCCAGTCAAGTTTTATCTTCATATTCATATCTTAAATAAATATATAGTATTCACGTGCTGCTTTTTATGTGAGCAATACAACTATCGAAAGTAATGTTCACATGAAAAAAGTACGACGGCAATATTGAATGAACCGATCGAAATTTTCTTGCATTCTCGAACCACTCGTAAGCCGATCCATTACGGCTTATTTTTCACCTGGTAAAGCGAGACGATGCTAGCATTTCAGCTAAGAACGAACAGAGACAGACACATGGCAATACACATTTGATCAAAGCCTCAAGTGGCTCGCGAATAAGAATCTGCAAGCCGGACAATTTCGGCTTATGAATGGGAATTTTCGCGTTATCATTTCATGCAGAAGATGGTTTGATCTATATTCAATTGAAATTTTATGTAGATGTTAAGATACATACATGTTTTGAAAAATCCCAAGTAGGTCGATATTTTCAAAAGGGAAGCCGGAAGGAATCGGGTTGTATAACCCCTTGTATAACCCCCCTGCGTATAACCCCTTAAAGGCAAATCACTAATGGGCCATTTAGACATGCGTCCATGCGTCCAAGCGTCCAAGCGATCTAGCGTGTTTTGCTTACACGAGTCAATTTGATTTTGTTTATATAGGCGGGTCTAAAGCGAAGGAGGTGGAGTATGCTGATTCATGTACAATAGATTTTCAAATGATTTATTTCGCTCAGTAGCATGTGTGGATGATTCGTTGATGGTCATTTTAATATATGTTTTGTGGATGATTATTTTATTATATGATGATGTGGATAATATTTTTTTTGCATCCATACGTGCATGACTATTACGAAAAAATTAGAATGCATACGAATAGCTAGACACAAACAATTTTATATGAAGGTATATATAGTCATATGGATAAATATATCCAATCGTCTGCTACCAATTTATTTGTTTGGAAGGAAGAAAAAATAGGGATAAATTGAGGAATGGGAATTAGTAATGTTTTAACATTGATCACGACGATGTTTTTTAAATTTTTAGCCGTTTGTGGGCCCTGGCTGTTTGAAAATGATTTTATTTTAAAACTTCGATTTATAATAACTTGTTAAGTAGACGTTATATAATGAGGAAATACACACGCGGCGTAATGCTTACTGAAAATATATTGGATATTATATTAGGGCTGCCTGGTATGGCAGTTTTTCTAATTATATAAGGGTGCATGAAACCATACAATTAGCAAACGATGGTGTCCATACAGTGAAAGTAAACAAGCAATATTTAAATTATGAGAAGCAAGCAACGTTTAATGAAAGAAACTTTCGATAAAATGCTCGGATTAAAACGAAATTCAAAGGATAGTTTGGTAGAATTATTGTTGCTTAGTTGAGCAAGTGCTGCCAGCACTGAGCAGTTTAACCATTCATATTATAGGGGATGCTGTGGAGAAACGGTTTCCGTCCCTTTGGGCAAGGGATGGGAAAAAATTCAAATCGTCTTTCCAAATTTTTGCCCACTCAAAGACACTTTCTTCATAGCCTCTACAGACGACGAAAATATTCGTCAACTTTGTCCGAAAACATGTTTTGAAACTTCGATACAGACGTTCGCACCAAATGCCGAAGATCCGTACACCACACATCACTTTGAACCGAAAAGAGTGGCTCAGATGCTCTATAGTTTTGTTATTTTTTGTTTAGGATATTTTCCCGAAACTTTTTCAACACCAATGCGGAACTCATTACATTATGAATGCATTGAAATCGCATGCACAACGTGAAAATTTATTTTCCTAAAAAGGGATAAAAATGCAGCAGCACCGTCATAAAATACGAACACAGTACAAAGCAATAATCCATGTAAAAATAAGCGGCAGTGGAAATTTTCAGTGTTAGCAACAGTTTACCGCCACTGCAGGCAAAACCATTACAACTGTGTTAAATAAAAATAAAGTAAATATACAAATCTATTTGACATCTAATAACTTAGTTCGAAGTTACCGGAACATAAGAATTATAGATTTGCCACGCAGAAACACTTCAAAACTTATCTTAAATTGTGTGTTCCTTGTTCACTTTCATCAGATGCACACTATAATTTGCAAATTACGCCACTGATATAATAACAAAAACTACTATACCAATAAGCCCAAATAGAATATAGCAGTAAGCAAGATGGCTCGTGGAAATTTCATAATCATGGAAATATCATCATTTGACAAGTTAACATAAATCGAAACCATCATTTTCAAGTTGACAGTGCTTCCGAACGGCTAAACATTATTAATATATCGTCGTCATCAAGCTTAAAACAATTCTAATTGTGATTTATCATATTCGTTAGTTTTACAATTTCTTTTTCCATATAAATAAATCTGTATCTCAAAACTATGTACATATCAATCCATCCATCCGCTTATCATCTCGAAATGACAAAGAGCGAAAGTAAAACAATTAAGTCAATGGTATATCAATCACCGTAGCCGACCACTTTCGCCTTAGCCCCGCCTTCAAAAAACCGGATTTGAGTTGACTTGACTCGTGTAATCTAAAAACGCTTGGACGCTTGGACGCATGGACGCTTGTCTAAATGGCCCATAACAGTTGTCACCAGCGCAGAACGAACGAGCGTTAGCACTCGGAATAGCCGACCTTGTCTTCATTGTATCAGGGACCCACCTATTTAAACAAAATCAAGTTGATTCGTGTAAACAAAATACGTCAGATCACATGGATGCTTATCTAAAAACCCCTTAAAAGCTCGAGTGGTAGGCTCTGCAGCATTCGCCAAACTTTCCAGATTTGGCGCCAACCGATTTCCATCTGTTCTGCTCAGTGTCGAACCAAATGAGGGGCATTACCTTCAATGACGAAGAGGATCTAAAAACTGGCTAAATAACTTCTTCGGTACCAAGCCGGGCAATTTTGGCAGAACTAGATGAACAAATTGGTCTAGAAATAGAAGCAGGCCATAAACAGCAATGACGAATACATTATCGATTAGTTTATGGTTAGCTATTGTTTGGAATATTGGTAAAAAAAAACTGATTAAATATCTTATAGCTGACGCAGTCTCGTTTTAGACTTCTATTGGAATATAATCGTAATGATACCGAAGGGAAAGTGAAAATGTACTTTTACGTCCATGTGGGGTGCTAAACGGTTAAACTTTTTCTCTACTCTTTCGCTTAGAAATTCGATGATTTCATAATTAATTCAAATATGATGTCAACCACAATTTTTTTTTGTATCAAACCCCAAATTAAATTTCACTATCATTACAAGGAACAAGCTGGTCGGTATTGGTCAATGTTTAGTATTTAGTTTCCGTTCGCAAGGTCTTGTCAACTAGTAACCGTAACGAATTCCGACAACCATCCAACCAGTAATTAGCTACTACTTCAGTCGTCAAAACAAATTCTAAATTACCCAATCGAATATACTTTGTTCCGAGTCATCAAAAAGTCATTTAAGATTAGATTTCATTGTAACGGGACGAAACGGTCGACCGAAAGGGTATAATACTAATATGTTTATGCTAATTATCCGTTAGCGTAACGAACAAGCAAGGCATTGGGTATCTGAAGATGTGAAGTTGCGACCGGGCAAAGGACAATTATGACCTAGAGACCATCATACGATTCGTTGAGGAAAATGATTTTATTCACGGCTCATTTGACACATTTTGCAAAGGTATGGTTCAATTCGTTCCAATTTTTTGCGTATTATTTCATGTTTTTTCAGTTGATATAGATACGAGAGCACCATATGCTTTTAATTAAGTTTTATAATCATTTTAACTAATCACCATTTCATTTTTTAATAGCAGATAGACTCGTATCTGATATGAACAGTAAAAATTCAAGCTCATTAGAAAATTACGGTCGAGCACGTGGATAGTTCGTTCGCTTCGAAACTTTCAGCCTCAGGCCCAGCAGATTGCACGGACTGGAGTCGTGATGTAAACGTCCGTAGACGTAATTTATTATCGATTCGATTAGATGGGTAGCCTGGGAGTGGCCCACCTGTAGTTAATTGTTGCCTGTTTCGCGCTGACCTCAGCTGAAGACAAACAATGCAAATGCAGGAGGAGCAGGCGATTTCTTTCTGTTTGCTAATTTTGTCTATCAAAGGTGCTCATGCTTCTGTTCTACCAACAACCGATAATGTTATTCCACTAACAAAGCTTCTGACTTAATTGTCATCGTATCCCACCTATATTTGATCTGAAATAACATAGCTATGTCAGTTAGTTGTGTTGACAGTAGTGTGTAGAAGTATCGGTTCGAATCAATAGCAAAACGAAGAGATTTTTGTAAGTCATTTTTCTGAGTTTTTTTTTACAAACCTTTGGAATAAAATTCATGTGTTTACGGAAAACAAATTTTAGAAGGTGGTTTTATATGTGAGATCCAGGTGTGCTAAAATTATGGTTTAAAACAAAGCCCGGAAAAAATATCCTGTAACGTAATTAGGGCATTAATCCCGAGATTGAAAATGTCGAATTTTTGGGATCCCGAGATAGTCCCGAGATTTCGGGATTTTAAAAAAGAACTATATCAAGCGAATTTAAACAGATATATTGGCATATTCGTACTCAATTAAAATTTTATATCAAAAATTCTTCACATAAAACCAGAAGTTAAGTTCATTATAATGCTAAATTGATGCACATACATATTTACATGGGTGCTAGCAAGTAAAACGTTAATCTTAATTGGATCTTATTTAATCTTATGATCTAATTTCTTCTTATCTTCTTGTCCAATAATTTCTCTTTATTTAGTCATGATAGTTAATTATAAAATTGGCTAAAAACGTATTGAAATTTAATCAGCATAATGAATGCTACGATAATATAATAAAAATACATTATTCTTTTTAGTTGCTTACATATCAATTGCTAAATAATATTGCTTTTCAATGAAACAAGTGACAAGTAATAATATCGATTGGTTCAAACTACTGATTCGTTTTGAAAGTATGCTCTTAATAAGCATAATTCGTCAAGAATTTCAAAATTTAAACAAGACCTGATTTTGCTGCACATAATTTCGTTTTTGGTGGGATATTAAGCATGTAATCATACGCCAGTTATAATAATGAACCCTTAGAGCCTCCGTTTTCATAAAACGATATTTCTTTAAGTATTAAGTTCTGGGTTGTTCACTCATGTCGTAATGACCAAACTTTTCGAATTCTTAAAATGGGTTAAATTTTATCAATCCCGAAATCTCGGGAATCCCGATCAAAAATTCGGGATCCCAAAAATGCCCAAAATGTGTCAGGATCCCAAGATCCCGAAATATCAGGCTTGGGTGCCCTAAACGTAATTTTATCTGGTTTGTTTGTAGAAAATCAGATAGCAGAGAAAATATTATTAGTAAGAAAATTGCGAAGCAATATAAATACATGCGTTACATATTGTAGCTCAAATTTGAAAGCTATTACTGAGAGCCTCAGAAAAGCAGTCTTAAACGATTAGATGACATGAGAATGCTCTTCCTAAACATTTTGCAAAAGTTCTATAATCTTTGAGAACATATTTTCATAGGCAATACATCCTCGCAGAACAGGATGGTCAATAAAATGGAAGTAAACCTGCAGACTGGCCAGCTTAGACAGATCTTACGGATTTTTGCGTTATCCAAATAATTAATGCTTTTTGATAACTTAGATCGAACTGGACCGAACTTTTCCAATAACACAGGCATGAAAAAAGTAAATCTTTTGGCATTGCACATACAGTTAGACAAAAAAGTCTCCACACGAAGCTGTTTTTTGTTTGCTAACAACAATAACTTTGACGTAATCCGTTAATTTTTTATTTTAAAAGTTGATCTGTTTTGCACAGGTCTGAAACTACAAAAGATCCCAATTCACTTTTGCAAATTTATCAAAATGTTGCATCAAAAAAGTTTCCGCACAAATAAATGGCAACATCACTTTTTACAAACCAGTGCAGTGCCAGACATGCGTAGCCTTAAAAAACACGTTTTAATCCTTATTCCAAGTACATTAGTACAGTTACAGTCTAGTTACAGCCTCGTGCGAACTCAATTTACATTCAGTAAAATAAACTATCAGCTACACGGAAAACCATTGTTAAACTGTACTATGAAAGAAAGTACATGGGTAAAATAGCTAAAGTAGTAGAGCGTCCTAAGTCTAGTAATGAGTGCGTAATAAAACAGAATAGAGAAACCAGCTAGTTAGAAAATAAGATCATTACGGATGCCCAAAAATTGTAAGCCAAACTGTCAATAGTACGGCAAATCATGGAAAATCCTAGAGCGTAACGGGAAGTGATAAAACTATCAAAAATGTTTTACGTGAAAACAACAACAACAACAGAAAACCCAAATGTAAACCACTGGTATCAAAAGTCAATCGCATGAAGCGAATGCTCTTTGTAAAAACCCACGAAAATAAGAGCACCGACTTTTGAACTCGGGTCGTATTTAGCCCAGTGATGCCAATTTACCTACATTGTACCTAAATTTAGCTACAAAAAAACCGGTTTTGCTATGTGTTTCTTCAAATTTAGCTACAAAAGCTTTAAAAGCTTTGAAAAAGTTGCCATCACTGGTATTTACAGATGAAAGGCAACAATATATTTAGCTCAAACTAGAGAGAAATAGTTTGGCATAAATTGAATGAGGAGCTCAATCCGAAATATTTAGCACCAGCTGTGAAAAACAGCGATATTTATGAGATAATGTGGGGTTATATGGTGGCTTCAGCAGTTGATAAGTTGCACTTTATTGAAAATACAATGCTTTATGAATGAAAGAGAATTTTAGCATTTTGAAAATAAACCTTTGTGAAAGCGTTACTGGTTGAGAGATGAGAAGTAGTTTCATTTTCCAAAAAACCAACGAACCAAAGCATACCTTCATGATAGTCAAGGAATGGGTTCTATATAACTTGCCAATGCAGCTGCATAACCCAGCCTAGGCTCTTGACTTAAACCCATATAACATGCACTGAAAAAAATCCACATAGCGCCCAGAGCCATATAACATAGCGCATTATTTATGGCCCCATACGCCATGTACATAGTACTCTGAGCCATGCAATATGGCTCCCAGCGCCATAATGTCAGAATCTACATAGCGTGTGGTGCCATGTTACATGGCGCAGCATTTATGGTGCCACACGCTATGTACATAGTACCCTGAGCCATGCAGTATAGCTCCCAGCGCCATAATTACATGGCGCAGAAATTATGGCCCCACATGCCATATTACATAGTACCATGAGCCATGTAATATGGCTCATGGCACTCCAATTATAACTCGCAGCCATGCTGTGTGAGGAGATATATAAATGTCAGCAAGCTTTTTGAGTATAGGAGAGGATATGATCTTCGAAATCATTTATCCCTCGGGAATTTTTTAGTAAAGTACCATCACCTAACATCAAGTGCTCTACTTCCAGATGCAAATTTGTGGTAAAGTATAGCGCCACACGCCATAGTACATAGGAGCAGACGCTATGCTTATAGCCCTCCACGCCATGTACTATAGTCCTCCACGCCATGTACTATAGTCCTCCACGCCATGTACTATAGTCCTCCACGCCATACAGTATAGTCCTCCACGCCATACAGTATAGTTCTCCACGCCATACAGTAAAGTCCTCCACGCCATGCACTATAGTTCTCCACGCCATGTAATATAGTCCGCCACGCCATGTACATGGCGTGGAGGACTATAGTACATGGCGTGTAGGCCTATGTACTTTTTGCCATGTATTATGGCGTGTGGCGCTATATTTTATCACAATCCCTAAATCGACTATGTACATGGCGCCAGAAGTCTATAAATTATGGCGTCTGGCGCCATGTGTTTTCTCAGTGTGTGTGGGATGAACTGGAGCGTAAGCTGTGGAAAATTTTACACCTTTAACTTCCACAGGTTAAAGGTGTACAAAACGTTTACTTCGTACAACTCAAATTGTGCTGGCTTCATTCAACTTCTCAGTTCTCACAGCTCCTTGTCAACGGTTGTCATTATTACCTTAACAGCTGGGGTGTAGCTGACATTGACACCACGTAGTGCATTCAGGGTAATGCTAAATGATCTGGCCCCCACGATTCTCCTGCCGGTGACAATCAAGTTGATGCGCTACATACTTTTTTGGAGACTACCTTTATTCCACGGACCACTCTTTGATCCTGTTGGGGCATTTTGGGAGAAGTAAAGACAAAAAAAAAATGTTTTGATATCTTGGGTTTGGTAAATACATGAAGTAATTGTATTAGATTGTTAAGAGACTATGTTGAAAAACAAATATTGTTGTACAGTTGAATCACCTGGTTTATATTGATTATCATTACTTTTGGATCAATCCTCGTATGTTATCTTGCCTACCATAGTATTGGGATGTTTCTCATGAAAATTCACACGTCCTGTAGACTTTGTTTAATGTAAACCAGATTTCATCTTATAGAGAAAGTTGATATTGCCAGCAGTGATTTTTTCTTGTGTAATAAGCATCTTATTATGAAAGTATCTAACAAGGGTTTTACTCTCCTTGATTTCGAAAACCTTGCGAGTGCTCACCATTTAAATTTCCATTACAAAAATCAGTCATCTTTTAGCGGTATTTTTATGCATAGCATGAAACACATGCAAGTAAAAATATTAAAAGGAGTAAAAACCTGGTCTATTTTAAATATTTTGAGAAAACTATACAAAAGGTTTCATTGAACCTTGGAGTTTGGAGTTGGTAGAGCTTTCTTTTAGCAATCTCAGAAGAAATTGTCCCCTTTTTGAGTTTTAAGTCAAAACTGCAATTAAATCGACGTCACTCATATTATTTTACTTTTAATTTGGGGAATTTAAATATAACGCATGCGGTTACACTAGTGCAAAAGATGGGATTTTCATGGTCACTATCGCGTTAGAGATTCATTTTCATAGTGAAGAGCTTTAAATTGTCATATTTTTATCTAAAACCCAATAGTTTCAACTAGTACTGTATTAGATCGTCTTTCACACTAAATCTGTTGAAACTCCGTTACGATATCTCTAACTACACCAACAACCATAGTCCTGCAGTTGCGGCTCGATAGACTTCCTTCAGTTTTATTACGTTGCGTTCGTAACAAAATGGAGCAAATGAACGACATTGCCACACCTTTCTTTGCCAACAGAGACGTAATGTATGGCGTGGAAATGAGCTGGAAAAGAAATATGTCGGAAAGAAAAATAAAAGTTGTCTGAAAACAATCCACGCTCTATCATGCATGGTCGGTGTTACCACACACAAATTACCCAAACAGCATTTGGAGCTATGACGGGAATATAGCTTTGTATATTTGCTGAGGTTAGCACAGTGTCAAAACCAGGAAGTCATTAGAGCCGCTACACGTACACCAAACGATGTTCCCCCAGTTTGTGTTTGAATTTCGGGAAAACATTTCGTTGATTTCACGCTAGACAACCACGACCTGAGCAATCCGTGGACGTTGTCCTCTTGATTTTGATTCATCCTTTTGGTTGCGGTTCGCCTAGCGTTATTGAAATCTATTTTCAAACTATGTTCAGATCAGGACATAGTCAAAAGCAAAGTTTACGGTGGCTGAAAGTCGTCATAACGGTACGCCACAAGCACGGTAGCGCGACTTTCGAAACAACTATTTACAATAATTCATAATGATGACATAATTACCGGACAATTTGTTACACGCAACAAGATTTCGAAGGATTTTTTCACCATAAAAATATTTACATTGACACTCACTTGGCCTTAAAGTAAGACGGGCATGTTCACGAAATTTGTTGTCAATGAAAGCCATGAAATTAGTGCTGTCACTCGTTACCCAAATGAAACGGTAATTACTCTACTATGAATACATAAACGTTGACACTCGTGAAATAATGCATATTTGTTTGCATAGATCCAAAAATGGTTCAATTAAGGAAACGTTTGATAAAAATATCGATTGAATTCAATGGTGAAAACAAAAGCGGTGTAGATGATTGTAGCGGTGAAACAACAAGCCATGAAGATTATTAATTTTAACGGCTGGTTGGAAATATCGTTGAAATCGATGTAGGATAAGACTGAAATTAGCAGGCAGAACAATATTTCTTCTCAATCTAGTCTGCATACGCTAACTTCACTAGTGGATCAGTATCTAGACTATGATTCAATCAATTGAAGCCAAAATAATGTTCGGCTGTAGTTTGTTTCCATTATAAAGCACATAAATTTCACTAGCAGGATGTACGAATAGCTTCCGGGAACTTCCATATTTGAATCACGATGAGTAAGCTTGAAAGTTTGCGAGAGTTTAAAGTAGAATACTGAACTTTCGCTGAACTATTTTACTACGTTAATATGCTTTCCAACATATATTTTTTAGCAAAAGCTACTCTCTCAAAGACATATTTAAAAAAAAACTAAAAACTCGAATTCATGCGTTAGAAAACCTGCTTAGAAGTTAAAATTAGATTCATTCATTTTTCACACATGAGCCTTCTGATAGAAATCTATTGTGGAATTAATTGTTGCTTGGTTTGAGCGGGCATAGCCCAAAAAGAAATTCCAGCAGTGAATGGTGTTTAAAAAATCACTCGAAAAATAATTTTTCTCCAGCTGAAATAAAAGTGAGGATTTCGTTAAATGAAAAATAAATGAATAAAAATCAATATATAATCAAAATCCAAAAAGAGCCAGCAGGTCATAATAGAATAGGCGCTAAATATAAGACCTTTCATGTTAAATTCTCCTTAAGATAAGCAATCTTAGTACTATTTAATGAAAATGATAATAATTATTATTATTATATTATTAGTGAGCATTTCCTGGGCACCACTCGAATCACGAAAATGCCGCAAAATCTGCCACAATCTTTCCGTCGCTTGAAAATGAGACAGTTACGACGAAATCAAATGTTCGCCATCGCGTAATAAAATATCCTGATTAAAAGGGAATAATCGTAGCTTAAAGTGCTACCGCTACTTTTAATTGTATTTTTCATCTTTTAGTACTAAGGCACAATAATTTTTGACCCACTACCAGGCTTAGAATCCAATTATCGACGGCGAATCTATATACTACTTTTTTATCATATATGAAAGGAACTACAAAATAATCAACGCAACCTAATCTGACAACCTTTCGCCAATTCTCCAACGTGAAGAAATTCCGCTTGGCACTCTTTGAGTTTTCGTTCTTTCTGACTTTGAAAATGGTCGTGATTTGCTGCCAATCTTCTGCTCAGACCGATTTTTTGTTTTGCTTTTTGATTTCTCAACTCATCTATGCAACTTCCATATCGCAGTTTAAAATCTCCAAAAGTAAAATCAAAAAACTCTAGTGTACTAGAGCCGCTAATTTTCGAAAAAAGCAGAAAAATGGTATAGATTTTGAATCGAGGTTCTACCAAACGTGCTTCTTATTACAATCAACCTGTATCAAAAATTATGTACCACGTTTATCGATGTATGTAAACTCATACGGTAGAAATGTTTCCAGGGCTACCACTCGCATTAATTAGCAAACACTGCAAAGCTGTAGAAGAAGAAAAAAAAGAAAATTTAAAAAGACGATAGACCACTTCTTAATTTGAAAGTATCTGGTGACGGAAGTTGGAAAAAAGAGGTTTCCAATCATTATCTGGCGTTAAAACTCTAATCAGGTTTTACAGTGGTAAAGTGATTAATATTACAGTTCTTCGTGGTTACTGTCATGAGTGTACGATATGGAAGAACAAACCAAAAAACTCAACAGCGTATAAAACTTGCTAAGAAGATCATCATGAAGAAGCTTGTATGAAAACACATAATGGATCTTCGGGAAGTATGAAAGTTTAAGCTATTAAAAAGTGTTTGAAAGGTCTGAACAATAATGTGGAGTGAAATACGGAAATTATATAGGCGGCGGTGACTCCAAAACATTCTCGGCAATGCTTAAATTGAATACTTATGGCGGTGAATTGACAGTCACTAAAAACGAATGCATACGCCACGTGCAAAAACGAATGGGAACGCGACTCTCAAATATAACGAAGGATTAACGATTGGGAGGAAGAGAGAAGTTGACAGAAACTTTAGTGAAAAGTTAACTTTATACTACGGCTTGGCGATTAGAAGAAATATTCATAGTGTCGAAGATATGAAAAAGGCAGTAATTATACATGATATCAACTGATACCAATCCGAAACATGACAACTGTCCAGTAGGCACAGACCGTTGGTGTAAGTGGAAAGAAGCTGAATCTCTTGGAACAAAGCCTGCAGCGCATCTAAATCTACTGCATCATGATGTTCAAGAGGCAATCCCACCCATATATAAAGATTTGTCGAAAGATGATTTACTCGAGAGACGTTTAGGTGGTCGTAAACAAAATGCAAATGAAAGCTTCAGCTCAACAGTTTGGCGATTGGCTCCAAAACATTTACATTCTGGTCTAAAAATCGTTGAGGTCGCGGCATATATGGCTGCGTGTTTATTTTACAAAGGAAGTTCCAGTATTTGATTCATTATGAACGAACTTAATATTACCGTTGGTAGCAGAGGCTTCAATTATACCCAAGAAGAAGATAATCGACGCATAATCCGACAAAATTGACTCAGTTCTATGGACAGACAAAGAGCTAAGGAAATCCAAAAGGAAGGCTTGTAGCGCCTTTCGCGAAAGTCTCAATAGCATCTTAGAGACTGCCACAATGCAGAAAGCTCTGTCCAAAGACTACCAAGGGCATATGGGACTGCTTAGAGCTCCAGATGGAGGGATGACTACCACATTTGACGAAACACTGGAAGTGTTGCTTACAACTCACTTTCTAGGATGCAAAATCAAAAGCATCAATGAGGCTGAGGAAGAAGAGGAAATTCCTGATCGAATACTTCACTCGCATCTGATTAAACAAACAATCAAGTATTAAAAGGTTGAATGAACAATAAACTCCTTCAAATCCTTTAAATCACCAGGACAAAATGGACCCCACCCAGCTTTTCTACAAAGAGCGACGGGGAAACTAAAAATCATTCTGGTACACATATTTAGACCGAGCTTACAGCTCAGCTATATACCAAAATTGTGGAGACTGGCGCGGGTTGTGTTCATCCTTAAAAGTAGCAAAAACCCGGCCGGTCTGCCAAAATCATACAACCCAATTAGCCTCACACCTTTCATATTAAAGACCATCGAGAAACTGATTGACCTATACACAAGGAATGATTTTTTGACAAAGATGCCACTTCAAAAATTTCAATCTGCCTACCAAAAGGGCAAACAAAGTATATCAGCTACACATAAGCTGATACAAATAATAAAAAAAGCATTCGAAGTGCCTTCGTGGACATAAATGGAGCCTTTGACTATGCAAGACATGACTCGCTGTACCTCGCTCTCCTGAGGAGGCAGTGAAGTGGGCAAGTAAAATACTAAATAATCGAGGTGTGTTTGCAGAGCTGGGGGAGGTGAAGCTAAGGGTGGAAAGTAGAAGGAGATGTCCACAAGGAGGGGTGTTATCCCCATGCTATGATCCCCAACAGTTGATGATGCTCTTGTGACCCTCAATAGTCAGGGCCTAACTGCTGTCGGTTACGCGGACGACATCACGGTAATAATAAGAGGCTCACACATGGATACCTTGAGATTCAGAATGTAAAAAGCCTTAATTAAAACAAGCCAATGGTAAAAAGAAGAGGGTATATCCATTAATCTTCAGAAAACTAGCATAACACCATTCACCAGAAAAAGAATTATCGAAATAGGAGCCCTAAATATTGAGGGCACAGTCGTATGTCTGCAGGAAGAGGAAAAATATCTAGAAATACACCCAGATGGGAAACTCACCTGGGACAATCATCTAAACAAAACGACAATGAATGCCAACAAAGCACTCTGGGCGACAAAACAAATGCTTGGACGCAATTGGGGACTATCTCTGAGGCAGATACTATGAGCATACAAGGAAATGGTGACACGTATCCTCCTATACGGAGCTGCAGTAAGAAAACTATACAAAAGCTACTGTTAATAGGATCAACAAGCTTCAAAGGATGGCCTGCCTGTTGATAACAGGAGCTATGAGCTCCACCCCTACAGCAAAAATGGAGGCTCTTCTAAACCTAGAGCCACTATACCTCAAAATTCAGGAGGAAGTAGCGAAGCAGGGCATTAGCTTGCAACAGGCCTATAGGTACAACTCAAAAGGCCACCTCAAAAACCTGGAGGACATCAGGCTTCTAATGGAAATGCTGAACCTCAGTGACCAAATAAAAACTGAAGCAGCATTCGGGAAGAAGTTCAAGGTTACAATTCCATCAAGGGACAAATGGTAGGATGGACCACCTCCCGGTGTACAAAGGAGTGCAAATTTGGTATACGGATGGTTCAAAGATGGATTGTGTTGCGACCGACTAAACTCTTTCGAGCCGTCGTCAGTGCAGCATATATTTAATTAGAGATCTTCCTTCTCTTGCCCGGCGTGCCTTTTCCCAGCCGACTAGCTCAGCCTGGCGTGGGTCGGCGGGCGGAAGATCTCTACGTGCTATGGCACGCAGACAATACAACACTCACCACATTTCACAGTTTTACATCAGAAACGAAAGGAAAACAAAGAGTTTCCGTAAGAATCATTAACGAAATATTTATTCCTTTGGCATTGTTTACACAAAAAAAAACTCAAGCAAAAAAAATCAAATAATCTAAGAAGAAAAAAATCAAAAAAACCAAAATTCAACAATTCAATTAACTAAATTCAAGCACATAAATAAAATAAAATCAAAGAAATCAAATCAAATCAACTAAAGACTAATTTGGGTGGGGTTTTTTTTTTCATGCCCAACCCCGGCCGGAGTGGAATTCACATTGATCATACATTTTTCTTTCCTTTGTTTTTGTTTGAAATAAAAATGTGATCCAATTGTAAGGATAAAATAATAATACCAACAAAACAAAAAAAAACATATAACAAAATAACCAATAATACAAAAATAATTGATCTGAAAAAAAGATGTTAATTGGAATAAATAAATCAACTAAATATATAATCATGCAAAAGTAAAGAAAAAGAAAGCAAAATTTAATGAAATTTTACATTCCCCCACGCCTTTAGTTCTTTTTTTGTTTTTCTCAGTTTAATAGTCATATTCATTAACTTAACGAAAAACTATTTATAATTAGTTGTATGGTTTGCGGCAAAAACGGCATTCAATTCTTCTCCGACACTCGTAGTCATAAAGCTTTAATATCAACCTTTGAACTTGAAAGTTTCTCCTTGCCACAAGGCTTAAGGTATAAAGTTAATAGGTTACTTGGCAATTACTTATCTGGTTCCATACGCGTAGGTTAAATGATATGATGAGAATCGTCACCAAGGAAGCTGGTGTCTCGCCCCAAGAACACGTTAGCCTTGAAATTTGCTTCTGCTTAGGTGCGTTAGCGGTTTCCATACCATGAGCCCGCTCGAGGAATCACAGAAATTTTTCGTCCAGGCCAAATCAATTCACAACGTCTGCCAACGACACCGCCTTCTGGTAAGCACACTGATCAGATTGCTTTCTTCTTTCTCCCAGCAGTCACTTTAATTTTCTAATATTTCACCCACTTTACTAAATTTTTTCAAAGTTTCAAACAGTTTAATAAATTTTCACTATTGCACAATAGTTTAATTACTTTTTATTACTTCAGACAGTTTTGTACTGGATTCTTTTCCAAAATTTCCCTAAAAATCTCCCCTTTTTCTGTTCAAATCAAATTTTATTTTAATTTTATAGCCACCACAAAAAATTCACTGGACTTCTTTCTTTCGCTTCTCACCTTCGAATCCCCTTTTTTCTTTGTCGAGAAAAATTTTCACTGTACCGCTAGAGTGGTTTATTTCCAATTTCCCATTGCTTTCCATTTCGACGCAAATAGGGCATCCCCAAAGCATAAAGTACAGGAATCTGACACCAGATTCGCTGTACTGCTGAATTGTCCACCGGTCAGTGGTGACTTTTTAAGTGTTGACATTCATCTGTCAACATCACCGCCGTGTGACACTTCAAAGTGATTCCAATCGTGAATCCCCAAATTGAATTGCAATTTACGCTGCCCGTGACTATAATTTATTCCGGCACCACACGGAGAATACCATTAATGTTAGGGCGGAGAAGGGTTAGCCTGATGAAAGCATGTTGTAGCGGCAGAATGTGTCCCGAAAGGTGCTCCGAAAGCGGATTATTTATAAGGTAAGTGGATAGGGTCTTAACAATTGTGGAGTCTGAGCAGGGATCGTAAGTCCAAGTGCAAAATGTATGTCTATGAAAATGTATTTCTCTCTCCCAAAATGGGCCACGATCTATCAAGCAGAACTATCTGCCACACTGAGTCTCACAAATAATAAAGATAAGGAACACTAAAAGGGTCAGATAGTCCAGCTGTTCTCATGGCTATCAATCGTGATCAAATAATTCAGCTATTCTCTTAGAAGTGAGAGAGGCGCTAAATGAAACTGGATCACAGAGTAGCCTTGAGTTGATATGGATCCCAGGCCATGAGGGGCACCAAGAAAATAAGGAAGCTGGTACCAAAGCGAAAGAATGAGCAAAACTGCCTTTCATAAGTCTTTCTCCGTACTGGGACTTTACAAAGGTAGATACGGACAATACTGAGGGTTTAAAGCATTCAAAAATATACAAAAAGTATCTCCACAGGATAGCTGAGGAGCAGGTCGACCGTTGCAGATACTTTGGGGAAACGACAGAGTATGAAGAACATCTGCTTGCACTCTGTCCAACATTAGGGAGAAGAAGATTCGAGCTCCTTGGCTCTGCTCTTAGCTACATCAGGGACATCACAAATGTCCCATCAAAGAATATACCGAGGTCCGTTAGAAGCCTGGACATCCTATAGAACATAACTCAGAGAAGGTACAATAGACCCAGAAGGTCGCAGTGTCAGGGTCTTTCTGGACCCACTACAGGCTGTCAATCAATCAATGGGCAGTAAAGAAGCTTGAAAAGAAAAGCTGCACGCCAAAAACGACACATATGAAGCTGAAGAAAGACTAAATTTGCCCAAGATAGTAATAAAAAATATATGTTCCTTATACGCTAAAAAATTCATGAAAATTATCCAAAATACGCCATCGTACATCTATTTCCCCCCTTATGCAGAAAAAAAATGCACGCAAATTCCGATAGAAAGATGAACCTGATCTGGATGCTTCCTGCCATGTGGTTATAAGATTGATTAGAGAGTTGCCCGTCAACAAAAATTATAGAGTTTACTTTGAGAATTATTATACTTTAGTGCATCTCATTGTATATTTGGCTAAGAAATGAATCCTACATTTTGGGTACCGTAAGATGCAATCGAATTCTTAATTGTAAGCTTCCAACAGAAAAGACATTAAATTGCAGTAAAAGAAGAACGTCTGAGGAATTTGTGGGGGCAGTTGAGGACATTGTAATAACTTCGGTTGCATGGAAAGACAATAAAACCATCCTGTTTCTTTCGAATAATTGCGCTACTTTTTCAATGGGTTAAATATCCAGATTCGACATGAAAACCAATCAATGAATTGAAACTGAATCTCATGAAGCTGTGAAATAATATAATCGACACATAGGTGGCGTCGACTTGATGGATAGTTTCGTTGGACCTCCAAAAATTAAACAAATCGGAAAGGTGGAATATTTGTATAGCAGAAAAATGTTCAGTAAGGCAAGTTGACTTTGAAAAAAAAGACAGCGGATGTTCAACTACATCAATTAAGTATTTAAAATGTGGGCACCATATTTGTCAACAGTATTGGAGGATACTGCGGACAAAAGGGAAAAGAAAATGTGAGCAGGAGAAAGAAAATGATTTGAAGAAAACCCGAAAGCCCAGACGCTTTTGCGGTTATGTGCAATACGAGTATGTGTTAATTGAATAAATACTTAGCGTCCAAAATTACTCCGAGTTCTTTAAACTGGAATACAATACCGAGAGAGGTTCCAGAAACAGAATAAGAAAATACTATTCGGTATGTTTAACGCGTGGAAGACATTTGGATACATGTTGAGACATTCAGAGTAAAATAGTTCACATTACATCAGTTCCCACGATTGTACCGATCATTCTGGAGCTGTAAGCAGTCTTTAATTGTATCGATTAGTTTGAACATTTTAAGATTGTCTGCTTATAGGAAAGAGAAATAGTTTAGGAGACACTGTAGATCAACAATTATAATTGGAAACAACAAAGGGCCAAGGATGAATCCTCACGGAGCACCTGAAGTAAGATAGAAGGGAGTACAAGAACAAGAGTTTGCAGTTACAACACAATTACGTTCATAAACGTAGGAAGAAAACCAGGAGAGCAGTGGACCATGGAAACCATATTTGTCCTACTTCAAAGAGAAGAAGTTCATAGCTGACAGAGCCAATCGCCTTAGCAAAATCATCCATATATCTTTGTTAATCAATAACAGAAGCAATATTGTTATTGAAAATTAACAGTAGATAAACAAGTTAGTAACAGTAGATATGCCTTTGACTAATCCATGTTGCACTCTAAAAAGCTCGAATAAAGAATAATTCATGTTACAGACAACTGTCTCAAGTAGCTTGCTGAGGCAAGATAGAAACAAGATTGGGTAGTTGGATATGCAGGCCGGATCACCAGCTTTAAGTATAGGGAAAATATATATAAATATTATATATTATCCCATAAAAAAACGCCAATTCAGGCGCTGAGAGCAAAAATAATGGACAAAAGAGTACAAACTGAAGAAGATAATGACTTTGCTAGTATACTAGGAATACCATCAGAAGGAGAACCAGAACTAGAATCAAGACAATTCATGAAGTACATAGGTATGAAAGAATATGGATACGAAATGGCTATCCGTGTACCCATACGTGAGTGTGCCTTTTTTAATACACGCACAACATTGCTTTCTCACAAAAATTCCGCTCAGTGCGCCCCTTTCTACCGCACTCACAACCGAAAGCCTTAATGCTGTGTCATAATGCTGTTAACACCAGATCGGTGTAAAAGTGTGCAATGGACAACGCGGAAAGAAACGTCAATGTCAGTTTGATTTGTGTCGGGGACTGAAAACATTGACCTTCAGTCAAAATTTATCAAATAAAATTTGAACATTTTTCGGCGTATTCGGTGGAAACGTACGTCTACGTTTGTGCGCAATAATTTGTGTCAATTTCGTGAATAAATTAGTGGTCAAAAATTATGAAATAGTGTGATAATGAAGTGCCGCGTTCCAGACTGCAAAAGTAGCTACCAAAGTGCTTCGCAGGGGATATCTTATTTTGGGTAAGCAAAATTAGCCTTTGGCATCAATTTCGTTTTGTTTTTGTGTGAAATCATAATTAATTTCATTCACAAAAAGCATTTTAATCTCAACTCGCCGGTTTGGGGAAAGAAATGCCAAACGACGTTCAAAATGGCGATCTCTCGTGGTTTTTACATGAGCGCTACCATATGAATTGTGTAGCGCAGACACCAGTAAGCAAAAAGTCGAAAATTAGCACATTTCTCTCGGTCGATTTCTAATCCATTCTCTCTTATATCTGTGATGAAGTATTGAGAAATAAAGAGAGTGATCTATAATTATTAACAGTTTTAAATTTCTTATCTAATTTGTGTCTAAAACAGGAGTAGTAGAGAGAGTATGGTCAAATATGATATTTAGCAGGAAACGGCGAAAGAGCCGAGAAAATAGCATGTCGAGGAGAAAGTGAGTTTTGTAGGGTGTAAAATTACGAGAAAAGGCGAGCAAAGAGCTCACAGGTCTCTTCAGTTGTGATGGCAGAGCTTTCATCAGGAAATATATTAAATGAAATGACGGGGGATTTGTGCAGGGAATGAAAAAATGACACGAAGTGTTTCGAATTGTTGGAACCAATAGAAACTTTAACTCTAGCAACATATGCACCCATGGCTTCTTCAGCAATCCCTTTTGCATGAAAACATAAACTGAAAGAAGATCATCATGCAAAGCAAAACGTTAAAATTCGCCACGAGGGCAGCAGCAACTTCGGAGGTAAGCCTGGGAGGATCATAAAACGAAGAGTAAAGTTTGAAGAGTGAAGTTTGACCTATGAAGAGCCTTGCCAACCTATGAAGAGCGTTGCAACTTCGGAGGTAAGGCTGGGAGCATCATGAAACGAAGAGTAAAGTTTGAAGAGTAAAGTTTGACCTATGAAGAGCCTTGCCAACGTCGGAACAGTGAATAAGGCAATAAAATTCAATACGTACCATACACAAATGTTTCTTTGAAATCTTTCGACTTTACTTTCTTTAAATTTTATGCAAGAACACAATTAAAGCATGTGAGAACCATATTATCTTCTTTTTATCTTTTCCTTCGCCTACAACCATTAAAAAACTGAATACGTTGGCCTAGGTCATTCAATGGTCCTAGGTCAAATCAATGTTTAAAACTTGACACTTGCAGATTAATATCGAAAGAAAATTGAATGGATATTGCATCGTGCGTTTGCACTATTTAACAATTTATTTTCTGCTTTAGCTTCTTCGGTGGGGCTTCATCTAACCAACTTGAATACAATCAACGTGAACAAGTTATTTCATTGTTTTATTTTTTCATACAATTTTTCAGCTTAAAATTTTCTACTTAACTGAATTTAACTAGATATTGATGTCAAAATGCATAATATTAATTTTGGGTCCGGTAACCATCAATCAGCAAAGCCGATTTATTCTCTCCAGTATCTTAATTCTGATAGGGCAGCCCCAAGCGTTTATTTTCCCAGCAAATTTAAAATATGTAACTAAAAACAAAATTATGTTAAGCGGTGTTTTCTTCAACTCGACATTGTTCTAGGGAAGCATCTAGATCAGTAATGATTTGTAACTACATTCAATGATTTTTTTTCATTCATTTACGATGTTGTACGAGTATTCTGACTAAAATATTGATAATATAGATAAGATATAGAGCATATATACATACTAGCGCCATACGAAATGCCGACTTGTAGCATGAATTTAATATAGGGCACACATGTTGTACCTTTTTCCATTAAAGATATTTATAATCTAGATTGATTTCCCTCTGAAAAATATTTTCATCAGAAACAAGAAAGAATTTCTGAGTGTATTTATTTCTACTGGAATGATGGTTGATAGCAAAACCACTTTCGGCTACAAAATGTTGTTCTTTCAAGTATTGTTTGTTAAAAAGTAAACACAGAAATGAGTATCATTACGTTGCTTAAAATGTCAAAGATGTAGTTTTCCACACAGAGGTTGAAAGAAAAATTTGCTAGTATTCTCTCATTCGCATTTCTTTAACATATTTTTTGCTCAATTAAATATTATAATATCAAAATCATAATTACAATAAAATAACTAATTTTATGAATTAAAAACAAACAAGAAGTTAGAAAGTGAGAGAATTTTTTCTTGTCCGTACAACAACTAGATCACCCAAAAAATTGAACAAAGTCATGAAACAGTTCAACTAAAGTATACATGTGAAGCTTAATCTGCTCGAAATTCATTTAGAACCTTTACCTTTAAGGATTTTCCGTTCTACACCGTAAAAGTGGTAAGTCACAGTAACCTTTATTGATCCTACCTTATCGATTAAAGGAACCCACAACATTTATCATTCAGTATTCTGCAATAAGTTTCGGCACAGTAGCATCGGTTGCAATGAAGTCTAAAAAAAAAGAACCATCCACTCTTCTTTTCATTCATCCCCAATTTATAATCCAATCCAGACCGGTTGGTTCGCTCGGAATACAACGGCACTTTCCAATATTATCAAGGTGAATTAAATTGCCATTCATTTATTATGCACACTTGAAGACGATGCGTGACATCAATTTCAACTAAAGTTTATATGAGTGATAAAGGCGAAAAAGGACCATTGATTGGATTGCTTGCTCACACACATGCATAACTTTCTCCAAACATAAAATACTAGCAGAATATTCAGAGAACCGCAACTCTATCGGGCTGAAACATTGGTTCAACGAGCCATTACAATTGTTCTGCAACCACCATTCAGATCCTTTTTAGTAGTGATATGATGTCAAGTGAAAAATCCATTTCTCTTCTGTTTCGCATTTACCACAGTCACATTCACAGTTACAAGGAAGAACATCATGACAGAGAATAAAGCCAGTACCCCTTTGGAGTTTGGTCCCTTAGTCGGGTCGCTTCATCTTTTTAACGTTCTTTTACGATACCGTCGTCGTCGTCTTCATCCGAGCACTCTCAAACTAGTTTAATTTCACGCTTGACGCTCATCACAGAGAGTGAGAGACTTAGTGGAAATTCAAAAAAGGAAAATTGTGCATTTTCACCGGAGTGAAAGCAGTGCGAATACGGGTAGTCGTAGTGGAATCTCAGGTTGATGCCGATTTGTATTAATTCCGAAGAACTAACATAAGGTAAATTAAAGGAAAAAACTATGTGTTTGTATGGAATATAAAAAAGTTAATTTTATGCGAGAGTGAATGTAAGTTTTTCATGGAAACAAGATACTTGCAGACTATTAGTTATACTGACTTCATTGAGAAGCTCTCTCTGGAAGTACGAGAAATCATTCTGGACTTATGATAGGCAAGGCAAGAAAGTAGGAACATGTCATTTTGAGAAAATTGCTAGAACAACTCAAGAAAAAATAGCCACAAGTTGAATAATTTCTCCAAACTTATGTGCCTCACATTTTTCTATTCCTTCCTTTTATTCAATATCCTCCATCCACAATTTTTCTAGTTTTTTATCCTTATTCTGTCTACTCTATGCAGATTATCTAAAAATATTTCGGACCACCATAAATTCTATTGACTATCTTAGTCCATCAGGAAGATTTAAATACTCATATTACTGCACATAGCTTAAATATCTTGTCTTTGAAATGTTGTGTTGTAGCATGTCCATTTCTTTAAATGTTGTGTTTTAACATGTTAATTTCACGCAAACTCCAGACTAATGGCTTTCCATATGTTATTTGTGGCACCTTTATCTTTGGCCAACATTTTACTGATCTTTGATCTTAAAGTGAAATTTAATGTTCCAGTTTAAACCATCTTTAAAAGAACTTCACGGATTACTGGATTTGTTTCACGTTTCTGCCACAATTTCTCTAGCATTGTATGTATCACCCTCACTTGCTCTAAACTTGAATACTGTAGTCAAGTCTGGTGTCCTCCTTTTACATACATACCTATCAATTAATGTTGAACCAGCTCAGCGGAGATTCCCTCGCACACTACTTTTTAAATATAACTTTTCATATAATTAGACACTCTTAAGTATTCCCTTTCTTAAGAAGCGCAAAGTTCATCTTGACGAATATTTTCTTTTCAAACTAAGTTCCTTTCATTGTTTATTTGAAACTCGTAATTGAACAGCAACATAAGCGACAGCTTAAGTCATTCGTTCTTTTTGATGTACCAGTTGCTTGTATGAATATTGACATTAATTTTCCTGTTTGGTACTTTTTGCGCACTCATAACTATCTCTTGCATGATCCTCTTCCGCATTCCATTGTCACCTTTAAGAATCATATTTGTTAAGTTATAGTTTTGAATTATGAAGGGTTTCCCAAAAGAACTAGCAAACATTAAAATGGACACAACTTTTTTTTGCTCGAAATCACTGCAGATTTGGGCTTGCAATTCATGATTTAAATAAGATGTGTCCAAATGACTACCACGGCTTTTTTCCGGACATTGATGTGGTGGTAACAGTTTTTGATGACTCCGGCGAGCATATCGGTCGATATGGCAAGTCGAGTGTTGGCCATTAAGCTATCAAAAATCATGGGTTTATTGGCATAAACCTGCGATTTACCGTAGCCCCACAGAAAATAGTCGAGAATTTTAGAACTTGTCTCGCAATAAGTTCATGTTTACACGAGTGATACGCGGTGGCGCATCACCTTTTAGACAGGATTGCTTTGTACCCGTTGCCATGAACAAGAACAATGGTTTTTAAAAATAAGGACCGATATCTCCTTGGTGCCAAAATCTACATCAATCGATGATTTATTGCGCGTGCAAAAAACTCACATGTATCACGTGCCCCCCATAATTCCGATAATTGTGCTTACTAAATAAGCCATTGATCCAAAAATGAGCATCATTGGAGAAGATACTATGTTCGAGAGCTCAATCGGCAAATGAATGATAAATACTTCAATTCTGTAGCAATAATGTTATATATAATAGCATGCTCAGAAGGACCACCACGACAAATAGCATGATGTGTCACGAGGCAAACGCGAGCTTACGTAGTAAAACTGAACAATTTCTAAACGTTATTTCAATGCTAAACGTACCATGATTACATTGTAACCCCTTCTGAATACAACTGAGAAGTGATGTCGAAAATCGGTTCGGAAATACGGCCGCGATCAGCTGTCAAAGTTTTAACCTACCTATTGGCAAACATTTTACATTTTTAATGTTTCGTTCCAATAAAATAAAACTGATAAGTGTCAGCAACCCAAAATAGTTTAGTTGCTTGATTTTAAGTTTTGTATTGTTAATTCAGCTTTAAGATCAATAATCCGCAGTTAAAACAAAATAAAAATATTTTTCAATTCTCATTATTTTTTTGTTAATTTTCCCTTTTGCAACTGGCCAGCTGGCCTGCATAATGCCATTTTAACTAAACAAATGTTGTGTTACATCAATTTTAGCTCACACTTTAGCAATCATCATTTAGAAGTAGGGTGGATAACTGAGTACGGCCTCCAGCTGGCAGTCTCAAAGACAGAGATTATCATGCTGACAAAGCAGAGGATACCAACTGTCATACCCATGACAATCAGCTCCATCGGAGTCCAGGCCAGGAAGTAGGTCAAGTATCTGGGAGTGACTCTGGATACCAAGCTGACATATTGAGATCATATCCGCAAGACATGTGACAGTGCTCTAGTAGTAATCACTTTGCTGAGTAGGCTAATGGCCAACGTTATACAGGTATACACAGTGAGACGAGACGGAGGCTGCTGATGGGGACAACTAGTTCCATCTTGCTACATGGAGCTGAAATTTGGGGAGATGTGCTTCGAACTAAGAAACTTCGGAAATGTATTGCCAGTGTCCAACACAGGGGTGCCCTGCGAATCGCCTGTAGCTTCACATGGTCTCAAAAGACGTTGTGATGGTTTTATCGAGAATAATCCCAACCGATCTGCTGACTCGAGGAAGGATACCACTTTTGCTCAGAGCTGGATAGAACTGAGGCTTTTACGCACGCATGTACGCTAACCCTCCAATTTGGGCAACAGCATTGGAGTGAAAGTAATAAAGGACGCTGGACGGCAAAGCTTATTGGTCTTATTGAGCCTTGGTTTAACCAGAGCCACAAAGAGGTAAACTTTTCATCATCATCGGGGCACTACAGCACGAATCGAGCCTTAGCCTACTTAATATTTCGCCTCCATTCGTCTCGGTTCAGTGACTGCGTCCTCCAGTTCGGTGCTCCCAAAAGTGACCTGCTGTCAGCATCTATAGAATCCTCCCAGCGCTTGCGTGGCTTACCGACTGGCCTGGCTCCGCTCGATCGCCCCTTGAGAGATCGTTGGGGATTCGATTGTCGCTCATTCGTTCGACGTGGCCAGCCCATTGTAATTTTTGAGTCGTATGACGGTAGAGACTTCCGGCTCGTCATATAAGGTAAAAAGCTCGTTGTTGTATCGGATTTGCCATCCATCTTCTTCCCATATTGGACCGAGGATCCTTCGCAATACCCTTCTCTCAAACGTATTCAAGGCCTTTTCAGATGCCTGGGTCAGCGTCCAGGTTTTGCTTCCGTAGCATAGCACAGGTCTAGTAATTGTTTTATAGATGCGGAGCTTCGTATTCCCGTGTATGCATCGAGATTTCAAAGTGCGAAGCACCGAAAAAAATGTCTTATTGGCTAATTGAATCCGTCGTTTGATTTCGTCAAGCTCATTCCCATCCTTCGAGAGGTTCGTCCTTAGGTACACGAAGTTGTCTACGTTTTCAAGGTTATAGTCCCCTATCGTTATGTTTTGTCTTATTAGCGTCTTTTTCCTTGATTGAGTCATAACTTTAGTTTTTTGTTCGTTAATTTGAAGACCAACTTCTTTGGCGGTTTCGTCTAGAGCTACAAATACTTCCTTGGCGTCGTTGAACGAACGTGACATAATGTTGATGTCATCAGCGTAAGCTACTAGTTGTGTCGATTTAAATAATAGAGTTCCTCTCGTGTCAACGGGGATTTTTCTGATGACATACTCAAGCGCTAAGTTAAAGAGTACCGGAGCTAATCCATCTCCTTGTTTTAGCCCAGTATTCGTCGAAAACGAGTTGGTCATATTATTCTGAATTAGCACTTGTGACGTGGAGTCGGTCATGGTCGTTTTCACCAGTCGTACCAACTTTGCTGGGATTCCGAACTGCAGCATGATGTTATATAATGCAGTTCGGTTGATGCTGTCGTACGCTTGTTTGAAGTCGACAAATATTTGATGGACATCAATATTGAATTCCCAACATTTTTCCAAAATTTGTTTGACCGTAAATATTTTGTCAGTTGTCGATCTTCTACGTCTGAAACCACCTTGATATTGACCAAGAATTTTCTCAGCGTGATGGGAAATCCTTAACTCTAAAATTTTTGTCAAGAGCTTGTATGACGTACAAAGTAGTGATATGCCCCTGTAGTTTTCGCATCGCAGTTTATCTCCTTTCTTGTGAATGGGACATATAACGCTTTTTCGCCACTCATCCGGCATCGTTTCTTGTTGCCAGATGCCTGTCACCAATCCATGGATTGCCCTTAAAACGGAAATCCCGCCTGTCTTCAGGAGCTCCGCGGGGATACCATCGATGCCCGGTGCTTTGTTGGGTTTCAAGCGGTCCATGGCCTGTCGGACTTCATCTCATGTAGGAGGGTGAGATGAGGCACTGTCAGGGTATGTGCCAATTAATGATGGCGATTCGTCGGGTGTGGGGACATTTCTGTTCAGTAGTTGCTGGAAATAGGACGCCCATCTTTCCTTCACCTGTTCTGAGCCACTTATGATGCTTCCATCGACAGCTCTACATAGGCTGGTTCTTGGTTTAAAGCCTTGTTTTAAGTGCCTCACTACTTTGTACGCTTGTCGAGTGTTGTTAGCCAAAAAGTTTTCATTCATGCTATTCAGCATGCTGTCAAAATGCTTTCGTTTCTTACGTCTAATTATTCTATTAGCTACTCTCCGAAGATCGTCATATTTTTCTTTCTTGGCTCTAGTCGGTCGTTCAATGTGGTTTTTGTAGGCCGCATTCTTTTCGTCCAACGCGGCTTGACATTCCTCGTCGAACCATTCATTTCTGCGTTGCCCGGCAGTATATCCCACTACTTTTTCGGCTGCTGCATTCACTGCGCTTTTGATGGTAGTCCAAACTTCGTTGATAGATGTGGTGTTAGGCGTAGAAGCTAGTTCCATTTCCAGAGCTGATCTATACTCGGCTTCCATCGTCTTGTTTCAAAGCTTGTCGACATCCAACTTGCGTCTTGAACTTGCTCTGACTTCATACGACAGTGATATTCGACATCGATATCGAGTCTTGACTAAGTAGTGGTCGGAGTCGCAGTTGGCCCCACGGAAGGTTCGCACATCTAAAATACTGGAGGCCCACCTTTTCTGAATCAGAATATGATCAATCTGATTAAAGGTGTGGCCGTCCGGGGATGCCCATGTCCTTTTGTGAATGTCGCGATGCGGGAAACACGTGGAGCTTACGATGAGATTTCTGCTACTCGCAAAGTCGACAAGTCGTTGTCCATTGTCGTTGCATAGGTCGTGAAGACTAAATTGGCAGGTGGTTCCGCGGTGTGTTTCCTCCTTTCCAACCTTTGCGTTGAAGTCGCCCAGCAGGATTTTTACATCATTTGATGGCAGTGAATCATATAGCCTTTCCAGAAGGTTATAAAAGTTATCTTCAACTGCCTCATCCTTATCTTCAGTAGGGGCGTGAACGTTAATGAGCCAAACGTTAAAAAACTTTGCACGAATGCGGATCGCACACAATCTTTCATTGACAGGCTTGAAGTCGATTATTTGCGGTTTCATTTTTTTGTCCATGATGAAGGCCACTTCCAGGAGGGCTTTGATGGCCCCTGGTCTGTACAGGGTTCGCACGTTCCAGGTTCTAATAGAGTAGTCCATATTTCGTTTGCGTGGTCGTTTCCGTTGATCCAATCCAAGTATCCGAGGCAAAGTATCAGGTTCCTGAATAAGTCAAGTTTTACGGGAACGGGTTATTGCCCCATTGCCCAACCCCCAACCTGGAGGGCCAGTCTGGTTAATGTTCCCGATTTAGAGCGCGGGAAGCTCGCCCTCACCTTCCTTCGTTGGCAATATTCATGATCTGAAATGTCATGAAGGCTCCCGGCAGCCACCCGATGTGGAATTGTGAAATCACATCTTCGGGGAGGTCGAAGGTAGGATTCAGTAGCAGAGCTGTAGATGTTGTTTCCAGCAGGCATTTCTCGGGATTTCAATTGCTTCTTCGGTAACCAGCACCCGATGACGCCCCCGTGGCCTATGCTACCATTTGACCTTTGTCAATTCTTCTACCATTTTACCTTTGTCAATTCTTGGCGGCGCACGGTTAAGTCAGCAAATACCTGAACAGAATGGGTAAGGTACTGCCGGTACTATGTGACTGAGCTCGATGATGCTCAACACACTTTCTTTATGTGCAGCCGCTTCGTAAGTTTGAGGCGCACCATTAAGTGCACAATCGGCCTGATAACGCCTGAGATGATCATGGGTGTGATGCTGCAAAACGAGTTGAACTGGGGCGCAGTCTCAACATAAGTTGAAAGTCCTGCGCATAAAGCGGGAGGAGGGTTGCCATACTGACCTATAATCTGCGGTAGTTCTTGAAGTCCGTGGTTACGATTAGGTGAGTCAGCACGACCGGGTCGAAGTAGTGTTTTTTAGAGTGCGTCAAAACTCACATATCCAGTGGTAAGCATGACTAAAAATTAATTAGGCCGGAAAAGTAAAACCAACGCTAGATTTTAACTGACTTAAAAGAGGATATTTAATATTTGTTACGGATTTTTGGAATAATAACGTATTTCAAAAAAATATAAATAAAAATATAACAATTATAATATCAGTGTTCTCTGTGCTCAACAATCACTGAAACAATATATAATGCAATATTACTCATAAAATCTGCAGGTCAAAATTATTGAAATACTTGGAAAAAACATAACATTTTATGCGCACTACATCGTATAAGAATATAAAATTGACTTAGACTTATGCATAAATATTTTATGAATTACATTTAGTTTTATGATATAAATAAGCAATGGCAGCTGGTTATAATAACAGTAATAACACAAATATCTTTGAATTGGTTTGTAAAACAGTATTTTCGATATATTTACTTACACCGAATCAAACAATTGAAGTGTATCATCCAATCAGATGTGTGAGTGTCGAGCTGTGTATAAAATCGATTTGGATGGAAATTGAAATTTTTGAAAAGTCAACATAGTTAAGGGGAGATATACACCTAGGAGCCGGATAAAACGGTCATTTTTGTGCATTTTTTAAGGAAAACTATTTGAAATATCGGATTGGGAGTTTAATTATCTAAAAGTATACACATTCAAAAGTATGCTTAATTTTTTTTCATTTAAAAATATAAAAAATATGCAAGGATATTGTATGATCCTTGGAGCGCTGTAAAAAAAACAGCGTTAACGGTACCCACTGGCATTTGTTCAAAAATTATCTGAAGAAAAAAATGGAAAAAAATTATTAACTAAGATACTATAATCTAGTTCGTGTCATAGCCGATTTTGAAAATATCGATTAATGACAAAATGGCGGACGTTTGAACATGAATAGTGATTTTTTGACCAAAAATTAGATATTATTTTGGCTATAAAACAAAAACTAAGTAACGAAAAAGAAAAATCCTATGACAAGTACTAGATAATGTTATATAAAATAATCACAAAAAGAATTAAGGTAATCAGTTAATTGGTTTCCGAGAAATTTTGGGTACCGATTTGAAAAACGTGTTTTTAAGAAAAACGCGTTTGAAAATTTAGGACTGAATAAATCATTAAATTTGTCAACTAACATGGAATCATCGATACCAGGCCCATAGTGTAAGTCTTTTACTGTTTACGGAATATTCATGGCTTCTAAATTGTCTTGCCGACTCCGTATTCAACCTTCTTTCGTCTGTTCTTGCGCTTGCAGTTCGGCTTTCGCTATGCAAGTTTCGTCTTCTTGCGCTGCGTACAAGTGCGCTCCCGATCCGAACGATATTCTTAACACATTCATGACTTCCAGCGATGAGGTGAAACCATTGTTGAATGTACATGTTGCAAGATATCCTGCAATGCTAACGATTTTGGCCCCGCTGTTCATCGTTTTTGGGGCTATTGTCCAAATAAGTTGGTTGAAGTTTTGGGTATATCGACCAACACAGCGTTCCAACAATTTTTCATTGCTGAGGTCTTCGTTTACTGGTTTGATGACATCTAACACCATTTTTGGCAATGTTCAATAATTGTGACGAACATTTTCCAGTTCTCCTTTAGCCTTTGCTCGTTGCAACTGGCACCACGATTCGGGGCCTTCGGGACAGAAATGTTTTTGAGGCTTGCTGTCTGTTGAGCCGTAATGGTAAAATGTTGCCCGTATCGCTTTTTTCATTTCATCCTTGGAGGCACAGTTTCTGCAAATAGCTAAGCCATAGTAAATCTTCAGTATATCTATAAACTTTGCCCTCAATTTGTTTTTGCTGCTGATTCCAGGACTTTTTTCTTTCATTCGCGAAGAAGGGTTCACAATCGCTTTTGAACGTGACACACTCATTCTTTTTTTGTAATTTCAATCTCGTTACCATACGGTTTCGCATTCACTAATCCCGTGTTCGTCTTAGAGTCACCATCCCCGGCATAATTAGTGTACATAACTCTATACTTTTCGGCAGATTTTGAAAACAATTCTTTCATGGCGTCTACTTCCATTTTACCTGCCGATCCATCATGATTGGCCTGGCAATTTCCATCGTGATTCGATTTCCATTTCTCACATTGCTCAGTATTTTCGAGTTTATTCCAATAGTTACATTTAGCACAATCATAAGATTTGACAAGAATATCAAAAACTTTTCCTGTAAACTGTCCAATGAGAACCTCAACTCTCTACAATGAGGTAAAACCACGTTTTCGCCCCGTACTATCTCCAAAAACGGTTAGTTTGGTTATCCCAGCACTCGAATTTTGCTTTTATTTCCCGTTGTACTTCTTTTACAGCTTGTTTTAACACCAATTGAACAATACTTGAAGCAGCCTAATGAATGTTATTAACTATCGTATCATACTTCGTAAAACACGTTTGATTATATCGGCTGTAACTAGCTTATTTATAGAAATATTAACTTGGTGTTTTCACCAGATATTTTTGAGACCTGTATCTTCACGAAAATGCAATAAAAAATAAATCGATTTTGCCGACCATTCTAGGTGGATATCTCTCCTTAATGTCTATATTAATGATTCTCAACCTTTTTTTTTTTGTGGCGGCACACTTTTAACGATTTCAAAATTTGGCGGCACACAAAGAAAAATATAAGTTTAAAAACTATTTATATACCTATAACACACTGCGTAAAATAGTTTATGATAATTTTAAATGTGCCAAATAAAATAGTATGCACTACATAAATAACATTACGTTTATAGAGGGATTAATTACAAAATAATAATAAGATTACTTTTAATGTGAAATTTGAGCTTGAAGCTTTTTGATAATTTCACTTATATTTGGTCGTAAAAATGACAATGATAATCTCATATCGTCTTTTATATTTAACAATCTTGATCTTTTTTTTTAGTTTTAATGTTGGTTAATGCATAATTTACTAAATAAGCGACTTTTTAATGGTCTTGATTTTATATAATTAACCATTTTAACACATTGTTCCAGAGCTAATTTCAATTTTGATGTTAATTTTATGAGTAATAGTGCAAATCAAGTATTACGTTATATATTATTTCAGTGACTATCCGTCATAGAAAACATTGATGTAATAATAATTATTTGTTTATTAATATTTTTGTCATGCATAATTGACATACGTCAGAAAACCCAAAACAAATATTTAATATACTCTTTAAAGTCACTTAATACATCGCGCTGATTCTACATATGTATATTTCTAGGTCAATTGCTTTTTGTGATATGCCACTTTGCCAACGATATCAAAGCATAGGTTTCGATAATGGTTGTCGTTTCGAGGCCAACTGATCATACTTATCTGGCTAAATCCTTTATTCAAATACATAATCTGGCTTTGTGATATTGTCCATTGAGAAAACTCAAGAAAGTGCGTAATAAAAACAATGAGTGCGTTTGGAATATGCCATTGCTCAATTGCTATCCTTATTATGTCTTTCATACACTTATTTAGTTTTCCTCGACCGTTTTTTCCCTGCTGTCCGAGAGTAGCTAGTACAATAAAATTTTCTTCCAAAAACTTACTTGTTTGAAATTCGACACCTAAACGCAAAACGTTTTTTCGTCAGTAGTGGAATACTGTTATGTTCCCGTGAAACGTGAAATAATAACAAAACGCACATCGCGTTAAAACCAGCAAACTACACAACAAAAATATTATATAATTTTTTACATTCACCAGTAAATCATTGATCGATTAACTTGGACATAATTTTGAATTTTTTCGCACACGAATAACTAAATCACATTAAACATAACTGAATTCATGAAAAAGGGAGTTAAGATCGTGCATAGTTCAACATTTACGAAAATCCAAAATGTAGTTCAAAAATGAACTGCAATATTTTTGCCTGCCCTTACTTTTCTTCAAATATATATGAATATTAAGCGATATCAGCAGAGATAACTCCAAGAACTACAATGGTGGCGACAAAAACAAATGTCAAATAGCTAAATCTTAAATCTAACTATATGTCAAATAGCTAAATCTTAACAAAAAATCTTAGGAGACCCTTTAAATATCACTTGAAATACTGCAAAAAGTATGCTATTTTCGACCAGCTAATGCTTCAGACCAAAATTCAAATTCATATTTATTTCAGAACTCATGTCATCTCAGAGTTCCATATAACGATTTTCTCTTGTTCTTAAAAAACAGGACAGGTCAATTTTAGCATTGAACAGATTCCAGCACTTACCTTGCGTCTTAAATAAAAGAAATATCAAACAGCTATACAGGAATCTCGTGAGTCCCATCGTTCATTCATATGATTTAGGAGTGTGTTCGAGTGTGTCCTTCGGCGAATTTCGAGCGAACCAACGAACGAGGATTTGTAAATCGTTGATCCGAATGACGGTGACGAGCTGTATTTAAGGTGGATTGTGCTTTTGCCAGTCGACACGGTTTTCAGCTCGGATATCACTTGTCCAGGTGACAGGCTTTAGGACTTGTGATTTCCTTCGTCGAACGGAAGCAAATAGAGCTGAAGTCGAGAGATCTGCATCAGGAAAATCGAAAAAAACGAGCGTAAAGGAATGAAAGAAAGCACTCAGCACTTTTCAACAATTTTCCACTTGACACTGAAAACTCATTTTCTATTGAACATTCAGGCATAGGTTGAGCGAAGTCTTGGGTGCCGCTTCAGTCTTTACTCGTCTTATGATATTTCAACTTTAGTCCGGGAAAGCGTCTCATCTCCACATTATTTACTTCTCGATTCCAGTTCCGGTGTGTCAGGGAACAACGAACGGAATACGACAAGAAGCAGAAGATGTAGTGTGCGAGCGAACGATATTATTATTTCATAGGCATACTTCATACAGGATATCGTCTGCAGGCTCTATTGAATCGTCCCGATCGAACTTTACGACAAGTTTGCTGCAAACATACGAAGAGCAAGTCAGGAAATATGATGACATGTATTTGCCGCTTCAAGCTGAGTCTGTTGGTTGTCCATGCTCCTGAAATGACACCGTAGAAATTTTTCATGTTAGAAAACTGAAAGTTTTTGAACATTTTATAAAATCTATTGCATTGATGTCGTGGAAGCCATGATTTAGTTATGGCATTCACGTAAACCAATATATTTGCTCAGTTTATGGTTTGAGGGCTGCTAACATAACGTCTGAAAAGCATAGAAATATCTTTCTATCAGCATATTTAAATACTATGTTGAACATTAATCTAATATCTTCGTAAATTCAAATGATCTCAGCGTTAAATTAATGTGTATCTTAATTTTGATTTTAATCCATTTGTTTTATGTTTTAATGTTCTAATTCTTTGTAAAAAAAAAAATGAAAAAGAGCATATTGTAGGTTAAATTTATGCAATCGCTTTAAGAAATACAAATATAAGTCAATGTTCGCGTTTCGATACATATATACAATATCAAAAGTCATCCATTTTTTCGATGTACATATTTAAATAGATACGAAAAACTGAAAATTAAAGAAAAATTTTTTTGACTCGTTACAGTGGCTATTCAACTTAAGAAAAATAAGAATTATTAACCGCCATACCTGGTAAGGGAATTTTGTAATTTTATGTTCAACTAGGAAAATGGGAGTAAGTGCATGCAGAAGATATATTGTTATCAGGTAAACTATTGTCGAGTTTGAACGGTCAGGAAATTATTACCAGAGATGCAAAATAATTTTGAGCGGCCCGATTCTGCGGTGCAAAAGAAAATGTAATTAAAAATGTGAAAATACTCTGTAGCGGTTTATATGAGTTGAACCAAACTTTAGAAGAGGTACCTGGCAAAAGTGGAATCGGAAGCCATCAAACGAACTAGAAATCAAATTTAATGCTTTTTAGCATGCGTGATCAACTAGCTGTAAGTTTCGCTGAACATAAAAGTGCATTGTTCACATTTAAATAACTTTTTACATAAATATCATTTGAATGTGAGCTTTGGCACTTGAATGAACATACTTTCAGAATGTCATTCAGTGAGCCGCTAGATTGCCTGGTCTGAAACATTAGGCGATCGTCGAAAGTACAGCTGTTGCTAACAGTTTTCTCTTGAGTGGTGAGACTGGAGGAGTGCGCACTAAAAAAATAGTTCCTCGAGAAAATAATTTACAATTTTGCGTACTAAGGTTCTTACAGTTTGATCCGCTTGAGGTTATTGAAATCCGAATGATATCAGACATCATTCTATGGAACAACGTCGTCAAAGCTTTAGCTCAGGCTACCATTCCGGGAAAATCACTTAAGGAAGAGCTCGATCAAAATAATTTTAGAAGATCACTAAATATTTCTAATATGTGTCCGTTTGTAAGGCTAGTTAGGCCGCCTTTCTAGATTCTATTTGATTCTGCATATCAGGGTGTTTAGATTGTAAACACATCCTTCCACGATTTTAGTCGATCCTGCAAGTCAGTGGAAAAGTCAAGTAGTAATAACGTTTACTTTCAGTAAAAACCACTTTTAAAAAAAATACTTTTCACTTTATTGCACACAATCTCTTTGGGGACTTGACTAAGACTGGACAATTTTCCTTACTCGCTACTATCGAAGCCACTTTGGTCTTCGTTTTTTTGATGAGGCATTATTTCGAAGCCACGTTGGTCTTCGTTTTTCTCACGAGACATTGAAAACCATTAATTATTTCGAAGCCACGTTGGTCTTCTTTTTTCTCACGAGACATTTAAAAACAACAATAAACTTATTTATTACATCGAAGCCACTGTGGGTCTTCGATTTGTTGATGCTAAGAACTTGATTCGTTCTTCATTTTGATTGATTTAAACCCGGTCGTTATCGTCATGCATGTTATGGCGATGCACGAGTACCGTGTTGACATTCGAGTTTAGAGTGTTGGCATTAGGATGTTGATGAGCGTTTGTAGTTTTATCGGAATCCTAATGCTGACACATAACTAAGTAGGCAGCTGGGGCTGTGTTAAGTGTAATTGTTTTGATTAGTAGTACCAATTCACACTTATTTTCGAAGAGGAGTGTATGCAATTAGCAAACTGCCGTAAATTATATCTCAAGCGGCATTGAATGCCATTTTCATCGCCATCGTAGATCTACAACCCCTACTTGGGCCATGACTTCAAACAGATAATGCCTCCAATTGTCTCGGTCCAGCGATCTGGGCAACCATATACAGTCTTTGTCGTCACAGTTGGATGAATGATGCCTACTGGCCTTCAATCCATGGTTTTTTCCTTCCAATACATTTAAAGGAATTCGACACTTGCAACAAATTGATGCATGTGACCAGCTCATATCAGTTTCCATAGCCTGAAGATTAAGGCGACCTCTAGATCGATAAATATTTCGCAAAGCTCGCGGTTGTACAATATTTGTTATTGGCCGCTCTCTCATTTTGTTCTAATTACTCCCCTAAGGAACCATTCTTAGAATTATGCTACACAGTAGACCTAAAAAACGGAACTTCGAACGTTTTTGTGCTTGATGTCTTCACATATCGAAGGATTTGGAAGAAGAAGAGGAAGAGGAAAAAAAGGAAGCATTGATCAAGAAAAATTCATCCAGAGGATAAAGATTTAAGTTTGAAGAGCTTAAGACGATCAGAATAGTCTAGGCGTGAAGTTTTGTTTTTATAGAGCAATGAACGTGTCAATTTACACTAGACGGATTCAACGGAATTCTTGTACATCCGTAATGCGATGGCCATACAATGGAACAGTATTCAAAGACATATCGTACAAGAGGTGTATATAATAGTAAAGATGATTGAAATCAAGAACATAGTTGAGATGATCTGAAAACAAAACGCTACATACTGGACGTCCGGTTGACCATGTCAGAAAAATGATAATCGAATCGGAGTTTGTCGTCAAACGTAAAACCAAGGCTCTAAATACAGCCGGAAGAAGAAAGTATATTGATACCCAAAAAATAATCAAGCATGGTTGAAGTAGTTTTAGCTAAGCGTCTCTGTAATTTACAACACAATCATCAGATCAAAACGAAATTTTCTGGACAGATTGTTTTCGAAGTTAATCTTGCCTAATAGGCTTTTGATGGAGAACGATGATTTGGCCACTTTTGTTCTGACAAATGCTAGTTTGGAGATCGGTTTCCAAATTAATATATGCGAAAATATCGCAACCGCAAGTGCTTCAGCTAAGATCCACTCAACTTTTAGATATCTTATTTAAATATCTAATATTAGAAATGTCGTATTATATTTTGTAAATAATCGTTATTCACATTTTGTCTACAATTTATTTATTTCAGTAAAATTGATATATTGTTGACTGAAATCATCCACAAGTAACAAACTTCAAAAACAATTTTAAACTTAGCCTACTTGATGTACAATTTTGGTATGTGTGTGTTTAATGTCAAGTAGTGTGGTGGAGTAGTGAACGTGAGAATGAATAAGATGCGTTTGTGTATCCACACAGTCTTATGGGAAAATAGTACCGGATTGCATTTTTTCACGTTGAGAGTTAACTTGTTTTTCTGGTACCAGTTTACAAGAACAGGGTCCAATCTTCAAGAGATCTTCTTTTCATAAATAATTTAAGTTTTTTGGCAAAGAAGTGACATTGCGAAGAGGAAGAACGTTGTCAACGAAAAGGAAGAGCAGAGGACCTAGTATGGAGCATTGGCGAATTCCAGTTCTGGGCTTGACGGGAGTTGTTAAATAGAAACTGTAGAGTATTTAACAAAGATGATCGAATAGGTAGGACTCATACAATTTGATGATAAACTTAGAAAAACATTTAAACTTAGTTTAAGAAGCAGCTTGTTATCCATATGATCATAAGTTTTCAAGAAGCAAGGGTAAATTGATTGAACGACATATTTAGTTTCTATCTAGTACTTTGGCTATAAAATTTATGAAGTGTACTAGATTTCTTGCAGTAGAGTGACCTGCCAGGAAACCATGTTGCTCTTTTACAATAAGATCATCGTTGATTGTATCTGGTCTTCAGTATAGTCAGCACGGAGTAAAAAAAATTATTAGCAAGCGTTGTTTTTCTTGAATACATATCTGTCATATTTTTTATCTACTATGGGTCTTCTTTCTTGTACGCGTCATAATTTTCATGTTCGTCAGGTTGATTTTCAGGCCTATTTCTGCTGGTTACTGATCAAGTTTTTATAGAAGTTTTTTGGCAGATTTAGAATAACGTAACAAGGTATCGATGTAATATGCCGAAGCCACGATTTGGCAAGATGTACAGATGTATATAAAAACGTATCCATTGTGTCAACAGGCAGTTTCCTTATCACGTACTTGAGTACTTAGTTGCAAAGGAGCTAGACCAACTTCTGGCTTTAATCTGACATTTTTGTCAAATGAATCAATTAGATAGTTGATGATTTTTGTTGACTTTTGATGATGGCGATATCATCGCCACTTAGTCGGATAAATTTTGCTGAGACGTCAAAGTGCAACATTATTTTACACAGTACATTTTGGTCGATACTGTCATATGCTTATTTACATCTCAAAAAAATCTGGTAGACGTCGATATTAAACTTCCAGCACTTGTTCGCTTGAGCATATTGAATCAAACGTCAATCTTCAAAACCTAAAGCCACCTTAGGACTCCCCAATACGCAAAATTTTATTATAATTTCTAATATTTTCATCAATATGTTGTAAGACATACAAAATAGCTATACACCTCGGTATTTTTCGCACTTTAGTTTTTGTCCTTTTTTCCGGATTGTGCATATGATAGATTTGCGCTAATTTTCCAGTATTGCCTCTTGATTCCAGATCTACTGAATCATTTTGTGGATGGCTTTAATGAAGCAGCTTCCACTACATTTGATTAATTCAACCGAAATTTTGTCAATGCCCAACTCTTTTTTCTTCTTTTCTTCTTATGGTAAGCTCGACTTCTGCCAGGAACTTGTTAGGACCTCGTTATGTCACATGATATTATCTTATTTGCTACTGCTTGGAGTTTTCATATGGTTCTCTCGTTGTCCTAGTGTGCCTTTCAAAAGGTTGTATGTTTTTTTCTTTTTCTTTTCTAGTGCAGTCTCGCATTTGTCGTTAAACCAGTCATGTCTTTTGCATCGAGCTTCCCACCCTACTACTTGTTCTGTAAAGGTTTTGATTTTTGTGCTCATCGCCATTCAGACCTCGTCAACCGATCTTGGGGATTAATTTCGGTTCAATGGTTTTTGTGAAGATATCTGCTACTGACGCGACTCGGAACTTTTCGATGTAGAATTTACGAAAAAGATTGGATTTTATCGCATTCGTCTTTGATATGCGACATCGATATTTAAATATTCTCAAGTAGTGGTCCGAGTCATAATTTACTCTTCGAAATGTAAAGAGGCCAAGCACCGTTTAACAGGAATATGGTCAATTTGACTGAAAGTATTGCCATCTGGTGATGATCATGTTCTTTTTTTGAATATATCGATATGGGAAGCATTCCGAACTTATGAATATGTCTCTACTATACGCAAAGTCTATCAGATATTTGCCGATGTCATAACTTTTATCGCGAACACTGTGTCCTCCGATACTTTTCCGGGTATTTCTTTATTCCCGACCCTAGTGTTGCGGTCAACAGGCATTAGTTTAACGTTTTTTGATGGCAATGATCTTTTAAGGTGGTTATATGTAGAATGAATGTTTGAATGTTTTTTCGCTAATTTAAACATTCATTTAGAACTCTTCATTGCAATAAAATTAAATTAAGCAGAAATACATTTAATTTCAAAATCCTTATTTATCAACATGGCGAATTAATTTGGTGCTCTAATCTCAGCGAATTACTCTAGGTTTGCGACAAGAGCTCGGTCAACCGCACCCTACGAAATACACCACTCCTTTAGTACGACAAGACAACCGAAATCGAAACTAAACACTCACCGCATTCAACAAATTAGCAAATCCCGAAAACGAGATAATACCGACATTTCAAGCGTTATAATTGTCATGAACTTTACTACACAGTCTGCTAGAACAGTCTCGATTGTAAGCTCCACAAAATGTTTGCAATCATTCATCGCATTCAGTATGATTTGATGTCGTACTGTCGACCAACAGCTATATGTGCTGATGCTGGACAGAAAGAAGATTCCGACAAGATGAATGGATAGTCATGACTGGACTTATTAATGAAATGAGCAAATATTTTTACACAAAACAAATACAAAGCAAACGCTCGTAATTTCTTGATGAAATAATTTACAGGATTTATTTGCTGACATCACGTTTTGGACGTGAATGTGGGGCAAAGGTTTGTATGGCGTTTCATTTCGGCGAAATACGTAAATGTCAAGAGAAGGGAGAGGGTGTACAAAAGATAACAGAAGCTATTCACTGGGCAAAAATACACTTTATTGCCATTCAGTTTGATTGTTTTTATTGATGAAGTGTAAATGTACCAATCGATAATTGTTTGTTTACGATACTTGAAGTATTGTTTGTTATAGTAGCTTTTGTCAATGAATTATCTCCAGTTTTATAAAAAAAATCTGCCGATCCGAAAAATTACATGTTAAAAACCAGAAACGAAATAAGTGGGTGTAATTCTACGATGAAAGAATCGTAATATGTTCAATAAAAGCAAAAACTTCATTCAAAAGCCAAAAAAAAACTATAGGACTTTGTGAACGCGTACCACCAATAGGAAGGTTGTTCAACACGCCAACCAGATAAGACCATAAGCAATCAGCACCATGTTCTGTGGCTCGAAAATCAAATAACTACTTCAAACAACACGAATAAAGTAAGTTGCACTCATAATATTCACAAAACCGTATAGAACAGTCGTCAAGTATCTACTTTAATGTACAAACTCAATGACACTATCGAAGCCGACAATGAGTATCTTTAAAGTAGTTCAGCGAACCGTAGCGGCAGGATATGCAACATAGTGTCACCGCATAAAATACAAGTTCATAATGCAATTACACAATTCAAACAGAATAGCGTGCAATGTCGGTTTCACACAAACCATAGCTCTTGAATTTCACTACAACGAGGAGAAAGAACATTTTCAGGAAATTGCAGTTAACGTTTCGATTGAAATTTTCTCAGTGAAATAAAACTTGTGTTAGGTTTAGTTTCTAAAATTGCTTTCATCAATATTTTTTTTTTCCTGATCTTGTGCACCATAAAGTTGGACAAAATTTCAAAATTTATCAAATGACATGATTTCGAGCTGCTAGTATTTGTGCTTTGGCAAAAATTATTCAAAAACTTTATTATTGTTAAAGGCTGCAAAATGGAGTCAATTCAATTTTTCTTTAAATGTAAATTAAAGACGTACGACACCCAACTTAATCAGCTTATGTAATAGTATCAGCTGGTTGAGCAATCATTCAATTTGAGCAGTATTATTTTTCTAGTATGTACTCAAAATGTTTAGCTAAAAATGCAACCTTAAAATCTCTGACTTACCTTTGGAATAATAAAAAAATGGAACTCATTTAATTTTTAGGAAAAATTATAAACATATTATTTTGAGTTATTTCACATTTCCCAAGTATACCAACATCTTTGCTACCAACTTGTCTATTTTTATGCTAATGAGACTTTATAGAGATAAACAGGTATCAAAGAGAAATTGTAGCAAATTTTCCCAACTCTCTAATAATTTTTCTGAAAATTTTTTGTCTCTCAAACATCATCTACAAATCAATCCATCTCATCTCATGAAAAAAAACTACGAAAAACAACACTGCAGACCTGCGAAGAGTAAATCAAAGTATTTGTCACTAGTTAAAGTTTGAAATAAATAAGATAGAAATAAATGTAGTTTCAACATTTAACTCAATAAATATTCACGACAACCATGCGTCAGATTCTCTAACCTGAAACTTAAAGTTACTTGAGATGCAGTGTGTTCCACAAAAACGTGACTCATGTTATTTTCCGCTTCGTGTTTGCACACATATGTGTCACAGTAAATTACTTCTAATTCACTTTTACCAATTTCGCATCTCATTAATTTTGTCATTATGGTTTGAACTTTCGTGAAGAAGACACATTTAAAACATGAGTGCCGCGTACCAGAAGTGTTTTGAAGTTGTATTTTTAGTTACTCATCACAAAGGTCCTAAAATGACTGTAAAGGAGGCAGCAAAATATACAAAACCACACTACAAAACCTATTTTTCGTTTGCGAACAAGTGGATAAAGAAGTTTATATAATGTGGATGATGAGCCAGGTAGAGGCCTTACTAGAGGTACTTTGACAAAGGTTGATAAAGTGATTTGTGAGAAGTTTCGGAAAAAACCCAACGCTTAATCTGAGGCAACCCAGAGTAAAGCTTCGTAAAAAAGTGGTTCGAGTCTCGATTAATATAATTAGATGGAGACTCCAAAAATCTGCTACGAAAAACCGAGGTACGAACCCTAATCCCCTACTGACAGCAACACGAGTGGGAAAAAGGCTGAGCTGGGAAAAAGGCTGAGCTGGGCAAAAGAGAATTTGGAACATGATTGAAGCAAAGTAATACTAACCGTTAAATTATCTTTTGTTGTCTACAACTACTGGCAGAAAACTTGGACAAAAAAATGGTGAAACATTTTTGCAGCGTACAGTTCAACATCCAACAAAGGTGCATGTTTATAGTTGCTTTTCAGAAAAGAGGTTCGGAAAGCCGATTATTTTCACTAGAAACATGGGTATCAATTCATGCTCACTTTATATCAAAAAGGACTACTGAAATCTGCCGAGAAGCTATATGGAATTAAAACGATGACTGGATTCTACAAGAGATCACAAGCATCTTCCAAGGGGAAAATAGGATACAAACTTTGGACTGGCCATCTCAGAGTCCAGATGCGAATCCCATTGAAAACGTGTGGTCGCTGATGAAGTTTAAACTAAAAGGGGAAAAAATATTCAGTACACGGCAACTTATACGCACTTTGAAATAAAATTAGCGATATCTTAGTGTGCATTATGCTCAAAAATTTAGCCAAAGTTGTCGCAAAAGATGCGAAGCAATTATAAATAATAAGGGCGATTGAGATAATTTTTGAAACTTGTAATAATGTATATTTTAAAATATAAATTGAAAAACAACTAAATATTGGGGTTTTAATGCTTTTTTTAAGACACGTTTTTGTGGAGCATACTGTAACTTTGAGCACAGCTAACGGATCAATGCATAAACAATGACCTGTACAACTCTTTTGAGTTTGAAAGTTAAAATAAAAACAGAAATGTAAAACTTTAAACCACATAATTCCAGTAGATTGAGAATAACATTTTTTTTTCGATGCCAATTTCCCACATATTCAATGTCTGTTTGAAACTTTATCTCCACAAAATCCCAGCTCGTGAAGAAAAACCGTTAAAGCATTCTTATGCGATTCAGATACGAACTGAAGTTTTTAATGTTCAAACTGCACTACCAAATGTTTACATTGTTTCAACCTGGCACTTGAAAGGATTGCTTCCATTTAACTTTACAATTGTTTTTGCGTTTGAAAATATGGTTTTGGACTTGGAATTTCACCAATTGTAAACGGGTTTGAGTTCCTAAACGTACAAACCTTGAAAAAGAAACTCTCCGTAAAATCAAAAATAAAGGTAAAATAATAGAACTAGTCCCGATGAGAAACTTGTCAAAATACTATGACATGGTTGACCTATCTATGAGCTTTTAATACATATATTTGTTGTTTACCTATATTTCTTAAAATGATGGTATTTCAGACTTTTTGCATAGAAAATGTGATGGGAGTTCGACGAATAATAACATTTTAGTGCAAAAGAACCGCTAGAAACACTGATTTTCTAAGAAAAGTAGAGAGATTATGTCGATTTTAATGCATGTTTAACTGAAAGTGCTCTATATTGCAACCAACTTATATTAAAGGTCACACACTTTTTCCATTCAATTCAACAGCAAAAACGGCCTAGTTACTGAATGGATACAATAAAAAACAAAATAATAGAGAATGAATAAGTAAATATAGACAGAAAATTAAGCAAAGTAGAAGTTAAGTGAAGTAAAATGAAGAAAAGTAATAGTTGTAAAGTAAAGTTAAGTAACCATGCAAGAATAAGTAAAATGCTGTTGAATACCACCAACCAAAAATATATCCATTTAAAACGAAAATGAGAAGTAAAATTAATAAGAAACAAATAGTTTATTGCGAACAAGATTTTTGTAGGTGATAATAAAATATGGTAGAGGACCAAGCTGAAAACTGTTATGTGTACGTAAGTGTCACAAAACAGGAGAGTTGAAGAATGTATAGGTACGAGCCAAAAGTACTTCAAATACGAAGGAGGAACTGATTGGCTTGGCGTGTTGTCGTGCAATGACCAAAGTGCAGAAGAAATATAGAAGAACAGAAGTAATCTTGACAAATTTTAAAGAAAATATGTTCATCCAAGTAAACTTTGTCCTGCTCAAGCAAAAGAATGTTTAGAATAGAAACATTTTCCTTGTAAGATAGTTACGGAAAACTACATTTAAAACGTAAGGTGTGTGTAAATCTTCACTGCACTGGTTCTACGGTATCTGAGAGATATTTAAAGCGAGATCATAATATTTGACTACAACATTCAAGTATAGACTAGACTAGGGTAGTATAAAGGCGAACACAAGTAGAAATACTAAACGAACTATGGCAGGAGCGAAATCGATCAAAGTTGATTCTATAATCAGTGAAACACTCAGCAGAAGAAAGGATGGTATCACAAATAACATAGGGGAAGACATGAGTTTGAACCTTTAGTGAAAAGACAAGGAAAAACTACTGGAAACATTTAATGACAAATATTTCAAACAACAGCAACCAGAGAAAGAGAGAGAGAGAAAGAGAGATTTTAAATAATCCTGAAGAAGTGGAAATTCCGCAGAATTTTTGATTACCCGAAAGATGTTTAAGTCTGCTGCATAGAGATGACAACATGACTTAAAAGCACTAAAAAATCATTGAGCGTTTTTACAGCGATTCCCAATTCGGGATTGGGAATATACCGTAATTCGTGAGCTTTCTCTGCGTGTTATTGTATTTGTGTGTACACGATAATTCTGTGTACGTACACGTAGATTTTCATTATGGCGGCATCTGACTACTGCTGTTCACTTCGTTCGAGCATGTGCATGGACGCAGCTTTCCGATTTGGCGGCTTCTGACCAAGGCTGTTTGCTTCGTGTCAGCACGTCCGTGTAGTCAGATTTCCAATATGGCAGATTCTGACTTATCCTATTCACATCGTGCGAGCATGCTCGTGCAGAAGATTTCCCCTAGCGGCTTCTGCTGATTGGTGCTCATTTCGTAAGGGCGTTTCCATACAGGGAAATTCTTTACATGGCGACTTCTGAAAAATGCTGTTCATTTCGCAGGAGCGTGTACAAACGGGCACACTTCTAATATTACGAGTGCAGTTCACTTCGTAGAAGCGTATTCATGTAAGGGAATTCCAATGTGGCGGCTTCTGAAATTCACCGTTTACTTCGTTGAAGCGCGTGGAAACAGGGAAATTTGTTTTATTGATGCTTCTGGCGAGTGCTGTTCAGTTAGTTGGTGCGTGTCTGGTGAATAGCGACGTCGCCACTTCATGCATCAACGTTACATGAACCATTTGAGATGATGGTTATGTGGTTTAGGCATTTGGCGGCACCGCGGCCGTGAATCGCATTCATGTTCTAAGCACATTTTAGCACTTTCGAGACATTCGATGATTTGTGTTTTGATTTGTGCTGCAAATAAACAAAAATTTTCGTTTTTTTTAAGTTAGCTGTATAACCATACAGCACACAATTTTAGCAGGAGATCAAGAACAGAGGTCATTTTTGAATATTGATTTTAGCATACTTCCACAAAAGATAAGTATTTAAAATTTAGCAGAATGATGCAGTAGAGCAGGGGTGGGAAAACGGTCGATCGCGATCGACCGGTCGATCGCAAACAGTTCGACAGTCGATCACAAATATTTTTAATAATTTAGTAGGTTAATTTAAAATGTGAACTAAAAATTTAGTTTACGATTTATTCAGTACATTTTGGAATGGGCCTTGGTAGATCCAATCGGACAGTCCACGCAGTTTCAGTTCACACAAAAGCTCGCAGAGCCTTGGTGGCGGAGAAGCCAACGGGAAAATCCGAGATAGCTATGCTCTCGATTTGTGCAATTTATAGATTTATATCATTTTAGTAAAACTGCTTCACTAAATCTCGTATACGTATACGGTTGTTTCATTTCCTTAAATCTCTCTGTTCTATACACCTTGCCTGCATTTGCATTCGTCTCCCTGCTACCGAGATAGTAAATTGTCACACACAGCGTAACAAAAGTTAATCTCAATTTTAGATAAAATAAAATAAAAATCTTTTCACGCCAATGTAGTTTGTGTAGTTCATTCTTTCGAGCTAAATAGTGACATTTGGTGTTTGAATTTTTAAAATTGAACTGTGTAAATGTCTTTTCAATAACAAAATCGTTCAAAAATTGAAATTCTTGACATCTTATCCGTCAGAAATGATAAGTGTCCCCGCTTTTCTGCATTTTCAAAATTTTTGCTCGAAAGAATGACCAGATAATGGAGACATGTCAAAATTTAGCTTCACGATTAACTCAGTACTAGCCTAAAAAATGAACTGCACCTACTAAATTAGCGTGAAATGATTGGAGACATGTGCCAAAGCTATTTGCATTTTCAAAGCGAAAGCATGTTACAAGCAATTTTTCACGCTTAAAAGTGAGTACAACTCTTGTTATTTTCAAGCTAAATTTTCGCCGAAATAAATTTCACGTCAAAATTTGCATGAAAATTTAACGTGAAATCGAAAACAGTACTAAACTTTAGATGGCTTAGCACAGGAAGGTTTTTGCAAAGATTTCTAAATCTTTGGCCTGAAATTATTGCATTTTTGGACACATTGGGAGAAAAACATGAACAATTGGAAGATCCAGTATGGGTAAAGATATTAGCATTTCTTACGGATTTTATGGGCCGTTACAACTCGCTAAATTTACAATTACAAGGAAAAGGAAAACATTGTTGACTTGTTGAGTTCGGTAAATGTTTTTTAAGTAAAAGTAAAACCTTTTGCTTCACAATTAAATAGGCAAAATTTTTAAATATTTTCCATATTTTGAAAAACATATTAAACTTACTAGTGAATCTATCTATAGTGAATCTAGCTGAAAGCTGAAAGACATTCTTCAGTTCGCGAAAGAGTCAGGGGCCTTCGATGGCTGCTTGGACTGATTTTTTTTCTCCTGCCGCATTTATCTCGTAGCAATATGCCAACTGGTACAACCTAACCTAACCTACTGGTGCATGTAATATTGAAATGTTTTGTCCTGAACTGGAAAATTTTAAACAAGAATTCGAGAGACGATTTGCAAATCTCAATAACCTTCAACCGATTTTTGAATTTATTTCATTTCCTTTTAGAGAATTCGATAACGAGGATATTTCATCAAATCTAGCGCATACTTTACAATGAAATTCATCGAATCTAGAGTTATAAATTTTAACCATTGCCCGCGCAAATGAAAATTATTTTTTTTATTTTATTACCATAAAAAATATCCATTATTGAGATTGGTGGCAATGAGGATATTTGCATTTTAATCGATGTGAAGCAACTTTTTCTCAAATGAAAATAATCGAATCGCAGCTTAGGAGTTCTCTGACTAATGACCACTTAACGGCATCTATTTGATTGTGCTTCAGTGCTTACAAGCCTAACTCTACAATACTTTTTGATGAAATGGAGAGTCACTCATATACATCAAAAATTAATCCAAAATATTTAAATATACTCGCTAAAACTGCATGTTTTTTAGCCCATTAATTAATTGTTACAGGCCGCCTCCATTAGCGATTTCCCATGGCATAACATTTCAAATTGCTAATAGAGGCGGCCTATGGCATGCAATATTTGATGGCATGCCATATATGGTAGGCAATATGCTATGCCATTTGCTTGTATGCCATCAGCAGCAGAATTTCTTCACCCTACACTTTAAATAAAATAATCGAATCCAGCATTTAACGCTCAGATACAGCGCACGTGCTTTCCGCTCAGATGCATTTTCGGAATGATATTGCATTCCGATGCATGCTGTTTGGTGGATGGCCACCAAACTGTTCGATGAAGTGAACAGCGGCCGCTAGAAGCCACGATATTAGAAATTTCCCTTTTGGACACGCCCTATTGAAAACAAATCACAATCTATGTGTTTGTAAACCAGATCGCCGCTCAAATTTCTATGGTTACACGAGATCGGGATTTCAAACCGGTTTTAATCCGATCTTCGTGTAGCCATATAATTTGATCCGGCACACATACATATGAACGCTTCGTACAAAACCGGTATTCGCAAATCAAGCTCCTGAAGAGCTTCCGTGCACGTACACAGTCTGCGCACACATACATGGAAATCGGGCTAAAGCTCACGAATTACGGTATATTCCCAATCCCGAATTGGAAATCGCTGTAAAAACGCTCATTGATGAACAGATTGAGCAGAATTGGCACTAGAATGGAACCGTGAGGTGCACCAAAAGAAGGAGAGAGAAGGGAGGAAGATAAGTCACAGAAAAGGCAGCACAAGTTTAACTAGTTAAAAAAAAGTGGAGGTACAGGAAAGCAAAGGCTTACAGATGTCACAATGCTATCGTTTGGCTAGAAACAACACATTAGGCGCGTTTTTTTGCTCCTCTATCCAGCGGAGAGTAGAATGAGAGTAGAGTAGACGCATTGAAAACAACAACACTCCTACACCAGTGAATTCACTGGTGTAGGAGTGTTGTTGTTGTTTTCAATGCGTCTACTCTACTCTCATTCTACTCTCCGCTGGATAGAGGAGCAAAAAAACGCGCCTATTATTAACGGAGTCAAAAGCTTTAGCAAAATCAGAACAGATGACATCAATTTGATCGTTGTTGTCAACCGCAGAAGCACTCAACTCATATATCCTTGAAAATTTCAAGAATGTTAAACTAGGCTCGTACAATTTTGAAATGCTAAGTAGAATGGAAATAGGTCGATAGTTTGAAGCAAGGTAACGATCACATGATTTCAAAGGGAGCATAAAGTTTTACAGCGTCGAGGAGGAATGAAATTTACCAGTACATTGACTGACATTGAACAAGGTGGATAAATGGAAACAAAAGAAAGACACAACATTTTTCACGAAAAAACTGGGGAATGCCATCCGGACCAGAAGAGCACATATAGTCAAGGGAGGACAAAAGAGATTAAGATAGGATAGAAGACAGAGACAAGGAAGAAAATCAAACAAAGGAGGAATCGATGGGCTGGTGTAAACCCAAGCAAAAAAAGATTGCAAATAGATTATATATACAGAATTGTAGTAAAGGCCTTAAAAATTAAGTACTCAGGAAAAAAGGAAGAACATTTTAAGGAGTGGAGAAAACAACAGAAATTTTTAAGGTCTTTTGAGTTCGGAAAAAAATCAAGAAACGTGGGATAGTTACGTATAGCTAGTCGTACTTTCTTCTTGGCAGATGACCGTTAACGAAAAATAAAAATTTTATAATAGAGTTTTTACATAATTTATTTCCATAATTTTCGCCTGATTGAGCTTTCTAAAATTTCGATGGCGCATTATTTCTGCCTTCAAGAGCAATTTCCATCATCTCTATAAACTAAAAATCTTCGTGGCGCTTGTTAGAACAGAAAACATGAATATTTGCCGAGATCAATTCCGGAAGAATAAAGTAAAATTTCAAAACAATAAAGTCAATATCAAGTCCCCGGAAGCAATTAAACCAACTAATAGAGCTAATTTCTACATTTAAATGGTTGAAAAATTAATCCTAATACTAATTTTGAAATCTTTGGTATTTTTTCTTCAGCTAAGCAATTATTTTTTGGATGCTTGTATTACTTCTAACTGTTTGCGAACACTGAATTCATTGTATTTTGCACTAATATTTTATTTTCTCAGTTTTGTGACGTTACCTAAATAAACACTGATATATGTTCATATCATAATTTTCAAACAAATTAGATACATACCAGCTAATAAAGACGAAAAAAAAACAAAATCAAGCTCAAATAAATCAATATTTGATTATTCTCAGAATACCATTAAAATCGAAGCCGTCTATGTCATAAAAAATTTTACACATTAAATGATTTTTTAGCCGAACAAAAATAATTCGGAGAATTCGCTTGACCTACAGCTGTAATTTTTTTTCTGGGAAACTCATGTTTTTGCACTTTTTCAAGTTGGTCTTGAAACCGTTTGGTCCGATTAGCGAGTAAGTACTACTGGACAAATTTTCTGTAAATCTAACCTCGTCGACGCTCCGATTCTAGAGGGGTCCCAATTACAGAGTGTGTGAACTTTTACTGTACCTCCGCTTGAAAAGAATGGAAGCCAAGCTTTTGACTTTGATCATTGTAAAATAAACTTTAGCCCACCCTTCTTTTCATTTTGGAGCCATCTGTGATTTCAACTTTTTCTAGGGTTATTCCTCTGTTAAAACACTCTGGTTTAGTATTAAGCATAGTACTGAGTTCGATTTCACGTGAAATTTTGACATTTCCCCATTATCTGGCCATTCTTTCAAGCGAAAATTTTGACAACAGAGAAAAGCAGAGACACTGCTCATTCTTGACGGATAAAATGTCAAGAATATCAATTTTCGATCGATTTTCTTATTGGAAAGTCATTTGCACTGCTCAATTTTCAAATTCAAACACTAAATGTCACTTTTTCGCTCGAAAGAATGAACTGCACAAACTAAATTTGCGTGAAATGATTGACAACATGTTTTAGTGCCATCTATGTTTTCGAAGCGAAAGCAACTTCAAAGCAACTTTTCATGCTAAGAACACAGTACCAAACTTGCTTATTTTCAAGCTAAATTTTCGCCGAAACAGATTTCACGTGAAATTTTGTATGAAAATTTCACGTGAAATCGAACTCAGTACTATGCTTTAGGCGCGTTTTTTTTTTGCTCCTCTATCCAGCAGAGAGCAGAAGAGATGCATTGGAAACAACAATACTTTTATACCAGTGAATTCACTAGTACAGAAAATTCTATTGCTTATTGGTAGTGCACGTGCTGAACTATAGAATGTACTGATAGAAAAAAAAGCTCATAAGAATGTGTCTTTTTTGCCATAGACGCATAAGAAACAACAACACTCTTATATAAGTGAGTTCACTAGTACAGAAATTCTATTCCTCAAAGGTAGTTCACGTGCTGAGCTATAGAATGTGCTGATAGAAAAAAGAAAAACTCGTGAGAAGCTGTCTTTTTTGCCATGAGGTGACTTTGGATTTTTCAAGGTTATGTTGAATGTTTTGGTATTTAGGAAAGTAGAAAACGCCCACAAAATGTGTAGAAAGTTATAAGAGTTAATACTTGTTATTTTGTCCCTTTATTTTCAGCTTTCTTATGCTACCACAGCGAATACAGCAACCTATATCAACCTTAGCGAATGCACTGCTGTTTTGTACTGGATCGTTGTTTTTGGGGCATAGTTCTATTCTGTTCTGTATCGGAGCAAAAGAACGCACCTATTGTAGGGTAAACTTGACTTGATGCACCACAGTCGGGAAATTTTACCACCAAAGGGCAAAAAGGTGGTAGCAAGGGTAGAAAATTGAAGAAAAACCCACAAAATTATACAAAAAAATACTCGAGAAGACAATACAATTAAGAAAAACAAACAAACAAAAACACCCCCAAAACCAAAACAAGAAAAATGCAAACATACTAGCGAGACATCTATCGACCAAATTCATGTAACTGCTATGTAGTGCATCAAGTCGAGTTTTACCAAAAATTGTATTCTCAACTGTAAAAGAAAAGGCACTTAAACTCAGGATTGCTTTGTGATAAAACTCTCCAAATCCAGAAATCAAAACGAACTAGTAATCTACATTTACTCTTTAACGTTTACATGTCAAAATAAACAGCCGTTACAAAAACGGTTTTTTTTCATTTTGTGCAGTCTTAACTTTTAGTTTTCGAATTCATAGCTTCTTTCGGCGCGTTAGGCAGTTTTTGAGTGGGTAAAAATCATTGGATTCGCGCCATGCTCAAAATATCTACGGGGAGTCATATCAAGCATATAGCTTTTTATTCTTTTTGAAGCTTTTTATTCTTTTTAAAGATTTTTAATTTTAATTTTATTTTATAACTTTTAAACTCTTATTTGTAGCAGATAGCTTTCTTTTAATTCTTAATTCTAGCATGTAGTTTTTTATAAAAACCACAGTCTAATCCAGTGCTGTCGTTTATTTTTTTTCGGTATGCAATAAATCGAATTTTGAAATTGCAACGGGCTGATTTTAATGTGCTCAAGCTGGCTCAGTGCTCACTTTTTCTTAACCCTGGAATGGTACGGTAAATTTTTGGATGATTTTAGGTACATGTTTTTACTAAAAAGATGGCAACAATAGTATTATGTACATTTTTTATTTTATCACTTAACATAAAAAGATTATATAGCTTCTAGCCTCATGGCAGTCGGAGTGGGCAAATGGCTGGTGCGGGACGAAATGTATACTCTATGTGAGTAAAATTTACTCATCGATACCATTCTAGGATTAAAGAAATTAGTGTTTTAGTGAGAAAGTATTACAGTACGTTGATTTATATAGACTTATATCGCTCATTTGACTAAATGGCTGCGGTATTTATTTACTTCATAAACGGATTTACATCCGATTGAAGATAGGACAAGAAATAAATACAATATTTACAAAAAAAAAAAAATTAAAACTAGAAAATAAAATCTATAATAAAAAGAAGATTCATTCCAAGACGAAATTAGACAACTGTTAGGAAGTAATTCGTTATTCGCCACGTATGACAAAACACTTTCTTTTGAATGGTTTTCAAAAAGATCTAGTAAAAGTCAAAGGATATTAAGACTATTATGTTGCCCTTGTAGCCCTAAAAAATGTGAATGAAAATAAGTGAAACTGTATTTTAAATTAAAAAAAGTTTCAAAGCTAGGAATAGTAATCATATAGCTGTTATGCATTTTAAAAAGCAGAAATTCGTCAAAGAGCACTCTGTGACTTTATGGAAGAGATTTTCAAGATGAAGCAACGCATACTACACTCAATGTGAGGATTTTAGATCAAATTTAAGTTTCGAATCAAAAACTACTAAAGATACTAATTTAAATATATTATTAAAAGTCCCTGAAATTATCAGCAGGGCTGAGGATGAGTAAAGGATGGCGAAAGAGAACATGATAAGAGATAATTTAACTTATAAAGCACATTTGCAAGCGTTCGGCAGAATATAATTCGGAGAACAAATCGGGCTTTGTGAAAAACCAGGTGTGACGTAAAAAGGAGATAAAGAACAAGAATTAATAGTTACAAAGCATGGAAGGATAGTTAGACGAAAATTAGGAGCTCACAGGGATTCAGACACCAAACCAATTTTTTTTTTGGACGAAAATTTTACAGTTCATTATATTGAAAGCCTTGGTAAAGTCTGTTTATACTACATCCAGAAACTTTAATGTAAACTACCCTTGCTGAAACAAGCTAAAACAGATAAAGGTCGATAGTTGAAAATGCAAGACGTATCTCCCTTTTCAAGGATGGGAAGAATATCAGCAGATTTCTAGATAGAAGTGAGTATATTGGATGATGTACGAAAGCCAAAATAAATTGATTAAGGAACAAACAGGAGTGAGGGAAATGATTTCGTAAAGGTATTCGATATATCCTCACTAATAGCCACCAGACTACAAAAATGATGCATTGAATTCTACATATTCATTGCAGCAAAACGGCTAGCAAACGCAAATAAAACTAGAGATGGAACTAACTAACTTAATGTGCCGGCAAGATTAAACGAGCAAGAACGTCACCAAAGTGCAATAGATGGCTCTAAAACGCACCATTGCAATAAATCGCATCAAACTACAATAGAAATATTGCAATTGAAATAAAACGACAGCACTGGTCGCAACAGCAGTCGAAAATCATAGGATTTCTGATAATTTTATAAAAACCACAGTCTAATCATCAGTCTTAAATCATTGGATTCGCGTCACGCTCGAATTGTCTACGGTGACTCATATAGGGCACATATGTAGCTTCTAATTCTTTTTGTAGCTATTTATTGATTTATTAAATTAAATTTTAAAATCCAATATAAAGACCACAGTCTAATTTCAAAGTTTGAACTTATCAATTCTGCCAGCAATCCTAATTTTTTTTACTAATGTTCGAAGAAGATTAGTATGAAAGTCGATTCGGCCAAAAATTCATATTTCCATATATATATATATATATATATATATATATATATATATATATATATATATATATATATATATATATATATATATATATATATATATATATATATATATATATATATATATATATATATATATATATATATATATATATATATATATATATATATATACATATATATATATATCATCAAAAAATTTCAGAGAGCTAATCTCGAGAGCGCGCCATCCGATTGCGCTGAAACTTTCAGCATACATTGGTGTCTATGCAGAATAGGTCCAGGTCTCACTAAATGTCAATTATTGTTAACTCTTTGGCGCCGGCGGCCATTTTAGTGATATTTTTAATATACCTATTATTCTGTACACAAATAATTTTTGCAAAAATAAAGTTGACGAAATAAATTTCGAACGTGCTTTACATGTAAATCGGATAATGTTTTGGAATTGTTTAACCCCATGTGTGCGCTAGGTGCCTAAAAAGAGAACGGAAAATTTGAAAATTTTTAAATTACGATAACTTTTGATAGAGCTATTCAATCATTACGAAATTTTCAGAACATATTGGTATTATTTAGTTGTAAATTTGTGTGGCTTTTAATGGGCGTTTTGTCAACCCTGTAGCTAGGGCAGGCACTGAAAGTGAAAACCTCCAAATCATCGTCTCTCTTGAAAAAATGCCGCTTCTTCAGAAAAAAGCCAATCATATGTAAATCCTGTGCTTTGTCTACATAGCCAAAGTAAAAAATTTGATATGGTACAACGGGCACACCTGGTAACCCTTGCCCAATTCACCCATATTTTTAACATCAAAAACTTCTGTTCAAGGAAACTCACGATCCGATGAGCTGAAATAGGACCAAGTCTGATAGAAGTGATTTTGAAATGCGGGTGATTTTGTGCCAGTGGTGCCATTTTGAAAAATCACTAATAAAGATAACTGCTTTTAGCCCCATAAATTCTGATTCAATCGTTCGATTTTGACGAAATTCACACAGTAACTGAATCTTATTTTAAACCGCGTTTGGTAGAAATAAAGTCGAAAAATTCGGGTGGAGCTGCCAGCTATGATAATTTTGGTGTATTAAATTTGAAAAAATAAAAATTTGGAAGTGAAAACATTCAACCCATCGAATATCCTAAAAAATGTCGGTTTCTTACAATAAAACCAAACTGTATACAAATTTTATGCTTTATCTACACGTTCAAAGTTAAACTTGGGAGCTTTCATGTCGGACAAGAACGGTAACCCTTTCCCAATTAACCTATATTTTTAGCATCAAAAATTTCTGTTCACGGGAACTCACGAACCAATAATCAGATACAGCTGAAATTTATAAAATGTATTGGACTTAAGTAGGACCAGGTCTGATAGATGCGATTTTGAATTGTGGGCATTTCTGTGCCAGTGGTGTCATCTTGAAAAATTACAAAGAAAAAAAACTGCTTTTTGCCCTATGAAATGTGAATAAGTTACCAGATTTCCATGAAATTGATACAGTAGCTGAACCTTACATTAAACTTTGTTTGGTTGAAATTCGGTTGAAAAATTCGGCTGGTGCTGCCAGCTATAGTAATTTTTGTGTCTTTGGTTTCGAAAATTCGCTCAGGAAAATGAAACTGTTTGCCCTATAACTTCCAGTGCAGTCATGATATCAATACGACTTTCAAACAATTAATAGAACCTGTTATAAACATTATTCAGGCCAAATTGGGTTGAAAAGCCACGATAACGTTGCCAGCTATTGTTGGTTTTGTGTTTAATTCAATATCTTTATTAAGCGGTTTTATCGTAGAATTTTCAAATGGTAATGATATTGTAGTGACAATAAACAGCAAATATTAAGTTTTTGATTATTTGAAAAAACTCGCTGCAGGTAACCCGAAATCTCTTTATACTCCTATAACTTCGAATGTAATTAAACAACGTGAAGCAGATGTGATATATTTTTGGCTTTGATACTGGTAGATGGTTGCCATCACAAGTCGGTTGTGCTACTTTTGTATCAATAAATGCTTACAGTTAGTATTCATACCGGAAACATTTACAATGAAAATAAATAACCGATGTTTCAATTCCCAAAGTTCTGCAAATTTTTCGGATCGCAGCCCCAAACACCAACTTCAGTTACAGTGCTGCAGGCACTGAGCATTTTCTTCATTGATGCTATATGAGATGCTGCTTTCAAAATTTTGTGAAATAAGCAACTGATAACGAATATAATTAACCCGTGTTTTGCTCTCATAAACGTTGAAATTCATGCCAGTGGTAATATCTGAAACCTTCTATCATATGAGTTATAATGCATTCTTGAGACCAAAGTAAAACGTGGCGTTTGAAACAGTTTGGCCGTAATAAGCAGCTCATGTGGTGGAATATGCATTCAAAACCTGCACGATTCTTCTACTGTTCTTCGAAGCTTAGTGTTTCTAGTGGTTCAGGTGCGCTAGAGTTTTTTTAATTTGAATTAAGTCATCCTTCAACTTTGGACCTATTTGCGCTTATTTTATGAGATATATTTGATTTAAATATATATATATATATATATATATATATATATATATATATATATATATATATATATATATATATATATATATTTAAATATAAATATATTAAGATATATTTGATTTAAAAATTTGTAAGAAGCAATCTAGCGGATGTAGGCAACATCTAGGTGAAATTGGAAAAATCTCAATCAATTTTTTTTAGCTTATCTTATCAATTTTTTCCTAAAAAAAAACAATGTCAATTCATACTGAATGCAGGTGGTTCTTTGGAAAGATTATATCAGATGAATATTCATTTCACAAAAAAAGCCAAAAGTTTTATTATTTTCACAGTGCCCGCAGATATGGTCTGATTAGTTTTAACTAATTTTCAAAATAAAATGGACATCATTGAATTTTATTTGATTCATATATTCTACCCTTCAAAATCAAACATTTTAATATGAAGATCATTTTTCACAAAAAAACTTACATAAATATATATCATTTTCTAGACAGATATCGATATTACCGTCTTCAGTGTCTATTGATTGATAGACACTGACGAAGAGAGCAGATTAACATTGAAACATCGATATCTTTCAAAAAATTTAAATAGATCTTTGGCCTTTGACTGTGTTTGGCACGGTGGACTTGTTTATAAAATGCGCTCATTTGGATTTCCAATATATCTCACCAAACTTGTCATGAACTTTCTACAAGATCGTTCCTTTTATGTCAAAATAAATGGAACTGCTTCCATTAAGTATAGCATTTTAGCTGGAGTCCCCCAAGGATCGGTGCTCAGCCCGATCCTTTTTAATATTTTTATAAGTGATATTCCCAAAACTTCTGATTATTTAATCAGCCTTTTCGCTGACGACACCGCATTTCTCTGTTCTTCAGTATACCCTGATGTGATTAACCCTAGAATGGTACCGATGAGTAAATTTTACTCACATACGGTATATATTTCGTCGCGCATCAGCCAGTTGGCCACTCCGACTGCCATGAGACTAGAAGCTATATAATCTTTTTATTTCTAATGGTAAAATAAAAAATGTACATAATCCAATTGCTGCCTTCTTTTTAGTAAAAACATGTACCGAAAATCATCCAAAAATTTACCGTACCATTCCAGGGTTAAATCCACCCTAGAAAATGGATACACAGCAGTGGCGAGGAGTGAAATATCGATGGAGGGAAGCCGAATAACTATCCACCATTTTATATAAGTATAATAATTATGTTTGGCATGCTGATGTTTGTCAGACTTACTAATTTCTATTTAATTCTCGTCACACTTACAGACAGTATAAAAAATCGTAATTCAAACAAATGATAGGCACATGTATATATCAATAAACTAGTGAGCAGTTTTATAGGGTCACCTTCAATATACATGAAATCATTTGTTTTAATGTAAATAATGTTCGTAAAAAAGAAGCATTGAAAAAACGTCTTTCTGAGCCTGCACAACGCTAAATAGAAAAAAATTAAACGCAGCTATTTTTCAATCATTAAATTTATAAATATTTGGTAAATAAAGCGGTTGAAATGAAAAAGGTGCGAAAAATGTCAACCCTTAACATGAGAATGTATATACAATTTTTCATTTACTATGCTTTCAAACTGTTTATCGACTTTTTTTTTTAATATTTTTAAGGGTTAACGTATATATTTTAGGCATACATATTAAAAATATCAAGTTTCAGATTTCCTATGACAAATAGTTTTATGTACTTTTCTTTTATTTCCTAATTCTACTTTTCATGATATATTATGTAATTACAAAGATGAAAACAATTTTACGCAGAATATGTATCATAAAAGAGTTTAACGCAAGACAGGAATTCTGCAGTCCTTAGTTAAAAGTTCTTAGCTCCATTTCTGTTGTTTCCAGGAAATCCGAATTTTCATTTTACCGATTTGGTACGTAATAAAAATTTTACACTTCCAAAAAATGATTTCGCCGACTAGATAACTTTTATTCTTTTCATAAGTGCAGAGAATGTCAAGAAATGTTTGATGTTTAGTGAATAGAGGCACTTAATACTTTTTTGCTTAGGACAAAGTCCGAAGGCGAAAACAAAGTTGTTAACACTAACAGATATTTCTTCGATATAATTTACTAAAAATATGAAACAAATTCACTTGAAACAAAATTTTCGTTAAAACATATTACATTGTAAATTATGATAGTTCTTGTAATACCTAAATCAATGAACATAAACTTAAGGGGTTACCCCCACTTGTAACTTTTAAGTTTTTCGTTTTTTTTTTGTTGCATTTTTTTAAAGTATAACTATCTGAGAATACATCCTTCAAATTTCAAGTCGATCCAAACATAATTAACCGAGATATGAGCGTTGAAAGAGAAGAAACTGTTGCTTATACAACCGTTACTTATACTTATAAACGCGTTTTTCTCGAAATGACATCTTTGAAGTCGGTGACCAAAATTACTCGAAAACTACTGAACCGATCTTTTTGAAACTTAGCAGGCTTATTTAATACATAAAAATGTAGTGTTTGATCGTTCGATTTTTATTTTAAATAAAAAATGGCTGTTTTATAGCCAAAATACGACAATTTTTTTAAGTGAAAATCGAAATATTAACTTTGACTGTCCGCCATTTTGTGAAAAATGGATATTGTTTTAAATCCTTCGATCAAACACTAGTTTATACTGTTATTTAACTAAGCCCATCGCTATTTTTTGTTTCAGATGATCCAGTTCGACACAATTTTGGTCACCGCAAAAGGTGAAAATTAAAATTCCATTGTTTTGACGGCCATTTGTAATTAAATCATGTAATATTTTTCAATAAAAAAATTACTGAAAGGTGTTCAAAGTATGTACTTTAAGAAAATATAACAGTCGTTTAAAAACATTTCGTAGTTTTGTCAAAAAAAATTCATGAAAATGACCTATTTTATTGCGCTACAAGTGGGGGTAACCCCTTAAAACCTTAAATCATTCAAAGTTCCAGTCTCAATTTTATTTCAGTTAAACCTACTTATGGCAAGCTCTCGCAAAAAGTGAGATTCTAGTTCATAGGAATGAATCTTTTAATCACTACACGCATATATTAGCGGACCTTGCATAAACATGTTCTGCAAGCATGAGATTTCCCTTTTTGGCGTAGACTTTTTTGGCGTAGCTTAGACTTTTAAACTAAGGAAAAGTGCTACATTCTGGATATGTGATAATAATATTAGGCGATTTGTTTATAATCATACTTCAGAAACAAACTGTTAGCAGGTTACAAAGAAAGAGTTCAATCCGCTCTATTACATCATGAAATTAACCCAAAAACTGCATTCTGTTGCTTATGCCTTTTTTCTTAGCACCGCAAAATTCATTTCTAAAAACTAACATAAGAAAATTTTTAGTTTTTAGATAGCCAGTAATATAGTATCTTCATACTCATATCTCAAATATATAATCTTTACGTGCTGTTCTTTATGTGAACGATACAACTATCGAAAGTTACGTTCACATAAAAATAGCACAACGGCAATATTGAATGAACCGATCGAAATTTTCTTCAACTCTGGAACCATTCGTAAACCGATCGATCACGGCTTATTTTCCATCTGTTAAAGCGAGTCAGACACAAGGCAGTACACATTTAGCCAAAGCCTCTAGTGGCTCGCAAATAAGAATTTGCAAGCCGGAAAATTTCGGCTTATGAATGGGAATTTTCTCGTTATCGTATTGTACAGAAGATGGTATATGATCTTTAGTCATTTGAAATTTCATGTACATGTTTAACATGCATACATGTTTTGTAAAATCTGAAGTAGGTCGATATTTTCGAAAGAGAAACCGAAAGGAATCGGGTTGTATGAACGCTTCGCCACTGATACACAGAATTATGTAGCTAAATTGTCAAATGGAAAGTAAAAATTAATCACAATAAAACTGAAGCCCTCTTTTTCTCTAGAAATCGTTAAATCTCCCTTCTGCCTAATATGCCTCATGTTATAAATTAATTTTCCGTTAACTGGAATCCAGACACTATCCGCTATCTAGGGATCCTCTAGGACAAAAAACTCACTTTCAAGAGCAATACAATGTATGCTTTGGAGAAATGTGATATGATTATTAGGACTCTCTATCCCCTGATAAATAGGAGATCCAGACTATCTTTCTCTAACAAACTCCTTCTCTTTCGAGCGATTTTCCAACCGAGACTCTTATATGGAGCAGAAGTTTGGGGTCGATTTGCATTATCACACATTAAAAAATTCAAGTTAAGCAAAACAAAATTCTTAAAATGCTCCTTAACCTACCCTTTTACCACTCGACCACCGATCTGCACTTGAGAGCACAAGTTCCGCTAATAGCAAATAGGATCCTGTCGATTAGGCACCGCTTTGCCAACACCTATCGCCTATCATCGAACACTTTAGTTCAAAGTCTAAGGATCTGACATTAATCCACAGTTGTTCCACTTCTTTGTGATACATAATTACTGGTTGTCGTCAAGCCCTCCTAGCATTATTTTAATTATAGTTAACTCTAAATTAAATTCTAAGTATAACTTAAGTAAAGTCCTTTTATCATAACAATATTATTATTAATCTTCCGTACCCTTTTTGCTATACTAGTTGTTGTTTTAATCCCCAGTTGCTAGTTTAAGGTTAAATTAAGTTTTTTTGATGTTAGGGTTTTTCCCATTTCCCTGTCACTTGCCATCACATTTTATTAAAAAACAAAAGTTCTCATTGATCGCTACTAATTCGTCGCTTACTGTGCAAGAGCCCAGGCTCGTATCACTGTATTATTTAGTTTTAGATTAAGCTTTCATTATACGTTGTAATCATTGGTTGAATAAATAACTTAACTTAAATAGATCTAGTTTTTAAAGGAAAAATTGGTCTCTAAATTAAAATATTTAAATCACACTGCTTTTTGAATATCTAAGATAATTTATTAAGTTTGAAAAGTCAATAATCTTCTGCAAGAGACTTGTATGAATTTTGATCTGCGTGTACACGCAACTCTAAACATTTCATAGATATAGATAGATATTCTCGGAATTTTCACTTAATTCATGAAATCAAAACCCAAGTGTGGTTAAAAGCTGCTGATGAGTTCTTAGAACCTTAAGAAATCATACAATCAAAACCTGATACCAGACTTCAACCCTACGCTTAAATTATCCACTGTAGCTGTAAGTATTCTAAATCGATTCGATATGCCAATCGGCACTGCTCTAATAGATAGCTAAATGACGATGCTCTTTCCGGTGAATACCTGCATACATTATTGAGCACCCCCTATCTATCGAAATGGATAATTTCGGCGGTTCCGCTCTCGAATGATTATTTGATGAAGTGCTTATGCCTAAGTCAAGACTCGCATGCATACTCAACGGTATTCAATTCCAGGTACTTACACTCATCCCAAACGAAGCAGCACATTCCCATCAATTTCTCGTGTTTCGTCATCTTAAGATACTGTTTTGGGTATTTGCAAGCGATTTACATAAAACTAAAACACTAATCTCTCGTAGAACCGTTCCAGGACTTTGGGGACCTGCTCGGTTTCAAGGACCCGAAATTTTCCACCAGTAGCTAAGGATTCAGATGCACTTTACACTAATTGGAAATTCTTCACCTGCTTGAAAGACGTGTTCACTCAACATACCGCACTATCTTCTCACGATACTCCAACTAACGCCACTCACGCGAATTAGCACCGCTAGACGGGACGTTCTTCGAGCGCTACGGCAGATACGATGAGTAACGGGAGCCTGATTTTCTAAATTAAATATTAAAATTGATTATCTATGAGAGCCGGGACTGAAGTGTTTGGACTTTCGTGCCAAGCAACCGGCAAAACTGCAGACGGATGAAGGTGAGAGCGTTTTAAAATTTATTAAAAGCACATTAGACGATCCACGAATATGGAGTAATAATTCAAGGGATGCACATATGCTGTTCGAGTAGAGAAACGGCTGATCTCCGGAGCATACCTATCCAGGTCGCATCAAATTTTCAGCATAACGACTTCCTTGCGCGATGCATTATATGAATTACACTTCTGAATGCACTCACGGAAAGAACTTGCTGTCGACAGGTGTGGGTTCGAGGCAGCACACAGATCTCCTCCGAGGAGCCACAACAAACACTTTCCTAAAAGCGCGCAGTATGCAAAATGTACCTTCACTATAGCTTCGATTATCCGCTATTTTTGAGACATCATAATAAATATGGTATTAAATGAAAATCAAAGTGCTAATAAAAGTCCAATCAGCATGTCACACCAACGTTCTTTTCGAAAGAAACCGCCGAATCTTGCCACGCGAAAAAAATAGTCCCGTTCTCGGCCAAGTTTCGAATGCGACTGATAGTCACCACAGAATACTGTTTACAATCGCTTTCGAGGACTCATCCACAGCCAGAGCCCGATTCGGATCCCTGACGTGTAAAGGAGCTCGATTGACTGTGGAATGGAGAACCGTGCGCAACCCAAGTCTCACATCCAAAAGGAAAACAGCTGAACCGGCTTCAGCAAGGTGTCAGGCGGCCGGTTGCAAACAGCAAGGTAAATCCCACCCACAAGTATCTGAATGCAGTCCGTTGACGGATGGTGGAAGCGACGACGGATGAGTACGTTGAGCCATCACGGGACGTTTAAGAAGGATTTGAAAGGACCACAAATCGTGACGGTATGCGCTCGTAAGCATACAGTCGGTATGCTAGTGAACTCGTAATGAATTGTCCTTACGAACGAAATAGGTTCGTTTTCGGGTAGGAGAATGAATGAATTTCCGAGCGAATGGTAGAATTCGGTTTGCGACTTTGCTATATCGGAATTACATGGGAAATAGATTATAATCAGTTGTTTTGTATGATTTTCTTTCGTTACTTGGAATATTTGTATCTTGTAGAGATTGATAAAAAAAATACTCATAGAATTGCAATAGATTGTAAACTATTTTAATTTTAGAATAAAATATGCGGGTTATGAACAACAGCTTTTAAAACATTTTAATATAATTTTGAAGAAATTAGTACGAGATAAATCGTGTTTTTTCTGTATTTACATATGTATTTATGTATCTTTTTGTTTATTTAAGAAAAAACAAAGCAGTTCACAAAATATATGTAGGTTAAATCAATTCAAAAAACGAATGGTTTAACTAGCGTAAATGCAATCGCAAAATCATTAACGCGTCTTTATTATTTAATAATCGGATGAACTCCAAATGATTTTAAAACTCGCAAGTTATTCAGCGAAATAAAAATGCTTACGGTTCATACTTGGTCGTAATTTATACATTTATTTATTTATATGGAGATCTGACAAGAGATGTGAATATAAGAGCTTGTTAGCTTGATACCAGTGTTCAAGTATGAGCAGATTCCATTGAAGAAGGTGATGAATGATCTTACAGCTGTTAAATGCTTAAAGTCATCAGCGTAAAAAAAGATACTTAGATATAAGCAGCCTGGGATCTAGGGGGGGGGGGGGACAAACCGGAGCCCGTGCTCCGGGCGGCAGGTTCAGAGGGCGGCAAATTCAAGCTTACGAATACACTCCTCAGCATTATCGCAACTTTGCGATGACAGACACGCACTATAGTAAAATAATAAGTAGATAAAAATAAAAATTGCTTATTTCGGCCAACTAAAGGATCCATAGTGTGTTTAGTAAGGCTTATAGTAGTTTAGTATGAATAAAAACACAAAGCACTTTAAATATAAACGTAATAGACACAGATAAGTCCACTTTCCTGCGCCGAGGGCGATTAAGGAAACGAGCTGGTTTTCGTACATCAGCTTTAGTATTTAGGATGCTCTTGGGACTGTCCCGTGTTATATGGATTAGGGATATAATTTTTTTTGCGAATGACGGTTGCAAAGACATCATATTGGATGGGCAAGGTGTCCAGCAATTTTTTGGCATATCTGACACACAGGTTGCCCGTGTACAAGTTCTGGCAATATGCCTGGAAAAGCGTTATCTTAACTTGCTTTGTGCAACAGGAAAATCTGCGAGTCAACATATTACCTCTGATTGCCAAAGCGCTGCGCTTTCTTTCAATAGCATCATCGTCAGTAAGGTCATCAGCAATGATATGCCCTATAGTACTTTAAGCACATAAATTATTCTCCCGGGGGCACGTAGGCATAGATAGGACAACAATCGCGCTCGTAACGGCGGTTCAGGAACAATGTGGAAGTGGAACACACTCACATTTGAAGGCGGTTAGCGTCCTTGCGAAAGGGATGCAGCTATATTTAGACAGATCGTGCGTATTGTTATGGATGCTGTATTATATCTATCAAAAAACTTTCTTTTTTTTCGTGGGTCCAACGAAACCCCTAGTGACCTCATCACACAAAGTCTTCAGCCTGGTCAAGGGAACTTCTTGAATTTAATTTTATTGCTCTCCAAACATAGTTCAACTCTTAAGTTTTAACTAGAATACTTAAAAAAGGGACAAGTATCATATTTATCAAAGACGATATAGAATGAAATTTTTGAAATAATGGCAAAAACAGTTAGAAATAGCATTCTAAACGACATCAAAGAAGCCAAATATTACATAATAATGTTCGACTGCACTCCAGATGTCTCGCATATAGAACAAATAAGCTAGATCATTCGCTGTGTAAGAAAAAACGTGATGTGTGTGAAATAAAAAAAAGTTTCATTGATTTCATAGAAGTTGCTGGAAAGACAGGAGAGTACATTTGTCAACAGATTGTGGAAAAATTGACAGTTGATGGTTTAAATATTAGACAATGTCGTGGCCAATCTTATGATAATGGGTCCAATATAACTGGCACCTATAACAATGTGCAAGCCAGGATTGTAGAAAAGAAAGAGCAGGCCGAGTTCGAGCCTTTTTGGTTCACTCCTTAAATCTTGTCGGTGTCCATTCTGCCTCATCATGCTCAGAAGCAATAAACCTATTTGGAGTAATTCAAAAAGTATGTTGCTTTATTGTAGGCTTCAATACTCGGTGAGATACTATGGAAAAAAAATGTTAAAACCAATTTAAAAGGAAGCAGGCAGACGAGATGGTCAGCGAAACATATCGCTGCGAAAGCCCTCTTAAATAACTTTGGAGGAAATTGAGCAAACTTGTCATGCTCCGGAAGCAAAGTACAAAGTAAGTCATCTCTTAAATGCTTTCAAGAATTTTAAATTTATTCTGAACCTGACGTATTCTCCGCGAAATCAATCGAGTAAATATTGAAATTCAAAAGGAAGATATAATCCTTGCATGTTCCGTCTCTTTAATGGATGGGCTAATGAAAACTTTGTAAGAAATGAGATAAAATTTAATTGGATATTGGACAAATGAAGCTAAAAAAGTTGCTGGAAAAATTGGCGATGAATCTATTCTGCCAAATAAACGAATTCCGAGGTGCAAAAAACAATTCGATGAGATGTGTGATGATGAATCACGAAAACTTCAACCTGTTCAACTCTTTGCTAAGGCAACAATGATGGTATTTGATCGAATCTTATCAGAAATTAAAAAGTGGATTGATAGTTCTACCACGTTGAATTTGAATTTTGCATATCTCAATGGTACTGAAATTTTGAATATGTCAACAGAAGAACTGCAGAAGCATGGAGCAGATCTTGGACGAAAATACTAGCGCTTTCAATCTCTTGCAATAGATCTATACGCATGACTTGCAGGATGCCTTTCCTAATATTTTTATTGGTCTGCGACTTTACTCTACGCTTCCTTCTACATCCGCAACCTGCCAGTGAAGCTTTAGCAAACTTAAACTCACTAAAAATTATTTACGATCGTCCATGAGCCAGGCACGTTTACCGAGTCTCGTAATATTAGCAATAGAGAATCGAACTGCACATGAGATTTATTATCACAAGGCCATAGATTTGTTTGCATAACAAAAGGCTTGAAGTGTAAAATTGTAATTTCAATGTGCAACATACTAATAACTTTTAATCCCACGTTTTATTTCATACCCTATTCTTTCCTATTCTAATTAAAATATATGTATGTCCAACACGTTTATGTACAATATTTTGGAAAAAATATAAGGCTAACAGAGAGAGAGCATCGCTAGACCGCTGGCGTTCTTTGAGGGTCTATCTGTGGGCTGAAATGATAATGATGATAAAGGTAAAAAGTTTGGTTGGCGGGGGCGGTATTTTTCAGTTTTTGCCCCGTCTTGAAAAAATTCAAGATCCGGGGCTGGATATAAGATAAAAAAAAACTCTAGCGCACCTGAACCGCTAGAAACACTAATGTTCGAAGAACAGTAGAAGAATCGTGCAGGTTTTGAGTGCATATTCCACCACATGAGCTGCTTATTACGGAAAAACTGTTTCAAATTTTACTTTGGTCTCAAGAATGCATTATAACTCATATGGTAGAAGGTTTCAGATATTACCACTGGCATGAATTTCAACGTTTATGAGAGCAAAACACGGGTTAATTATATTCGTTATCAGTTGCTTATTTCACAAAATTTTGAAAACAGCATCTCATATAACATCAATGAAGAAAATGATCAGTGCCTGCAGCACTGTAACTGAAGTTGGTGTTTGGGGCTGCGATCCGAAAAATTTGCAGAGCTTTGGGAATTGAAACATCGGTTATTTATTTGCATTGTAAATGTTTCCGATATAATTTTATTGATACAAAAGTAGCACAACCGACTCGTGCTGGCAACTTTTAGCCAGTATCAAAGCCAAGAATATATCACATCTGCTTCACGTTGTTATATTACATTCGAAGTTATAGGAGTATGAAGAAATTTAGGGTTACCTGCAGCGAGTTTTTTCAAATAATCAAAAGCTTCATATATGCTGTTTATTGGCACTACAATATCATTACCAATTGAAAATTCTACGATTAAACCGCTTTATAAAGATATTGCAAACAAACACAAAACCAACAATAGCTGGCAACCCTATTGTGGCTTTTCAACCAAATTTGGCCTGAATAATGTTTATAATAGGTTCCATAAATTGTATGAAATTCGTATTGATTTCATGACTGCACTGGAAGCTATAGGGCAAAAAGTTTTATTTTCCTGAGAGAATTTTCAAAACCAAAGACACAAAAATTACCATAGGTGGCAGCACCAATCGAATTTTTCAACCAAATTTCTATCGAACAGAGCTAAGAGTAAGGTTCAGCTACTGTGCCAATTTCATGAAAATCTGGTTACTTATTCACATTTCATAGGGCAAAAAGCAGTTTTTTTCTTTGTAATTTTTCAAGATGGCACCACTGGCACAGAGTTGCCCAGACCTGGTCCTACTTAAGTCCAGACTTGGTCCTACTTAAGTCCAATGTTTTCTGTAAATTTCAATGGTATCTGATTATTGATTCGTGAGTTCCCGTGAGCAGAAGTTTTTGATACTAAAAATATAGGTTGACTGGGAAAGGGTTACCGTTCTTGTCCGACATGAAATTTCCAAAGTTTTACTTTGAACGTGTAGATAAAGCATAAGATTTGTATACAGACTGGTTTTATTGTAAGAAACGGACATTTTTAGGATATTCGATGGTTTGAATGTTTTCACTTCCAAATTTTTATTTTTTCAAATTTAAGACACCAAAATTATCATAGCTGGCAGCTCCAACCGAATTTTTCAACCAAATTTCTACCAAACGTGGTTTAAAATAAGATCCAGCTACTTTGTAAATTTCGTCAAAATCGAACGATTCAATCAAAATTTATAGGGCTAAAAGCAGTTATCTTTTTTAATGATTTTTCAAGGTGGCACCACTGGAACAGAATCACCCGCATTTCAAAATCACTTCTATCAGACCTGGTCCTATTTAAGACCAATACATGCTGCAAATTTCAATAAATTCTGCTCATTGGATCGTGAATTTCCGTGAACAGAAGTTTTTGATGCTAAAAATATAGGTAAATTGGGCAAGGGTTACCAGGCGTGCCTGTTATATAAATTTTTTTTTTTGTCTATGTAAAAAAGGCATGAGATTTACATATGAGTGGCTTTTTTTTGAAGAAGCGGCATTTTTTCAAGAGAGACGATGATTTGAAGGTTTTCAGTTTCAGTACCTGCCCTAGCTACAGGGTTGCCAGCACGCTCAATAAAAGCTACACAAATCTACAACTTAATAAAACCAATACGCCCTGAAAGTTTCGTAATGATTGAATAGCTTTGTCAAAAGTTATCGCAATTTAAAAATTTTCAAATTTTTCCGTTCTCTTTTTAGGCACCCAGCGCACACATGGGGTTAAAAAATTCCAAAACATTATCCGATTCACATGTAAAACACGTTCGAAATTTATTTGGTCAACTTTATTTTTGAAAAAATTATTTGTGTACGGAATAATAGGTATAATAAAAATATCACTAAAATGGCCGCCGGCGCCAAAGGGTTAAAGATTATTTTTTTTTTCTGAGACCTGGCACTATTCTGCATATACATCAATGTGTCCTGAAAATTTCAGTTCAATCGGATGGGATTTTTTCACTGAAAATTTTTGATTATATATATATATATATATATATATATATATATATATATATATATATATATATATATATATATATATATATATATATATATATATAGAAATATGAATTTTTGGCCAAAGTGATTTTAATAATAATGTTCTTCTTCGAACATTAGTAATAAAAATAGAAGTAGTACAGTAATAGTATAGATCCTTGAGGAGCACTAGATTCGGGTTAAAAGGTAGTCAAATCTGTCATCATCGGCAATGTAATTCGTGAAATATCTAAATTCGGCCTTAGCGAAATCCAAGCTGCTCCCGACAGAGTAGGTGACCATATTTTGCGGAAATGATATAGTGAATATAACACTCCAGAGCTGTATAAATAGCTAGGAAAAGTGATATAGAACGGTAATTAGAAGCACAAAATAATTCTCCAGATTTAGGAATAGTGTGTTTAAAAGCTGCTTTTGGGGAACCAGGAAATATGTTTTCAGAAATGCTTTTGTTGAAGATAATAGATAGAAGAAGACTCACAGACTTATTGACCCATTTAAAAAAAAATATATTGAAAGACCATCCAAGCCAGCACTAGAAAATGGTTTTAGTTTTTTATAATTTTTTAATAGTCAGAAAAGCAATTTGAAGTGATGGATTGCCACCAAGTTCAACAGGGATCAAATCATACACGTGTCGTAAGAGGGTCGCAGACTCTTGAGTTTTCGCCTCCTTAGCTATTGTGGTTGGATTCAATGAATGGAAGAAGCTTAGAGAAATACTCCTGAATCACGAAACCTCTAAAACTTATGCACAATGCGTTCAAAGATATGGCATACAATGCCTTTAATATCGGCGATAAGACAGTAGTACATGAAACGGTGCATGAGCAGGCTGAAGTATTGCCAGGATGAACCGAGATTATTTAGAAAAGATGATCGACCTTACGATGTGTCTCAGATGTCAGGAACTTGTTTTTAGGGGACATGGTGAAAATGGTGCTAGATATAACCGCAGAAACTTTTTGGAATTCCATGAATTGCTTTCGAAGCATAATTCAGATTAAAAAAATATTTTAACAACACAATTGCGAATTATTGTTTTGACAGATCACAAAATAAGTTATTAAAGGCATCACAAATGAAATAATTCTTTTGTCAGGTTTGCGAAGGGAATAATAGTCGAGTAAGAGTTCTCAGGCTTTTTAAGTTGTCCAGGAGCTAGAGATGTTTTGTATGTAGAAGACATAAAAGAATATATTGAGCCTTTAAAACTTATATAAACTCAGCGAATTGCCGGTTGTCTTATGATGGTGCTAGTGTCATATCACGGCGAAAAATAAGTGTGCTACCCACAATTAAAGCAAGTTCCATTTTGAGCTGCATCTGGCTCACAGAACCAACCTTGTTGTGATGGATATATGCTTAACAATCAAACCGTTTAAATCTTTCTTCATACCAATTATTCAAAAGACTATCACACAAAAAATACTCGAAGGAAATGAAATTAGGTTTGTTCGAAAAAAACATCACGATTCTTTTGGAAACATTAAGAGCAAAGGAGTTCGCAGGGCATCAATCACTTAAGGTACTAGGCTAGGTTAGGTTAGAGAAGAGGGCTGCCGGGAAAGCGGCCAGCATTAGGCCACCAGTTTGGGCCCATTTGCCACCCTCATAGACAATCACACGCATTCACACTTACAGCCGTGGCACTGGCGGGATTCGAACTCGCAGGCCCCGTAGCACGCCGCTTTTCGGACTGACGCCTTAGCGAGCAGAGCTACCGGGCCCCCTAAGGTACTAGTACATTCTAAAAATTAAAAAAAAAAACGATTTTTTTTTTGTTGTTGCATTTTTCGACTCAATATAACTTCAAAAATAACCCCCTGAAATATTTTTTTCGAAATACGAAACTTTAATATATATATATATATATATATTGACTTTGAGCGCATGCGCGTTTTTGGCTCGTTGTAGGCGTTCGAGCTGTTGTCGGCCGTGTAGGGTCTCTTTGATTCCCCTTCTCTGAAATACTGGTTTCTCCTATATGAATTATATTTCTTCTATATATCAACTGCCTGCTATTGAAAAATGCCTCTGAAAGATCAATATCGTAAAGGAAGTAAAAGTTCGAAAGTGAGAAAAAGCAGATCTGCTAGAAGATCTCGCAAATATCAAGGCAATCAAAACAAATTGGAGCAAAATACTTCATTCACCAGTAAATCTGCCGAAAAGTTAAATGACAATAGTGATTTTGACGTTAAATTAAACGATGGTTTAGAGTTGTTCTCTTCGTTGATGGATATGAAATCAAATTTCAATAATTATAAGCTGTTAGAAAATGTACAAATTGCTTCAAAATCTGTCGCTACTATGTGTTATAAAAAAGCCGGCATAGAAGAAAATGAAAGGAATAAAAATGAAGGATTACCGGAGAGCGAGTTATCGGTTTCAGGAGACGGTATCTGGTATAAACGAGGCTTTAGCTATCTGCTTGGTGTGTCCACTGTTATTGGTAAATATACAGCAAAGCTTTAAGATTATTTCGTATCTTCAAAAGCTTGCGAAGAGTGTGAAATTATGAAATCTAAATTGAACACACCCGATTTCCAAATTTGACACGAAAGTGAGCATGCTGAAGAGTGTTGCGCCAATTATGAAGGTAGCTCTGGAGGAATGGAAGTGCAAGGAATGACAGAAATTTTTATAAATTCTATAAACCTACATAACGCCAAATATGCCTATTATATAGGCGAAGGCGATTCGAAGCCCTATTCAAGAATTTCAAATGCCAAACCATGTGGAGATTTTGTAATTCAAAAACTTGAGTGCGTTTTTTTTTAACGCTCGATGGGCCAAACAGTAGTAATATAAACAATAACCACTGACGTTTTAGACATCGCTTCTCTCAGTAAATACCATGCAGCTTCTTGACTGGTCATTTCAGTATTATTTAATAGATCAATACAAATATTTTTAGTTACTTGAACAATATCAAACTCTGGATGTTCAACCATAACTTCAACAATTTTTCTTTGTAAATGACTAATACCTCTGTTTGTTTTATTAACATATTCAACAACATAAGCTGCACACGAGTATTCTTCCGTGATGAATGGAAAGAAATGGATTAAATGGATTGTGCCATTTTTCGCACGGTTGACGTCTCAAGAAAACTAATGTGGCTCTAATGCTGGCTCTAATTATATTAACATATTCTTCATCGGATGCAATATTGATATTCTCATAAAAATTATCAATGTTTACATAATCATTCATTTCTAATTTTTTTCTTATGGCAGTATACATTTTTTTATAGACTTTGAATGCAACCTCCTCATCATCTTTCATCGGCGTCAAAATCATTGTTTCTTTTGAAGGCAAAAATGGAGCGTCGAATCTGCATTCTTAGCTTTATTGGGCGCGATTTTCTTGAAACATGTGAAAGTATGACGATGAGTCTGTAATTTGATGTTACCCGATGGTTCAAAGTCCGAAACCGATATCAAACAATCTATAAGTCTGACAGCCTTGTCATAGTCTTTGCCTAATGCTTCTGAAATATCATTTTGTAAACATCCAATAATGTGAGCATTGCAATTTATAATATATAAAAGCGTTTCACAAACATCAGACGGATCTAAGCGATTCTATCCCAAGCCTAGTCGCCTCTCTTCGCTCTCCGTCTTCTTTCTCATTCAGAGCGTTTCAAAAAAAATCTGACGGATCAGAGCAATTTTCACCCATGTTTTTTAATACCTACCCAACGAGCCAAAAGAAGTATAACTTCTAAAATGTAGACCAACTACTCCTTTGCTATTCAGTGAAATCCGAATTCCCCTGTCGATACGAAAAATGAAATCTGGGCTGGATTTTATCATTTAATTTCAACCGATGCTGTACCACGGCACGAAATATCTAAAAGCGCAAGCAAATAGCGTTCCTTACAAACATAAAGTGCAGAAGTACGTAAAACCTGTGTTCGAAAAGCTAACGGATGAAGAATTATTGATACGTTGCTTAGGAAAAAATACACAGAACAACAACTTGTATTATAATAAAACACTGTGGGCAATTGTTCCTAAGCATATATTCGTTGGAAAGGATGTCGTCAAATTGGGGTTCAAATTTCGTTGTCCGTATTCAACAAAGGAAGAATGACAATATTGAAAATTATGGAATTAATGGGCTGCACCATTGGTTCAGCTTCTTATGAATATGCGCGATCGAAGAACGCAGACAGAATTGCATTTGCCGAGAAAGCCAGCAAAGATGCAACAAAGGAAGGACGTTTAGAGAGAAAAGAAGCTCAACAACAGAAAGAGCAGGCTTTTATTGATAATAGCGTACTATTTTATGGTCCAGACATAGCAGATTAGCCGGTTGTAAATGCTTAAATTCGATTTTTCAAAACTTTTTAATAAAGGATATGAGAAAAAAAACTTTAAACACGTTTTGGTCGAAACAAGATATCCAGGGTGTAAAAGAACTGGAAACATGAAAACAGCAAACTTTTTCTAACATCATTGAGTGGTTTGCTCTGTTAAATGCTTTCGCGAAGTCAAAGCAAATGACATTATCTCGTAGACCGTTGTCCAAATTACACGCGATAAAATTAGTGAATCCCACTTAATTAGTAGTCTAAGAACGCCTCTTAATGTCGATCTTTAGAAAGTAATTAACAAAAAACACTATAAATTCATTCATGAACGATTCGCTGAAGCTACTTAGGAAAATATAAGATGGTAGTTGGTAGCATTACCAATGTCCCCCAAACCTTAACTTCGAAAAATCACTCGCAGCTTTCTAGCTGGAAGAAAAAAAACTCTAGCGCACCTGAACCGCTAGAAACACTAATGTTCGAAGAACAGTAGACGAATCGTGCAGGTTTTGAGTGCATATTCCACCACATGCGCTGCTTATTACGGCCAAATTGTTTCAAATGCCACGTTTTACTTTTGTCTCAAGAATGCATTATAACTCATATGGTAGAAGGTTTCAGATATTACCACTGGCATGAATTTCAACGTTTATGAGAGCAAAACACGGGTTAATGATTTTCGTTATCAGTTGCTTATATAACAAAATTTTGAAAGCAGCATCTCATATAACATCAATGAAGAAAATGCTCAGTGCCTGCAGCACTGTAACTGAAGTTGGAGTTTGGGGCTGCGATCCGAAAAAATTGCAGAACTTTGGGAATTGAAACATCGGTTATTTATTTTCATTGTAAATGTTTCCGGTATGAATACTAACTGTAAGCATTTATTGATACAAAAGTAGCACAACCGACTCGTGCTGGCAACCTTTCGCCAGTATCAAAGCCAAGAATATATCACATCTGCTTCACGTTGTTATATAACATTGGAGGTTATAGGAGTATAAAAAAATTTAGGGTTACCTGCAGCGAGTTTTTTCAAATAATCGAAAGCTTAATATTTGTTGTTTATTGTCACTACAATATCATAACCAATTGAAAATTCTACGATAAAACCGCTTTATAAAGAGATTGCAAACAAACACAAAACCAACAATAGCTGGCAACCCTATCATGGCTTTTCAACCAAATTTGGCTTGAATAATGTTTATAATAGTTTCCAGTAATTGTATGAAATTCGTATTGATTTCATGACTGCACTGGAAGTTATAGGGCAAAAAGTTTTATTTTCTGAGCGAATTTTCAAAACCAAAGACACAAAAATTACCATAGCTGGCAGCACCAATCGAATTTTTCAACCAAATTTCTATCAAACAGAGTTTAGAGTAAGGTCCAGCTACTGTGTCAATTTCATGAAAATCTGGTAACTTATTCACATTTCATAGGGCAAAAAGCAGTTTTTTTTCTTTGTAACTTTTCAAGATGGCACCACTGGCACAGAGTTGCCTACAATTCAAAATCGCTTCTATCAGACCTGGTCCTACTTAAGTCCAATGCATTCTGTAAATTTCAATTCTATCCGATTATTGATTCGTGAGTTCCCGTGAACAGAAGTTTTTGAAGCTTAAAATATAGGTTAACTTAGAAAGGGTTACCGTTCGTGTCCGACATGAAATTTCCAAAGTTTTACTTTGACTGTGTAGATTAAGCATAAGATTTGTATACAGATTGGTTTTATTGTAGAAACGGACATTTTTTAGGATATTCGATGGTTTGAATGTTTTCACTTCCAAATTTTTATTTTTTCAAATTTAAGACACCAAAATTATCATAGCTGGCAGCTCCAACCGAATTTTTCAACCAAATTTCTACCAAACGTGGTTTGAAGTAAGGTGCAGCTACGGTGTGAATTTCGTAAAATCGAACGATTCAATCAGAATTTATAGGGCTAAAAGCAGTTATCTTTTTTAGTGATTTTTCAAGATGGCACCACTGGCACAGAATCACCCGCATTTCAAAATCACTTCTATCAGACCTGGTCCTATTTAAAACCAATACATTCTGCAAATTTCAATAAATTCTGTTCATCGGATCGTGAGTTTCCGTGAACAGAAGTTTTTGATGCTAAAAATATAGGTAAATTGGGCAAGGGTTACCAGGCGTACCCGTTATACCATATCAAATTTTTTTTTTTGTTTATATAAACAAAGCACAAAATTTACATATGAGTGATTTTTTTTAAGAAACGACATTTTTTCAAGAGAGACGATGATTTGGAGGTTTTCACTTTCAGTGCCTGCCCTAGCTACAGGGTTGCCAGCACGCTCATTTAAACGAACATTAATCTACAACTAAATAAAACAAACATGTCCTGAAAATTTCGTCATCATGGAATAGCTCTGTCAAAAGTTATCGCAATTTAAAAATTTTCAAATTTTCCCGTTCTATTTTTAGGCACCCAGCGCACACACGGGGTTAAAAAATTCCAAAACATTATCCGATTCACATGTAAAACTTGTTCGAAATTTATGTCGTCTACTTTATTTTTGCAAAAATTATTTGTGTACGGAATAATAGGTATATTAAAAAAATCACTAAAATGGCCGCCGGCGCCAAAGGGTTAAAGATTATTAACTTTTTGTGAGACCTGGCACTATTTTGCATATACACCAATGTGTCCTGAAAATTTCAGCTTAATCGGATGGCGCGTTCCTGAGATTTTTTCACTGAAAGTTTTTGATGATATATATATATATATATATATATATATATATATATATATATATATATATATATATATATATATATATATATATATATATATATATATAGAAATATGAATTTTTGGCCAAAGTGATTTTAATACTAATGTTCTTCTTCGAACATTAGTAACAACAACGGATAAACTAAAGTTAAATAAAATTGACAGAGGAACACATAAAGAAGATGCAAGAGACCCAACAAACACATTAGCAATACCGTCAGGGCTGATGTTCGAAGAGTGATCTAACTAGGATGTTAAGATCTCCAGCTCCAAAGCGTTATTCATCACAAAATCCTCATGAGAAGACATAGTCGCAACAAAGTTCTCTGAAGCAATATTAGGACTGGAAAAGGAAAAGAACAAGGAATTTAGCAAACAAATGACAAATATCGTGAGGATAAGTAGCAGTTGCTTTCTCCAGAAAACTGTGCCCGGAAATTGATTACTAGTTTTAAGGGAGCTGACATACAACCAGAAAGGCTTCAAGTTATTTGCAGAAAGACACGCTTTAATATGGACGAAGTAACCTTGCTTCGTTTGCTCAACTATTCTTTTAGCCACTACTACTTGCAAAGACCGATAACGCTGCAAAGCTTCAACAGATGAACTATGAAGAAATTTATTTTGGGGTCTTATCCTTCTCGCGCATAAATTTAGAGACTGCCACAGAAAACCAAGGCGCACAAGCACTACGCCAACCTAGCACTACGCCACTACGCGAACCAGAGGACTCAATCTAGGTATCTGGGAACTAATTTTAAAATATTTATATGCATATATATATATATATATATATATATATATATATATATATATATATATATATATATATATATATATATATATATATACATATATATATATATATATATATATATATATATATATATATATATATATAAATATATATATGTATATATATATATATATATATATACATATATATATATATATATATATATATATATATATATATATTTATAAATATATATATATATATACAAGACCTGATCCAAAAGTAGTGATAATCGGCTATTTCCGGATTGCCGACCCTCTAAGTCAGCATAAAAACAAAATATAAAAAGGATTCGATTCCAGGAAGGTACGTTGATTTGACTCCGAACCAGCGTTGCCAGACGTCCCGATTTTGGCGGGACGTCCCGATTTTTTAATCAAAATTAAATATCCCGCGCGGGACAGGCTCAGTCCCGCTTTTCGGGGATAACTTGACCGTGCGTGCAGCGTGCTGAGGAAGCGCGGGCAGCTGGCACAGACAAGTGTGGACTGGCCGCCCGCCCGGCGCGTAATAAAGATAAGCGCGCGGGAGAGAGAGGGTTGCGTAACGCAATCGGTGCGTGTGATCGCGACTTCTTCTCTTTCTCTCTTTTCTTATTTCCAGTTGTTTATAAATTTCTATTTTGCGAGAACGTACGATTACGTACGAAGAAATAACTCATACCGTTTTTTTAGTGCTTGGAAAGGAGCGAGCAAGTAGTGAGTTGCATTGCGTGTGTAATTTAATTGAATTACATTAAGCAAACATAAGTTTAAGAGCCTAGACAGACGACACAAGTTAATTATCATTTCGAGCCCAATGATCATTATCCATTACGTGTGTCATGGTTAATCATCATTTATAACATCATCAATGAGGTTCTACGAATTATCATTTGGAAGCTAATGCTCATTTGCTCTTATCGATTGTCGCACCATCTACGGAGAAGATTATGAAATTTACTGGGGAAATTCGGGAAATTCCATGTCTAACTGTTAAAATCATAAACATATTATTTCGAATATATTACAAAATGGCATGCAAATGTTTCATTTTTTGCACATTTCTTCGTATTCTCTTCTTCAATACCTGAACATTTTATATTTTCTTCCTTATCGTGATTAAACTTTTTTTTGTGTAAAATTTCCATAATTTTACACAAAGGCTCATTCGCAGTAAAACTTGTACTAATTCCTGATTTTTTGATGTATTTCAATAAACAATAACTGACAAAATAATACCATTTAAATTCAAACAACCTACAGCTGTTAAACAACCTCATTCAAATAACCGTGTGTCACTCTCCAAACAAATTATCATTAGCGTTCAATGATCATTGTGTTAATGATAATTAACTTGTGTCGTCTGTCTTTAGTCTAAGTCTTTTACGTGTTTTTGTTCGTAAATTACTGGAGCTTACTTATTAGAATCGTTTAAAAATGAATAAAATCAATAGTGATGTTTCGGATTGCTTGGAACCGGAAAACATTGCACCCAAGAAGAAAGTCAAACTAGGAAAACATCGAATCACGAAATACAGTAAAAATTGGCAGAATGATTATAATTGGTTGTGTATTGTGACGTCGGATGCGTATAAAGCTTACTGTAAACTGTGTAAAAAAGAGTTTACTATTTCTCATCTTGGATTAAACGACGTAGTGAAGCATTCAAAAACAGGAAGTCACTCGAAGATCACGATTTCTCACGCTGTTAGAAACATAACTAGCTATTTCCAGGCACCAGGTACTTCCACATCTGATCGTAATCGCGATGACATTATGTACAAAACGTCAGCCGCAGAAATTACTTCTATATATCACACCGTTAAACATTCGTTAAGCTACAGTAGTATCGATGTTTTCAAAAGTTATTACCTCTCATGTACGCCGATTATAAGATAGCTAAGAATGTTAAATGTGGTAGGACAAAGAGTGAAGCAATAGTTTGTGAAGTATTGGCAAAATAAGCTTTGAAGGACGTTATTCAAAATTGAAAAGAAGATTTATTTTTTTCGATTTCTACGGATGCCAGCAATAAAGGCAACCAAAAAATGTTTCCAATACGATATTTCAGTTTGGACAAAGGAATACAAAACAAATTAATAAATTTTGTGGAGAGTAATGACGAAACTGCCGAAGGTAAAATAACGAAGGTACTTTGTGAAACTTTCGATAAACATAACTTAAAATTATCGCAAGTAACATCATATGGTGCTGACAATGCAAATGTTCAAATCATTCTGTTTTCATGAATCTCGTTGCCCAAAATGAAAAAAATATTAAAAGCTAACTGTTCAGTTCACATCTTGCATAACATGAGCAAATTTGCATGTGATAGATTAGACATCGATGTAGAAGATATCATCTTAAAAATATACGGCCATTTTTCACATTCAGCTAAACGTCGTGCGGAATTGATGGAGATATTTGAAACTACGGAAATGGAGTGGGTCAAATTATTACGCCACGTAAATACAAGATTTCTGTCGCTCTGTCCTGCTGTTGAGAGAGTAATCAAGGTTTGGCCTGCTTTGAAAAGCTACTTTGATAAGCGAAAATCATGTGCGAAAGCCATTGAAAAGATTTTTTCTCTGGAGCAGAGGAAACAAAAACTCTAGCCTACTTGCATTTTGTTCATAATGTGACGAGTGCTTTTGGTACGTTAATGAAAGAGTCTCAGGGAAATGATATTGCCATAACAGAAATGCATGAGTCACTATGCCTCTTCCACTCAAGGCTGACTCAAAGGCTAAAGGATGAGTTTTTTGGCTACCAGACGAAACAGATTTTAAATAAATTGGTTGAATCTGAACGGACCAAAGCCATCGAAGACTTCAAAATTTTTTTACACAAATTGCCAACAATATATAGGCAAACGTTATAATTTTTCAGATGAGAATATTTTTTCGAGACTTAAATTCATATACCTGGAAAGTGAAGTTAGTTTTGACATGATTGAAAATGCTGTATCTTTAATAAAATTGACAGGCGATATTTCGCTAGATAACTTATATGAAGAATTTAACTTGTTGAAATCGTCCTTGGACGTATAAGTGGGAAATTGTAAAGAAACCACTGCCACCATCGCATAGAAATGGCACCAGCTCTTTCAACAGTTTCCAAACAAAGATACCAGGAATATGTTTAAACTATAATATAATTCATATTAAGTATCCCAACATCAAACTGCTTTCCTGAACGCGTTTTTTCCCAGATGATTTTAAAATGGTCGGATGCCAGAAATATGTACTCCGAAAATTTAATGAAAGCAGAATTACTCATCCAGTTTAATCTACAGCTATCCTGTGAAGAGTTCTTCATCTTTATTAAGGAGAAAAAGGAAACTTTAAAAGAAGTTAAATCTTCACAGAAATATCATGAATAAGTAATTCTTTCAAATAATTATTCTCTTATTGTAAGTTGCAATTTGTAACACTCAATCCTCAGACTATTGTTTGAAACGCCATAGTTTTCTAATGAATAAAACTTTTTTGATTTTGATTTCTATTTTTTTTTATTTTATTCATAAGACGAACAAGACTTAACTATTTAACGATAGGGTAAATCTGATTTAAAATATCAAATTTTTATTAAAATACATTTTCTATGGCTATTTTTTGCTATCTTTTGTCACGTAAACGCAATTTGAGCTCAAATAAAAAGATAAATATTTAAAAACTTCTGATTATATGCGTTTTTTACTATGTCCCGCTTTCGACGAAAGAATCCCGCTTTTTTCACTCAAAAAGTTCCAAAATCCCGACTTGGCAAAAAAAAATCTGGCAACGCTGCTCCGAACAGTCGAACTGAGACCATCAGAATCGAAAAAACGAAATTAAAGCTAGTAGTACCTGTGTTTGAAAAAAATTTCTACCAAAGACATACACAACGATTTGGTGGAAACACTAGAGGAGTCTGTTCTTTTATATTCTGCCGTTGTACGCTGGGCCCAGGAGTTTAATCATTCACTGAAGATGAACCCCGCGAAGGACGTCCATCCGCGTCCTTCACTGAAGACAACGTGGAAAAAGTCGAAGATGTCGTGTCGGCAGATCGAAGAGTGAGCATCAGGCATGTAGCTGAGGTCACAGGGATCTCGAATGGCAGTATTCAAAGAATCGGTGCCCACGAATTACATATGAAGAAGTTCTCGGCGCGTTGGGGGCAGAGAAAAGTAACCGACCAACAAAAAAAAAAAAAGAAACGAGACGACATTTCGAGGGTGAATCTCGAAAAGTACAATTTTTCTTCTTCTATGAGGTTTAATTACCAAGCCATGAGATTCTGAATAATTGATGAAATAAATTTTTGGAAGCCAATTCTAAGATTAAAAAAGAAATCTAAAAAATATCAAACATACTTTAAAAACTTAGCCATTTCATGCCTATTTTTATTGTAGATGATTAACATCTGTAAAATATAAGGAGGCATATGTTAGTGGGAAAAAAAAACAAAATTGTCCGATACTGGCAGCCTTTTGGTACCGCAGTGGCTAATAATATAGCGAATCTGTTAGATACTAGGGTCGAAATACCCTGTAAATTTAGTTTCGATCCGAAGTTTGCACTGGAATCTTAAGGAAAATAATTTTTTTTAGGGCTGCCAACCGCGCAAAATTTCTTGTTCACTTTCGCTATAAGATCTTTTTCGTTTGAAAATTTATTGGTAGCTTCACTATAAGATCTGAATCATTTGAAAATTGATTAGTAGCTTAGTTCCCAAAAAAACCTAACATAGTCATAGTTGCTTACTATCAGCTAATTTTGCAACTAAGATATTACTTAAGTTTGCATACAATAACTATGTAAATTATGTCAAAATATAACGGCTGAGAATTAAGTAATCATTTTCTTGAGTAATTTTGCAAGATTCTACAAAGCAGTATAGTAAGGGGTCCTATTTAATACCAACGCATTTTATAAATTTCATATGGATGTGATCATCGAGTTATCAATTCTCGTGGGCGCTAAAATAGCTGATTAAGAAAGTGTTATCGTTCTTGTGCGAAATTGAATTTCTAAAATTTCAATTTGGCTGTGTAGACAAAACATAGTGTTTATTTATTATTTAAAAAAGCGCAATTTATTTAGGGAAGTCGATGATTTGAAGGTTTTGCCTTGAGGTGCTCGACTACAGGGTTGCTGGCATATTTTTAAAAAACCATTAAAATTTACACCTTGATAACATCAATGTGTCCTGTACATTTCGTAATGATCTGATCAATTTGTCAGAAGCTATGGCAATTCGAAATTTTACAAATTTAATGAATAATTTTTGACTTTCGGATATAAGTTTCGATAGCATGACAGATATTGGAGTAAGATTGTGAGAAATCTCCCTCACCAGAGCAAGTACACCATAATAAATTGGACAAGTAATTACACTTTTGGCAGATGCAAAGAGATATACAACAATAAAAGAGCTATGGATTATAAAATAATTCAAAAACAAATCGAGCAAGCCGTAAATAGATTCACCTTCTTGCGACCTACATAAGAAATTTATCGAGGTTATTTGATCATTAATGATTTAGCTATTCTCGAATTTCAACTTTCCGCTACTTGGCCTATTAAATTAAGCACTGTCCACTATACTATCGAATCAATACTTTTCGGCTTAAAACCTTAGAATCTGTGCACTCTAGAATCTCACACCACTGCCTTATGAAGCAAAACAAATTGAGCTCGAAAATCGAAAACAACGAGAAACGAATAGGAATAAAAAGTACAAAACGTGCTGTTGTTTTCACAAAGACGATTGTTACAAACAACGGCCTACCATAACAACGGTATTAGGTTTGCCTGGAAATGTAGAATAACAAAACTCCATAAAGTGATATTATCTGTTGTCGCTGCTTCAGAAAAGTCAACAATTAAAGTCTACGATACAGAAACAAACACTTGACAGTTACTTTACACATCCTCTTTGCACCGAGCATGCTGAAGAATAATCTCTGTACACTTTTTAGGCTGTTTGGGGGTGTTCTCCCTGCGGCAAAGTACCACATTAAAAATTCACACCATGCACTTGACGTATTTCCTTCTTGGCGAAACTACACAAGTCGAGAATAAGCCTACCAAACAGCATTTATGTTGAATGTACGAGCACTTAGACAGGCTCTCTGACTTCATGGACCCTTTCTCGTCCTTGCCATTGTTTGCCCACTGCTTCGAACTGCCGCCGCCTATACTACCAGCGTGCCCTCAACCGACTCGAAGGGAGTCTGTCTCGGCAGAGAAGCGTGTCTTATTGTTGGCACCGGTTTCTTACAGTGCTCTTTTCCTGGAGATTTCCGCTTTCGAGCTGTCTCTGATTTGCAAACACGAGACGAGTGAGAGTTATTTAAGCTCTTACTTCCTTTGATCTAATGACTTTTGCCTATGGCAAAGAAAAAACTCGTATTAAGGGAAAAGAACTGTTTTCACCTGGCACCTCAAGTGTCGGTTGGGAATATTTGCCAGAGATACTGCCGGATAGAGTGGAAAATTATTGACCCATTTCAGCATCGTGATTTTTGTTTAAGACATTACGGGAATTTATGTTAATTTATATGAATCGAGATCTGGTTTATGCTGGTGTAGAATTGAGCGTTGACAATATTATTTAATATTTGTACTCAAAATTAGTGACTTTATCGGCTGGTAGTTTTGGATATGTTTAAAAATTTATTCACCAGCCCCTGTCGCTATGCAATAACTAATTTTATTAGTTCGGGAATCGTAAAACATGTACCAAATAATTAAATCTCATGCTTTATTCTTTTTGAAGGGTATTATCAATAAGGCTAAAATACAAAGACAACAATTTTTATTGACGATTGAAATTTATGCCTTTTAAGAAAAAACAACGACTTAAAATCAGCCTCACCTCTTTATTTTTTATCCAGACATTAAAGATATCACTCACATAGCTCCTCATAATGTTACCACATTAACTATGTTCACGTTCAGCTAATTAAGTCGTCTAAGAAGCTTAGCGCAAACAAATGAATTGATAGTACTTAGTAATACTCAAACAGGCGAACAAATACACTCTTTGCACCGGCAAAATTATCCAAGCTCTAGTGGTAGTATAATTGCTCCCCAACTTAAGTCTATTTTCTTCGTAATATCATATCGCGTCTCCTCTAGCCTGATCTTGGATTTTTTCACGTTACGCTTGCAAACTAGACTTCAACAATTCCGTAGCGAAAAAGAAAATTTTTATTATATTACGGCAGCCAGTAAGTTTGAAATCCCTTATTTGCTTTGTGAATAACAACCTAAAGGACACAATTACTTCCACTTTCGTAGACCGTAAGAAAAGTATTTCTGTCTTCTTAAGTGGATTTTATTGTGATTCAAAATATAGCGAAAAGTTTTTTTTGCCGATTTCATGATTTAGCACAGTGTATGCTAGAAAAAGAACTGGAATATTAATCATGAATATGCAAGTTTTCGATGCAGAATTTTTTTGTGCTGTGATATGGTCTATCTAAATTGGGAATTGTTTATAATTTCATTGTTCGATTATGATCGTAATCCGTTCCGTTTCTTTAAAAATAATTGCTTTTGCCTAAATAGTAAAGCCAAGAAACAAATAGTGAGTTGATCGATGCGTTTATTACATGAATAAGAGCAACTGACATTTTTTCAAGCTAAGTAAACAAAATAAATGTTCGTTTATATGAGGTTGTTTTTTAGATGTTAACTTTTGATAAATAATAACTTTTTTATAAATATTTAATAACACAATTTTATCGTCACATCAAAACCAAAAGCTAAATTAAAACAAACTGTCAGATTCTTTTTTTGTTTTGTTTGGCTAGTTTGATTCACTGGGATTGCCAAGAGCTGCTCTGTCACCTTATGCTAGTCCTGATCCTCGCCATCCGCCTCTTGCTATAGAACTGGCATTTACCTAATTTCCTAAGAATAAAAATACATCTGTGCTGCGTTAAAGCTTCGCTAAAGCGGACTTCACTTCCATGTCCAATAAAATTAATGTTGTTAACTGGTTTACTTTTTTCACAGGTCTTTGCTTTTTTGTCTAATCTTGTTTACTCTCACACTCCCACTTTTCGTGGAAAAGAGTTGTTGATCCTCCTTGGTTAACTGTGGATACGTGCAAAATCAAAGACGTGGCGCGTCGTAGTTTTCGAAGCTCCGGGTTAGAAGATGATCTTCTAAGATACAAAAAATTAACGCTCGTGTGTTAAAAAGGTGGTTAAAGATGCATTGAGCGCTTATCATGGTCCCATTGAAGCTTCCACATCATCCTGGCAATAGAAATCCTTCTGGTTCTCTATCCGTTCCCTTAAATAATCTCGCTCTATCTCTCCTGTGACGCACCTAAATGATTTATCTGTTGCTGAACTGTTTGCCATTTCATTTCTTCTGCTACCTCTCAACTCAGTTCATCCTTCTCTGCCAATATTTCCTCTTCAGAGGTTACTAGTTTTAGTTTGTTTTTGAAGAACCCGTTGAAGGTCGAAGGTTTACTTGCTAGCGAAGTCACTGTCATCATCCTTGTGTGTTCCTTTGTCTGTCCTCTGTAGCCATAGTATTTCATCATGTACGATTCCTACTTCCTGGAAATCCGCAAATATTTGTCCCATCCTCAAAGCTGGAGATTCATCCCTTCAGCTGTTGATGATATGTTCGACAACTTCATTCTAATCCACTTAACTGACTTAGTGTACTTTAGTTATGCCTTACAAAATTTTCAGCCGAGTTTTGTGAATTGGTTGGTTAATATCTGACAAAATGCTGAGTTCTATTTATGAAAGGTGGAATTCAATGATATATATGGAAAAGATTTTTCCTCTTAGTTACAACTACCTGTTGACAGCTAGATGAACTCAGAGCAGTCAATCGTACGAACCTAAATTCGAGCCAGGAACTCCACACACTAGGAGCCTGTATTTTACTTATTAGACTAATCGAGCACTACAGAAACATGAGCCAATAAATAAAACATAAATATACTATAATCACCAGAAATATTTGGTGAAATGTCAGTGAACTATAGAATATTTAATAATTTTATTTATATATTTCATATTTTATTACTTAATAAGTAAATAAAACCAGCACTGATATCACAGATGATATCAAGCATAAACATAATAAATAAGTTCAATTCCCGATGAAATCCTGTGAAGCGTATGAGCGCTATTTTAATATCATGGGCGAAAATTTAATTCATGATCCTAAAAATTTTTTTGACTTCGTAAACACCAAACGGAAAACTTCGGGCTACCCTACTTCGATGTACAAAAAGAACTCTTGTTCGTCAAGCCCTCACGAAGTATGTGACTTGTTCGCTGACCATTTCCAGGAAGTACAAGCATATCTAACATTCTTTTCTCTCCTACATTCCCACCAAATATTGTCTGTGAAATGTATTTAAGTAAAGAGCAGATTGCAAAACCCATCAAAGATCTTAACGTCACCAAAAGTCCTGGTCCTGACTTGCTACCTCCTAGTTTCATACTCGAATACATGGAGTCGCTTATCTTGCCCGTGCATTTAATTTCTAATAAACCACTTTCTTGTGGGGTTTTCCCCTCCTTCTGGAAAACTGTCTGAGATAAGCTCACTACTCAAATAAAACCTCTTCTGAACGGACAGCAACATGGTTTTAAAAAAGGCAGGTCAACTACTACCAACCTCGTGATTTTCGTCTCAGACGTCGTCTGTGGCTGGTAAATTGATACCATCAACACAAACTTCAGGAAGGCATTTGATCGCATTGATCATAATATTCGTCGAGTCAAACTAAAGAAATTTGGTATCTCGGGTCTCTTATTAAGCTGGTTAGACTCTAATTTTCGAAATAGGATGCAGTACGTTAAGTTTCAGGGTATCCAATAAAAAAAAAGAAGTTTCATTAGGTGTACTACAAAGTAGTCACTTGGGACCTCTTATATTCAATATTTTCGTATCGAATCTTTCTAAATTTTTATCAGACATCCTTCATCTTTTCTTTGCAGATGATCTGAAAATGTACCTCACAATTAAATTTAAATCAGATTCAGTGTTCCTTCTATCGAAACTATTATCTCATGAGCAGTGGTGCAAACAAAATAATCTTGACATTAATGTCAGTAAATGTCAACTCATTAGCTTCTCCCGCGAAACCAGTAATACATATTTTGGTTACCGCCTCAATAATGTTGCAATAAATACGGTTGATAGTACCAACAACCTTGGGGTTACTTTGGATAAAAAGCTGCGTTTTAATTTTCACTATAACAAAGTCTTAAGTAAAGCTAATACACAGCTTGGATTCATCAAAAGACGTGCGAAGGAATTCAGAAGCCTTTGAATCACGAAGTCTTTAGAGGGACCCTACACGATCAATATGGATCGTGATATTTGGATCGCGATACAAAGTATTGACCGTGTAGGGTACTGTATTGATGGATCATGATACGAATCGCGAATATATCCGGATATTTTGAAATCCATCAATCAATGTTGTTCGATTGCGATAAATATTGAACGTGTAGTCAACTGATCAATACATTTTTGTCAGTATTTAGTTGATTGGCAATGGAGGAAGACATTTTAAGCGCCACAATATCATCATTGATTCCCAACAGGTCATCAAATCTTTTGAGAACACTGATGTTAATGTGAAGCTTCCAGAATTTTCACATAGTGATTGTTGCTCAGACTCTTTGCTTACTACCGGTTTTCCTTCTCAGCTAATTATTTGTAGGAAAGCTCCGCAATTTAATAAAAAACATTTGAATTAAATTAAAATATGTGTGAAAGTAATAAATAAAGTGTAATTAACACAAAATAATTGTTTTTAGTTTTTATGTAGGTTCCTAGCGCATGCACAATTGCAGTGTAGGTATCCATTATAGCTTGGCTAATCGACTGTGGGGACTTTGTAGTCGAAAATCGAAGATTTTGGCAAGATCTTCCAGACGCCAGATACTGTATTATCAAAGCTAGTTTTTCTTAAGCTGATATACAGTTTCTCATTGTTGTGCCCTGGTTCGAGATATATGGAGTCAAAATTTCCAGTAAATGATCAAAACATTCCTCAGGCATTTTAAAGTAGTTTTCGAAGTCTTCAGTTTCTCTTTGTAGACGTCTCTCGTCCAACAAATTTAAATGATAATATTTTTCACGATCTCAAAGCCACTCTTTCATCCATTGTTTTTTACCTTCTTTTTTAAACCGATTGCTAATATTGTTGCCACACACGCTTTTGCTTTGTTTGCATCAATCATTTTGCAAACACTCATTCGCAAACGTCTACACCAAACGAGATTATCAGCCGTACTGACGTGTGATCCGATTGATCGTGTAGGCATTTGTGTTATTCCATCAATATTTACTTAAGTATCAGGATCCAAATATCACGATCCATATTGACCGTGTAGGGTCCCCCTTATACATAGCTCTAGTTCGACCATTGCTCAAATTGCTGGCATTATACCTTTGATGTCCATAGCGATAGGCTGAAATCAGTGCACAAGCAGTATTTGCTCTTTGCGTTGAGAGATCTGTATAATCCATACGAATTTGATAATTTACCTTCATACAGGTACAGGCTCAATCTTTTAAATCCATCAAGTCTATCTTCGCGGTGGATAGTCATATGCTCCTGCTTTATTACTAATGTTCGAAGAACAATAGTATTAAACTCGTTTCGCCGAAAATTAATATTTCTTTATATATATACATATATATATATATATATATATATATATATATATATATATATATATATATATATATATATATATATGATATATATATATATATCAGGCCCGTGCGCAAGGGGGGGGGGGGGGGGGGGGGGGTTTGGGGGTTCCACAGATAGAAGTCGGATAGAAGTCGAAAATGTAAGTACTGAATTTTTCACAAGTTGAAATGACAAACCTGGTAACTCGAGTTCTATGTAGTTTCTATAAAATCCCTTATAAAATTTCCAGATGATAACAAAATTTCGGTTTTTTATAAATCAGGTTTTTGAAACTTATGGATCTCTATGAAACGTAGCTAATTTTAATAATGAATTTCATGAAAACTCAAAATCAAAGAAGATATTCTTCAACACTCAAAACTCAAAATCAAAGAAGATATTCGAAGAAGATATTTATTTCACCAATCAGATTTTTCAGATTTCAAACTCGAATATCTTTTTTGATTTTGAGTTTTGCGAAAAGTGGCACAGGACTTTTCGACTCAGAAAAATATGAAGAAAATTCAGGAAAATTTTGATTCGTGGTTTTTATCCCAACTTGTCGAGGGAGCATATTTATTGTTTAAATTTCAACCTTGAATAACTTTTTTAATTTTGAGTTTTGAAAAAAGTGGTAAAAAGGACTTTTCGACTCGAAATTCAAAAAGGAATATCAGATTTCTTTTTGGTACGGGGATTTTGGTACACCCTGTATATAACCTAGCTAAGGCCACAATAAAATCAATAACCATTTATAACAGCTTTGTTTAAACAATTGTTAAACAATTTTATTTCATGAATAATGAGAAATAATCGATTTATTGAAAGTTTAGCTCATATTTTGCCATGTGAAAATGTGAAAAATTATTCGAACCCTACTCTTCAATTTTGCACGATGATTCGCGTGACGCATGGGTGAATGAAGTCATACTCTGGAGACGACGCATTATTGAAAAGGACATCAAAAATTCTCTCGAAGCCCTTGAAATTTGCAATGCAGACGCGTTCCCGAACATACACCAAATGCTTCGCATTATGGCCATTTTACCCGTGAGGACAGCGAAAAATGAACGCTCCTTTTCAACATTGCGTCGTCTGAAAACGTACATTAGATCGACAATGTCTGAAGATCGGCTCAACGGCTTAGCCTCCCTCAATATACACCGTGAAATCGAGATAAATGTGCAAAAAATTCTGGAAGAATTTTTTTCGTTACCTCGAAGAATTAATCTGTTAAGTAATGAGAAATAAATATGAAGTTTTTACATGCAAACGTCTTTAAAAAATAAAATAACAGTTTGTGTGTTTTTACATGTTATTGAAAAAAAATTTTATTTCAAAATCCACCCCCCCCCCTTAATTGATTTCTGCGCACGGGCCTGATATATATATATATATATATATATATATATATATATATATATATATATATATATATATGTATATATATATCAGCAAAATGATTAAGGGAGATAATCTCTGGAGTGGCCGATCCGATTGAGCTGAAATTTTCGGAGAACGTAGATGTATATACTAGGTAGGTTTATGACTCTCATATTCAGATATCCTAAACCTTTTGGCGGCGGCGAGCGTTTTAGTGGAACTCCTATATTTCCAAGCAGTGTAAATTTTTGTTAAATAAAAGTATTGGGAATGAAAACTAATTATGTTCTAAGCTTGTTTATGATAAAGAATTGGAAATTTTGAGCCGTGTGTGGGTGCAAGGTGCCTAAAAGTAGGCAAGGAATTTTTTTCAAATTTTGATTTGTCATTACTTGTAAGAAAAACAATGGATCATCGTGAAAACTACAGAGCGTATTGATGTTGACCAAAATATGGCAAACATAGATTTTCAGAATAAAGCGGGTAACCCTGTAGCTGTGGCAGGCTGCTGAAAAAAAAATCCTTCAAATCATTGACCCTCCTCAAAAATTTTTGAACATTTTTCGGATGGCAGCCTCAAACAACGTTTAACCGCTGAAACTTTCGATGAAATCCTGCGATGAGAACGAAATTCAAAGGATAAGTTGATTTAAGTGTGAGCTTCTTATGGTAAACTTATTGCTGCTTCGTTCGGAAAGTGTTACCAGCCCTGAACATTTTCATCATTTGTGTATTATAGTTGAGTTTTGTTGCTTTGGATAAGGAATGGTTGATATGATTCTACAAAACAGTGCATTCCACACTTTTTTGTCACTCAAAGACAATTTCTTCGAAAATTAGTTTTCTAGCGGTTCAGGTGCGCTAGAGTTTTTTTTTATGTTATTATGGGCTTGACCAATGTTGTGCTTCTGTCCAATTTGATAACGTTCAACAAATCAGTAAGAATGAACAATAAATGAACTGAATAAATGAACTGAATGAACACCGACAGCACACAGTTTACGCCAACAATAAGCCAATCAATAGATGCTCAGTAAAAATTCAAAAGCTTCGCAAAATACTATTCCCGAACCATTTTCAGACTTAGGTCTAAAACTGCTCTGACTAAAGTGATCACGTCATGAATACCTCTATCCAATTCCCTATCATAGATGGTTTTATTTTTAAAATTTTTGTTTTTTATTATTCATCGTGTATTTTTTAAATGTATTAAAATTGTTAAATATTAATTGTAATTGTTTTTTGTACGCCTTGTTTGGTTGAAACAAATAAATAAAAAAAAATCCTTAGTTGTTCATGCTTTGTTACGTTTTCAGTAGTGATGTTTCCAATTTTAAGAGTTCATTTTTCAAACAAGATAGTAATAACTCGTTTTTGCTTGTTTTCGTTTTATTTGATTTTATTTTATTGAACTTGATTTAATTTTATTGCTGAATTTCGAAAATATTAGTATTAGAATTGTTTTGCCGAAAACTCATATTTCTACGCATGCAGTGTCGGGCCTAAGTAAGAACTGTTGATGTTTTAGGTGCATAAATGAATTTTAGGAATCTCTGTCTCGCTTGCTATGAAATCGAAAAATAAAATGAAACCAAAAACAATAACCAATAATTTTTTTTATGAAAAACTATGCATTTATTATTTGTATTTTCGGAATAGGGACTAACATAAATATAAAACATTTTAAAAATTCTGGCTAAGTTTGACTACGTTTCCCTCATAGTCGTCAGATATCTGGCAGGTATGTATGGGTTTTTGTGGTTGTGCTGTTGTTTTTGGAGGTATTTTTTGTTTGTTTGTTTGTTTATCATCATCGTGTTCTCTTCTCGTCTAGTTTCTACATACTTTTGAGTATTCTTTTTCGAGTTGTTACCCCTGCTACTACTAGGGAACAAGCAGGGATCAAAAATTGAATTGTGAATAACTCACAAAAAAGTACAAAACATACACAAGAAGACAACACACTAAAGATAAACAAACAAACAAAAAATACCAGCCAGACATTTAACGGTAAAAGTTTGTTTTTACCAAAATTTAGGACTGCTAAAAATGAAAAAACATATTTCTTGTTTTTTGCCTGTTTTTTGCATGTTGCTTTCATACCATTATTTTGGACTAAAAATGCTACTTTGAAAACTTGTGTCACAGGTGCACAAAAATTTGTGGTGAAAACTGGAATCATGAAAGTTGTTTTTGAAAATTTTTTATTTTATCAAACAAATAGTGAAAAAATTGATTAACGTCGCTATTATGTAGCAAGTAAGGGTTTTTAATTCCCATTTCTGGTTGAAATCCTTTAAAAAAACTTCTTCAATTTTATTTTCGTGTGGAGGGATTGCTCCAAAACTTTGTATTAGTATGCTCTGTGCAGCGTACAATACAAAAATATAAAAATAAGTCCGCGACGTCCACCTATAGTCATAAGAGAAGCTAAGGAAGTCCCCAACATCATTATTATAAAAGAGACTTTCATCCAGGCGGAAAATAAATAACAAGTTTTAAATGCTCATTTCCAAAATTTTGTGTGAGATTGTTTACAGAAACCACCCAGCAGTTAAAAAGAATAAATATCTCACAGAAATGCGGCAAATAGAAGGACCTGGCCCATGAGTGGAAATAATAAGCCTGGTCGGATGAGATCGCTTGCCAACTTGCACTTGATTCTAAAAAGTGTGTCTTAATGATCTAAAGCATAATCCGCATTGTGTTCAACACCAATTCCAAGGAGGCGCGAAAAGGAGTGTCTTATTATAGATATTCAGAGCTGAGCATCGTTGCAAACACTGCTAACAAATAAAACTAAGTAAGAATTCTGAAGGAATATATATTTTCCCAACCAAACATAGCGAAACCCTAGACAAAATCTACAGGATACATTGATGTCTAAATGTTAGCTATCTGTGACCCTTTGACGCCGGTGGTCATTTTGAAAAGTACAAATCTTCCATTTTTACTTTCAATAGATTCTTTACTCAACTACCTTCAAGTGATAGAGAAGTCAAACTGTACTCTAGACATGACAAAATCACTTGGGCTGAGGTATGCTAGTAGTGTTTCATACAGAAACACACTAATGGAGAATGACGCCAATGTAACGTCAACTAGAGAATTGTTGTAAAGAGATCTTCTCTATTTGCAGAGTTGCGGAGAGACAAAACACAGGATAGTCTTATCAAGAACAAAAGTTTTGGCACAGACTGACATTCCAACAGCTTAAAAATGGAGTCTTGTGTTACTCCACTTATTTATTATTTTTATTTTTTATTTGGTGCGTATTCAATACAACAGGCAAACTGCCCAATTACAGATTAGATACAATGAACAAAGTAAAATAACAAGATCTAAATAAGAATATATAAATATAAGTATATAAAATAATTAAAGTTAGAATAAAATAAAGTAAAATTAACTAAAGCCAAAAAGAAAAAAAAATCCATTACAACCATGAATTATCAATTCAACAAGAAATTAACCCAATAATAGATAGGATACAATGAAAAAATAGTAAGAAGTAAATGAGTAAATATAAATATAAGTAAATAAAAAATAATTAAAGTGATAAATTAAATAAAGTAAAATTAAGTAGATCATAAATAAGAAAGAATCCATTAAAAAGAATAGAAAATAAAATGAACTAGAAACAAAAAAAAACAAGAAAAAACCAAAATCAAACTTGAAGTTGAAGTGCAAACATATATATAAGTATATATAAAAATAAAAATACACAAAAAAATTCTAAAAGTATTAAATTATAAAGTAAAATTAAGTAGAGAAAAAATCAATTATAAACAAGAATAGAAAATCAAATTAATTAATTAGAATCAAAAATTTTACTACCAACTATATTTTTGAAAATAGCAATAGATTGTGGAAGAGGACCATGTTGAACACTGTTGTGAGTGCGTAAGAGACGCAAAACGGGAGAGTAGAAGAAAGTGTCAGTACGAGCATACGGTACTTCAAATAGAACTGAGGACCTGATTGGCCTTGCGGATTCCCGCTCAATGAACAAATTATTAATGTTTTTTCTTTATCCTTAAGATTCTTTAAATTAATTAATTAAATTCTAATATCTTTCAAACTTACAATAATACTATTGTATACGATTTCCGCAATGCTGATAACGATAGCATTCACGACTCTCTTGACAATGTCGATTGGACAGATACGCTTACATCTCAATCTCTTGACGAAAATTTAAATTCTTTCTACAAAATACTGTTTGACGTGGTCGAAAGATATGTCCCTAAAATTATGAGAAAAGATAAGTTTTCTGAGCCTTGGCTTGACAAAACTCTGAGAATATCAATAATCAATAGAAATCAATAGAAAATAATGTCGACTCTAGCCATTGTATCAAAGAAGAATAAAATGCAGTGGCCAAAGAATTCCAGGAAAAGTCTCATGAAGCATATGACAGATTCATTAAAACTACAGGCGAGAATGTAATTCACAAACCCAAAAAGTTTTTTGACTTTGTGAATATGGAGCGGAAAACAACCGGTTATCCGTCCTCTATGTGCAACAGAACCTCAATGTCTTCTTCTCCTCAAGAAATTTGTAATTTTTTCGTAGATAACTTTCAAGAGGTTTTTAGCCCTGTCAGTACTCCATCACCCTGTCACCTCCCTAGAGTATTTAGAACAATTTTTGCTGAGGCTATAACTTTTTTCAGAGATGATATTTTTAAAGCTATCTTGGAGCTTGCCCTGGACTCGATCTTCTTCCTCCGACTTTTCCTATTAAATGTGTTGCACAGTTGATCTCTCCCCTTCACATCATATTTAATACATCTCTTTCTTTTTGGCTCTTTCCGTCGTATTGGAAAACCTCCTACGTTACACCAATATTCAAAAACGGTGATAAAAGATCAATCCAAAATTATAGAGGTATCGCCATTTTATCAACTATTCCTAAACTGTTTGAAAAAATCATTTGTGATAAGCTATCTCCTCTGGTCGATGCTCGACTTAACGGACAGCAGCATGGTTTTAGGAAAGGTCGTTTTACCACTACCAACCTAATGGTGCTGGTTTCCCATGTTCTTTGCGAAATGGAGAAAGGTGGTCAAATTGACGCAGTCTACACTGACTTCAGCAAAGCGTTTGATCGTGTTAGCCACTCCATTTTGATTTTCAAGCTGCAGCAGTTCGGAATTGCAGGATCTCTACTAAGATGGCTTAGCTCTACCTCCAGAATCGCTCACAATATGTGAAATTCCAAGGGCTTATCTCTAAAAAAATTCATGTCAACTCTGGAGTACCTCAAGGCAGCCATCTTCGCCCTTTGCTATTTAACATTTTTATATCAGACCTGTCGGAGGTTTTATCTGATGTACATCATCTACTCTATGCAGACGATCTGAAAATTGTTCATGCTATAAAGTCGCCATCAGGTGCCAAGTTTTTAAAACTAAAACTAAATTCCCTGAATCATTAGTGCTCCATGAACAACCTACCTCTCAATATCGCAAAATGTCATGTGATTAGCTTCTCTCGAAAAAGTACGCTCGTACATCATACTTGTCTTTTAAGCAATACGACACTTAGTAGGGTTAACAATATATTAGACCTCGGTGTAGTGCTGGATGAAAAGCTCCGCTTTAATTTTCATTACGACAAAATAATCTCTCAAGCAAGTAAATGACTAGGCTTCATTAAACGGCGAGCCAGGGAGTTTCAGAACCTTTAGGTTGCAAAATCGCTATACACCGCGCTCGTTCGCCCTCTTGCATTATCTGGAACCCGGTTTTCGAAATTCACAGCCTGAGATTCGAATCTGTTCAAAAGCAATTCTTATTATTCGCTTTTAGAAGTCTTTACCATCCTTGTGATTTTAGCAATTTACCGCCTTATGAATCTCGCCTTAGACTTCTAAATTTGTCACCACTTGCATCCAGAAGATTAAATTTTCATAAAGTTAAGTTTTTCATAAAAATTTATCACTTTTGGTAAGTAGCATTTACTAATAATTTAGCGGCATAATGTTTTAATTAGCAGTAAGTTCTTCAAGAAAAATAAGTGGTAAAACACAAACCCCATAATTCGAAGAGACTTAAATTTCAGTTTTTAATGATTTAGAAAAATTTAGATGTTTTTGTACATATATATAAATTTTTTTTTTAGTATAAAACCTTGCTCACGAAAATTTTGGGTTATTTTTGCAATGAATACTGTATGTCTCAGAATACTTAAGACGCTGCACATCTAGTTCTAAAAGCCTCGCACATACTTTACTCACTATGAAGAATGTGTGCCAGCCAACGGCAAACGCTCGACAAAAAAGAACACTTGTAGACCGAATAGGTGTCAGGAGATGAAGGCTTCTTTAATAGAATTTACGAAGCAAAAGTTCACTGAGTCAATTGTTATTTATAAAAGTGAGTAGAAAGAAGGCGAAAAAGAAAAGTTTTACTTGGCCCTCAGTTACTGTGCTATTTCACTGCCCACATCCGTATCCGTATTTCTTTCGCGAAAATTAACATGATCCCAGTTGTTAGACCACCACGAGGCCACCACAAGACCAGTTGTTCTCGTGCTCAACTCAAAGTTTCATTTTTGGCTTTTGATATTGTTCACAAGAATAATCGCATCCACCCCAGTATAATGTCAGAACGTTGTGAGGCAGTGTCTCGAAAACTTTTACTTCTTCCAAGTGCACCAGAGAGTTTGAAAAAGTTGCACACTGGTCAAGCATTGAAATGTTTTGCGGAAAATTGTGATGTTCGAAAAAGTTTTTTTTTAAATTTTCTTATATATGTACATTTCAGAGCAATTGAATTGACACTTGAGTTTCTCAGAAATTGAAAAACTACGATATCGACCCGTGACTTATTGAACTTATATAGTCAAACGTATTTCTTGCTCAGGAGCCTCTGTTTACTTCACCACATCTTCACCCCGATTCTCCGAAAATTACAGTGTGAAGTAACGATTGCCATTCCCACCGAAAAGTTTCTCATTAAAAAGAAAGTAGCTTATCTTCACGCAAATCATAGATGCGGTCCATTCGGCTATGTGACACCTCTGGAAAGGGAACATAATTAGATGACTTGCTTGGAAGCAACAAGACGTCCTGTGGCAACTTCGAGCAGAAGATTGAGGGCGAGAGTAGAAATGTCGGCGAAGTCAAGTCGTAATGCCTTCAGTCAATTAATTAAGTGGTTGACAAATTGCTGACGTGTTTGTTTTGATTGATTAAGTTTGCAGAATGTGTTGCACGGATCGGAAAAACAAGCATGGCACGAGCATACCGCCGAAGGTAATATTAGAAAATTAAGCTACTGAGAAGAAAAGTTTTGATTTGTCTGGAAATCGGAAGTTAATCAATGGGCAATGTGAATGAATGGAAGATGCATGCATTTGGTTTGGGCCTGTGTATTTTCATGATTTGGTAAACCAAATAAACAGTGATAAAATGTGTAAATAATATCATCTAAAAACCCAGTATACACTGAAAAAGGGGCCATAGGAGCCAAAGCATCGATGTTGGCCATGCATTTGAAATATATTTGGTATGCTTAGGAAGGAGTAGTTTTTCATGTTAACTCTTTGGATTTAAAACCTTGGGATCTGGTGAATTTAATCGTACTGTAGTAACCACAATAGTTTTGCTATGATTAGACAACAAGTAATAATAGAACACTTCTCAACGTGAAGCATGCTAATTATGTGTTTAATTTTGATTAAAAAAAACTATTTGTAAACTTTCCTGTTAAACTAAATTCAATTTCTCTGCCCTTTCACATATTTTATGCACTAAATTTGTGGTGACTCTGTGGAGTGAGTGGTAGAAACGGAAATAATATTTTTGTTATATATTCATATTTGAATTATTCAAGTTTTGAGTAAATAAGCAAAGAATATATACATGAATTCCTTAGATCTGGCTTTTATCAACATTTTTAAATTACATGTACATCAATAATTAAAATTTGTATGAGTTGTATGACAAAAATATAATCTACTTTTTCCTTGAGATATGTTCAGTCTAAAAACCAGTAGGTTGCAATATTGCAGTTATGTACTATGTTTCTAAGTATCCTCGCGGAGCATATACAGTGGGTAAAAAAATGAGACACGAACACTTAGTAAGAACAAAAAACCTATTTTTCATTCGACTTTAATAATAAATGATTGTGTTTTTGCATTTAATCAAAAGTTTTGCATGTTTACTTCAAGAACAACATCAAAAACACCGATAACGAGGCAAATTTGATAACATTAACGTAACATTTTTCAGTGAGGTTCCATAAAAGTTTTATCTGAAATTATTTCAATTATTTTAATGTGCTCAATTTCAAATAAATTAACTTACATAGCCCTAACACTTTGTGGCTATTCCACGCATTTTTATCACTTCTCGCAGTCGTTTGGGTATCTTTTTCGCAAATTTTTTACAAAAAGTGGGTGAAATTTCGGTCCCTTCATCAATAATGACATCTTGGAGCCCTTTGTTATATTAGGTTGCTGCAGATTAAATGGCCATTTAGCAATGACATAAAGCTGGCTGCAATTTTAGTGCATTATGTTGGCACAAGGCGGCGCAAATGATATGACATATTGAAGTTTAAGTACTGCTACCTTGGTTTATAGAGTCATTTCTGTTTTGCACTTCATAGTGATCGTAAAAATAATAAGAGAAAATAAACATGGAAGTGAATCAAAAACGGCTACTTTTACTATACGAATTTAAATTAGAGCACAACGCAACAGAAGCAACGAGGAATATCAACAACGCATTTGGGCCTGATATAGTTAGCGAACGAACCACTTGGCGGTGGTTCGAAAAATTTCAATCCGAAGATATGGACCTTGGAAGTGAGCCACGTGGACATCCAGGACCATCGATCGATAACGACAAGCTGCGTGCATTAGTGGAGTCTGACCCCCGCCAAATCATAAGGGATCTTGCCGAAAAATTAGGCGTTTAAAATTTGACAGTTTGCCGCCACTTACAACAACTTGGAAAACTTAAACAGCTTGGCAAATGGGTTCCGCATGATCTTACCGACGTATCATGACGTGTCAAATGGAGATTTCAAGTTCTCTTCTCTCCCGCAACAAAAAGGAACCGTTCTTGCACCGAATCGTGACCTGCGATGAAAAGTGGATTTTATACGACAATTGTCGCCGATCGGCCCAATGGCTGGATGCCGATGAAGCGCCAAGATACATGCCGAAACCAAGCCTTCATCCAAAGAAAATAATGGTAACTGTTTGGTGGTCTGTAGCTGGAGTTCTCCACTATTCGTTCCTGCAACCTGGCGAAACAATCAATGCTGAAAAATACGGTGCTCAACTGGATAAAATGCATCAGAAATTGATAGTCCAAAGACCTAGGCTTGTCAACAGGGATGGAGTGATACTGCTTCATGATAACGCACAACCTCATGTATCGAGAACAACGGTCCAAAAATTAAACGAGTTGTGCTATGAGACTCTTCCTCACCCTCCATATTCACCAGACCTCTCACCAACAGATTACCATTTTTTTAAACGTTTGCATCATTTTTTGACAGGAAAAAGATTTAATAATGAAGCTGCTGACAAAAATGCCTCCGAGGAGTTTCTTCGAACCAGAAACTCGGACTTCTACAAAACTGGAATAAATGTGCTTGTATCTCGTTGGGAAAAGTATGTTGCATCTATTGATACTTATTTTGATTAAATAAATTGTCTTTATAAACAGTTACAGCTGTTTAAAAATTTATTACTAAATCGGCCATTTCATCTGCAGCAACCTAATACTTTACCTTTCGCAACGCTACTCTGGTTTTGAGATGGATGCCATAAATGCTCAATTGGGTTAAAGTTCGTTGACCTAGAGGGTATTGCTCCGAATTGTGCCTCGGACCGTTGTCCTTATACAGGTCGAAATTGTATAAAATGCTTCATTTTTCAGCAATTTTGCTTAATATTTCTTTCAAGAATACTCAGAAAACACGTTTGTTAAGATGAAGATCCAATTAGGCTGAATTGATTTTCATTAATCATAGGTTACATCTTTTTTGCAGGATAAGGTAGATTCAAAAGAAACTATTGACCAGATAGCCCTAGCAACTGCACATACTGGGTGGTGTTTTTAGTGTATGAGACAAAAACTTGTGCACAAAACACACTAAAGAAAACTCTAGTCCTGAGCTGCTTAAAAGACTAACGTTCGATGAACAGTAGAAGCATCGCGCTGATTTTGAATACATATCCTACCACATGTGCTCCAACCTGTTTTGAGGGATACACCACTTTGATCTTAACAAGACATTTAAACCCATAGGGCGCAAAGCACTGCAACTAACAGTCTCCCACAATTGCCACGCGTCAAAATTAAATTCCTCTATCACTCTCGATTTTATTTGATGATTTCGCCGAAAGTTACAGGGGTAGAAAGATGTTTGGGATCAAACAATTTCTAGGACTTAGAAACTTATTTTCATGATATGAATACTCGCGATATGAATACTTACTGAAAGATTTTTTGATGCGAAAATAGCAAAAACGCCTCGCGCAGGCAGCCCTTCGCTAACACTAAAAATAAAATTATATCACACCTGCCTCACATTGAAATCAACCTAATTTCGTATCGATCTGATGACTGCATTGGAAGCTATAGGGGATAAAGGAATTTTAATTATCAAATTTTCGAAAACTTAATATTTGTTGTTTGTTGTCACTGCAAGATCATTACTATTTGAATATTTTACGATAAAATCGCTCAAAAAAGATATTGCAAATAAATACAATACCAATAATAGCTGGCGACCCTACCATGGTTTTTTAACTAGATTCCTTCTGAATAATGCCTGTAATAAATTATATTTACCATATGAATTTCAGTTTGATTTCATGACTGCACTGGAAGCTATAAGACAAAAAACTTTATTTTCCTGAGCAAATCTTCGAAACCCATGACACTAAAATTACCATAGCTGGCAGCAACAACCAAATTTTTCAACGAAATTTCTATTAAGCACGGTATAGAGTATGGGTCAGCTATGACGTGAATTTTATGAAAATTTGGTAACAGAATCAGAATTCACAGGGCAAAAAGCATTTTTTTCTTTGTAATTTTTCGAAATGGCACCACTGGCAAAGAGCTGCCCGCATTTTCAAATTGCTTCTATCAGAGTTGGTCCTACTTAAGGCCAATACATTCTGTGAATTTCATATGTATCTGATAATTGGGTCGTGGGTTCTCGTGAACAGAAGTTTCTGATGCTTAACTTTAGGTAAATTGGAGGGGGGTTGCCGTTCTTGTCCGATGTGAAACTTCAAAAGTTATGCTTTGGTTCTATAGAAAAAACATGAGATGTCTATATCAGTTGGTTTTTACAGTAACAGACGAACATTTTTCAGGAGAGTCGATGGTTTGAAAGTTTTCGCTTTCAATGCCTGCCTGTAGCTGCAGGGTTGCCAGCACGTTCATAAATAACTACAAAAATCTACAATTTATAAATATCAATACGCTGCTTAAGTTTCATAATGATTTGATAAAGAGGTCAAAAGCTATCGCAATTCAAAATTTGTCGAATTTTTCAATCTTCGTTTAGGCGTCTAGCGCACACACAGGGTTCAAAATTTCAAAAATATTATCATATTCGCATTTAAAACACGTTCAAAATTAATCCCTCAGCTTAATATATCCAAAAGTTATTTGTTGACAGAATAATATGTATATTTAAAATATCACTAAAATGGCCCTCCGGCGCCAAAGGGTTAAAAAAGGGTTTTGATGAAACCTGGTACTATTTAGCGTATACATCAATGTATCCTGAAAATTTCAGTTCAATCGGATGGCAGGTCTCTGAGAGTGAATGCTCAACTTCTTCGAACATTAGTAAAAAATCCAGTGCATAGGAACAGCAAGACACACTGATTTTACAAGAAAAGTAGAGAAGTAGCGCAAATTTTGAACACATATTCTATCGCACATGCTTATCACAACCAACTGTTTCAACAAATTTCAAAGCATCGATAATTCAATTCTTGTTTTTAAGTTTAAATATCACATTTATTATTGGCTGCATTCTCCAATAATTCTACTTAACTTCTAATATCTCATTGGGGCTTAATGCTTTGTAGCCTTAGAAAACTTTGCAAAACAGATTTCACATTTCAGTCATAAATTTGGTTGCGGATTATAGCATTTCAGTGATATAAAATCTACTCTGAAGCATGATAACACAAATCTAAAACTCCTACAAACTCGAAGAAATCTCAAAACTGCAATAACTCATTGGCTGTGACAAAGCCTCCGCAACTAATTGCACTTAGTCTACAAATTCCCAGCCAGATGATACCAAATGACCACCTATTGCGAACTTCTTCGTCCTTGTTTCTTTTTCGTCGCTTCATATAAACTTTGGGATGAGAGACGACTCCTTGACAGAATCTGTGATAGCAATAAAAGTCCTCAAAAGGACAAAACCACTATAGAAAACCACTTGCAATCGAAAAGTATCGTTACTCATCGGAACATCAAGTTTATTGGTCAACGATAATGCTCAACTCGGTTTCGTTAATGTGATGAAATTACGTGAAATCATCTGAGCTAAGCATATAAACATGTCTCTAATGGGCCGTTTTCGTGAGAGCGTGTATATCTTCCGATTTCGATTGCGAAACTTGTATCCTTTGTCGGCAGTTCGACATGAGATAAAGCCCATTCGAATGTGCGTAGTTTCATCAATCTGATGATATTGGTTGGTGGACAGAAAGAACTTTTCTTATTTTATTGCAGTTAATTCGTATTGACTGGTTTTGACTTTAACAACTTTGAGTTCGAGCTGAGTAAAAGTCCAATGGTCTTGATCAGATTCATGGTATTACATAAGTTTGAAACTGGATGGTTTGGGTATTACTAGGCGTAATCAAACATTTCAGTCAATCCAACGGAAACCTATACTTTCAATATGTTTCTAATTCATTCCTAAAATATTCCCAAAGAGCTTCTTTTTGAGAGTAATTTTCCATATACGCGAAAATTACAATTAAGAAACTGAATGAATGCATAATTATAGATTCCATTCTATGTATTTATTTTTCGTTTCAAGATTTTTGTATTTTTTAATTTCAGTCGTTTTTATTTATCAAATTCGCATTTTCTCTTCATTCCACTTAAGAATATCAATATCAAAACTATCAAAACAACTAGAATTCGCCAAATTTACCTGCAGGGATTTACTTTCATTGAATTTATGTATAATGTTTGCGACAGGTAATTAGAGCTAATTAGTAGGAATATCTTTGCTGTGAAAGAGAAAGAAATACCACACTGACTTTAGACAAGGTATTAAGTTGCGTCTATACCGAGAGCTTATATTTGCTAAAGCACAATTTCGGTATTTGTTTGATGCCTAAGACAAACTTTACAGCATGTTTAATCTCGAGAGCATTATCTGCTGACATTATCGCATTTATCATGGTTACATTTTATGAGAGAAAGAATATGCAGTAAAAATTGGAACTAAATTAGAGCTTACAACAAATTTTTGTATACAATAGTACAATACAAAGAGATTCAACAAAATTATAAGAGCAAATTGATTAGATTTTCACTTTCGGGCAGGTGTGGAAAAATGTCTGCAATTCACTAATGCGTTTTATTATCCATTTATAGACATTTATCCATTTATAGCAACATATGAACGCAAAGCGAGGGTTGGACTTTATTAAGCCATGAAGAATTCGGCATATCAAGCGAACTGACATGGTTGTGAAAACCTTAAAACCAAAATAGCTGGACTACTATCCAGACCGTTTAACATCTTCATATCAGCTCCAAAAAGGGGATCGTTTAGCTGGCCTCCTTTTGGAAAACGCAATCCGAGACTCTGGCATGACAACGAGAGGGACTATTTTCACCAAGTCCAAGTTAATTTTAAGTAATGCAATCCTTCAACTACTTTGGGTTTATTAAATACAAAAAAGATGAAATACACGAGCGACTGCTTAAAACTAATAAAGCCTGCAGCAACCTGTCAAAATTCTTCAACTTACGAAATCTCACCCGAACATCAATGCTTTTACTGGACAATACCAGTTTTGCCAGTACTTATGAATAGATATGAGACTTAGGTGGTCAGCGAAAGGTACAATTATCTCTCAGACACTTTCAAGAAGAAAATCTCGCAGAGATCTGTTGGGACCATATGTGACGAAAGGCTATTCCAGAGACGCTTCAGCCATGAAACTAAGAAGCAGATAAAGAGTGTTTTTGCAGGTTTCCGATTTTAAACTTGAATACACAGAAAAGTATCAGACAATTCGGCTCTTTGCATTTAATTTTTTGACGGTGATCTTGTGCAAATGACCGCCTCTACTAGCTCTAAAGAAGCCAATACTAGATGTTATATTTTCAATCACTTCTTGAAGCAAAAGATTATTCGATAAAAAAAAACGTCAATCGTCGTTAGTTTGCCAGCGCAGACTAACGACCTTATGTATCTATACAAGAAGTAGTCCAACGGAGTCAAATCGCACAATCCTGGTGTCCAGTTGACGGGTGCATTTCTCAAACTAATGCGATTTCCGCGAAGAACGGATACGATACGCGAAAATGATACATGTGGATACCTACCTTTACGCAACGACGATACGGTACGCAAAAATGCAACATATGGATACCTACCTTGATGTTGCCTGCAAATTCAGGCTAATTTTGAATGAATTTCTTCAACTTGTGTAGCCGGAACGGACTGACAATGCACGCGAATGTATCGGAAATATTTCAAAAACATTTCTGAAATGTTTCGGAAATATTTCCGAGATGTTTCCGGACATGTGAAGCCACGGCTTCATATTCATAAGACGCGAGCTCGGGAACAAACACTGGTTTACCATAGCTCTGTGCCAGTCGCTATTGATAGTAATGCGTCCGCTATGTTGTTCTTTGAAGAAGTATGTCCCTATAATGCCACCAGCATCCTGTGCGCATCATACAGTGCATTTTTGTGGATGCAACGATGTCTTCATGACTTGACGGAGTTTTTTTTTGCTTATTGACATAGCCATCGAGCCAGCGATAAGCCTCGTTGCTGAACAACAGTTTCTCGTAAAACAGAAGGTCAACTTTCAGTTGATTTTAAGTCTGTTTTCCAAACGAGCGATGCCATCCAATGGTCATACGGCTCTAGTTTTGCACCAGTTGAATCTTGTAGGCTTTAAGGCGAAGATCTTTGCACAAGATGAACACTATTTCTAGACGCTGCTACGGTTTTGATTTGTACATGACAGTTTCTCAGGCTTTACTCAGTTAGTATAATATTTGCATTGACACCTGTCATCAGTTCATTTGACAATGCAGAGTTTTAAAATGCGACACCTGTAAAAAAAACCTTTATGGTTGCATGAAAGAAGGAGGGCGAAGATAGGCCTCATCGGAAAGCTCTTTCATGTCAGATGATAGTAGATTAGTAGATACACTGGAAGGAACACACTACTAGGATGGCTGGAGCCTACAAGGGCCTAATTGGGAGACACCGGCGCTAAATCATCAAAAAATGTTTGGCTTTTGCGCAACGAATCGATTCCTAAATTCATGTAAAACATCAACATGAAGTCTGAAAAGTGATGCAGAAATTAAGCTTGTTTAGTTCTTGCCTTAATTAAATCACTGACTTGGATTAACAGATTGATTTGCTATTGACTAATTCGCTTGTTGGAAGATTTGAGGAAGCTGTTCAAGGCGACCGCATATTGACCTTGAATGAACTTTTAGTGCTGTTTTCACAAATCTCCAGATCTCTGCTGCGGGAAACAACCATCGAAACACTCGGATCTAGTAAACTGTGTGCAAAGTGGGTCCAAAAACCGAGGATAGAGAAGCAGAAATTGAATTGACCTCCAAAGAGTTTTTGGAGCGGTATGAATTTGTCGAAGGTGATGATATTCTGCACTCTATTGATACAGGAGTAGAAACTTATGTGACCCGTTATGCTTCTGAATTTAAAAGACAATCCTCTCAATGACATCACATCTCATCACGTTCAGTCAAAAAAATCGATATCACAATTTCGGCGAAACAAAAATCACGACATCCGTGCTTTGGGATCACAAAAAGATCATTTTGATCAAATTTCCTCCTCATGGTGAAAATATCAATGCTGCTAGGTATTGTGAGAGCTCAATAAATTGAGAGGGGTAAATCAGAACATAAGAAGGGGACTGCTGCGAAAGCACGACAATGCCAGACCCCAAACGGCCAACGCAATAAAGCAATTTTTGGTGGGAAAATTTTTTCATTTGACGAAGAAGTGAACGGGAGGCGAATAAGTGAAAAAATAATTGTAAAAAAAAACAACCGCAGTATATGCAGAGAACAACCAAACCTGGATCATTTTTTTGCAAACAGTTTAACCTGATCTGGAACAGGATATAAAAAAAAACGCGGCTAATTCATATTTAACTAAAATTTGAGAAAACTAGAATTTGAGGCAGTGATCCATTTGAATGCAATATATTTCATTCATTTATCTCGACTGAACCAATATCGAATAATCTTCAGTTCACTCAAGTTGTACTTGGCAATTGATGCAATCGAATTGCGGTTACAAGCCTTTTATCGGTATGAAATTGATTCTAATTTCAAAATATAAAAAAAACTCTAGCGCACCTGAACCGCTAGAAATACTAATGTTCGATGAACACTAGAAGAATCGTGCAGACTTTGAGTGCATATTCTACCACTCGTGCTCCAACCTGTTTCGAGTTGAAAATCACTTTGATCTTAACAATGCATTAAAACTCATAGGGTGGAAAAATTATTTCAGGAATTTCAAGATCTAAGAAAGCCAACACTGCAAAACTTTGAAAGCAGCATAACATAATATAAACAAAGAAAATGCTTAGTGCTTGCAACACTTTACCAGCACTGCAACAAAAAGTTTCCCACAATTGCCTCACGTCAAAATCCAATAACTCTATCGATTTTTATCCGATGATCTCGTCGGAAGTTACAGGGATAGAAAGATGTTTAGGGTCAAAAAACCAAAGATCTTTGGAGCCGAAAAATTTCTAGAACTTAGAAAATTTAAACAATAGGTAACTTATTTTCATTGTGAGTGTTCGAGATATGAACACTTAATGTAAGCTTAATTGATACGAAAATAGCAAAAAAACGCCTCCCGCTGTCAACCCTTTGCTAGCAACAAAGCCAACAATATATCACACCTGCCTCACATTGAAATCAACCTACTCTGCGAATTTCGTTTTGATCCGATGTCTGCATTGGAAGTTAATGGTTTCTGGTTTGGAAATTAATGGTTACCAGTCGCAAAAGATTTCAAATTTTCGAAAACTTTATATTTGTGGTCTACTGTCACTACAAAATCATTACCGTTTGAAAATTTTACGATAAAATCGCTTAGTAAAGATATTGCAAATAAATACAAAACTAACAATAGCTGGCATCCCCATAATGGTTTTTTTAACAGATTCTTTCTAAATAATGCCTACAATAAGTTCCGTATATCATATGAAATTCGTTTTGATTTCATGACTGCACTGGAAGTTATACGGCAAAAAGCTTTATTTTCCTGAGCGAATTTTCAAAAACCAACACACCGAAATTACCATAGCAGCATCAACCGAATTTTTCAACCAAATTTCTAGCAAACACGGTTTAGAATTAGGTTCAGCTACTGCGTCAATTTCATGAAAATCTGTAAGCTGAATCAGAATTAGTGCAAAAAGTACTTTTTTCTTTGTAATTCTCCGAGATGGCACCACTGTCACAGAGCTCCCTATATTTCCAAATCACTTCTATCAGACCTGGTCCTACTCAATACCAACACATTCTGTGAATTTCATTTGTATCTGATTGTTGGGTCGTGAGTTCCCGTGAATAGAAGTTTTTGATGCTTGAAATATTTTTAAATTGGAAGAAAGCTACCGTTCTTGTCCGATGTGAAATTTCAAAAGTTTTCCTTTGGTTGTAAAGACAAAGCAAAAGATTTTTATATCAGTTGATTTTCACTGTAAGAGACGAAAATTTTTCAGGAGAGTCTATGGTTTGGAAGCTTTCACTTTCAATGCCTGCCGTAGCTGCTGGGTTGACAGCACTTTCATAAAAAACTAAACTAGTCTACAAATTAGTAACAATAATCTGTCTTGTGAGTTTCATAATGATCTGATAATCTGGTCAAAAGTTATCGCAGCTCAAAAATTTTCAAATTTTCCCAATCTCATTAAAACCGCCTAGCGCACACATAAGGTTGAAAACTTCAAAAAAAATTATTATATTCATATTTGGAACACGTTCGAGATTCATTCGATATACTTTATTTTTGCAAAAATTATTTTTTGACAGAAAAATAGGTATATTAAAATATCACTAAAATGGCCACCGGCACCAAATGGTTAAAGATTATTAACTTTTTGTAAAACCTGGCACTATTCTGTATATACATCAATGCATCCTGGAAATTTGTGTTAAATAGAATGGCGCAATCCTGACATTTTTAGAACATTAGTAATAAAAATTACCAAAGGACATGTTCTATTTCCCAACTGCTTCCTTTTAATTTATCCCTCAAGTAATCAAGCTAAAACCATTCTGTAAGTATTGAAAGAAATTATTAAAAAACCAAATACGATCAACTGGAAAAATCTCCCGCAGACAACTTTCAATTAACACGTAAAAACCATGTTGTAAATCTACGAAAAGAAATAATCTGCATGCATTCATGTTATGCCCAGGATACGTTCAACATCGCTTGCGAAATTGATTAATTTGCGTTGAGCATATGAAACGATTACATAGAAAAGTGCAAATTTCGCGCATGGATAAATTTCCACTCCTATAATTTTAGCAAATCGAATCAAATCGCATCACTTACCCATCGGAATAAATCCATCTAATATACTTCTGTGTTTACCTCTCCTCGAAATTGAGCACCACGAAAGTTTTGAATAAAGATTGTAAACATTCCTTTAGTTTGCTGAATGCATTCGATTCTGTTATTTAAAAGATTTAGGGTGGAAATTCAAATTGAAAAATCAGTTGAGTCATATTTTTATTGACTTGCGGATTGATATTTATGTTTGCATATCGAATACACAGGTGGTATGTATGTTCAACTACTTTTGCTCGAGCTGCCGTGCTGATTAAATTATCATATAAATGAATTTAAATTGCTGTTCTTCATGTGCGACTTATAATTTTAGGATGAGATCACAGCCCAGTCTTTACATTCACCATTAACAGCCAATCTGCGAAAATCTGCAAGAGAAAGTTTTTTAACGGAATTATCTTTATTGTGGTAAACCAATTAAATTCGGAACGCGACAATGATTACCTCATCCAAACAGAGCCAAACCAAACAACATTGATCGGAAAATGACTGCGCCGCAAGCTTTAAAATTGCACATGACAGCAGACACTGCATACGAAAAAACTGCAGTTTCCCTTCTTGAAAAAAAAGTAGAGCGATATTAAAAATTAAAGCATTGAATACATAGAATTTAAATTACATTTTGTCTTGCAATCCGATTTTCGATTTAAATATTTCGAATCAGATGTTTCGAGCTTTTAAGTTATTAAACAATCATTTATTTATTAATTAATATATAGATTTCTTTATTTATTAATATATATATTCAACAGACGAATCCAATTACTGAATATAACAATAAAAATGATAATAAAATAACAAAAACAGAAACATAATAATCCTAATAAATAAATTAGAATCAAGATGATTATAAAGAAAAAAAAAACAATAAGAAATAAAATCAAGTTAAAAAAATACAAGCTAAAAAAAAATTAAAAAGAGAGAGGAGAAACAAAGAAAAACTACAACAACATAAAAGCACATAATGTCAGCGGTAGGTTATTGTATTGCAAACGGTAAGTTATTGTGTTGCCTTGGTAACCGCAATAGTGGATAAAAAAAAAAGTAAATATCAGTGCGCGCAAATGGCATACTAAACACATCGGAAGAACGCGTGCCATGAACTGCTTCATGGACAGAAGCTAACCACGTTATGTCAGAAACAACGATTCTATAAAATAATTTAAAGAGTAGGCACTCATCTAGGAAAAGTCTGCGTGCTTCGAGGGAAGGAAGATTTAGGGACGAAAGACGATCACCATAAGGACGGTGAGGAAGATGATACTTGAAGAATAAGGTACGAGTAAATCTGCGTCGAACATACTCCAACGCAGTATTTAAGTAGACATAATGAGGACACTACACTTGACAGCAATATTCGAGGACACAACGCACACAGGAGAGAAAAAGGTGTACACAGATGCAAATATCAGCGAAGGATTTAGAGGATCTAATAATGAAACCTGATAATTTAGAGGCCCTGGCAGTAATATATGAAATATGCTTATCCAATTTAAGTTTAGAATCAAATATTACACCAAAATCTTTAAAATTATCAACAACATTAAGAGTAGAGCCAGAAACAGAATAGAAGAACATTAAAGGTGGCGTTTTACTGGTAAAACACATTTTGTCACATTTTGCGATGTTCAAAGTGGGAGCATTGGCGCAGTATCAAGTTTGTAAGCTATTAAGGTCATTTTGTAGCAGCGTGTAGTCATTTTGCGACTTGATCACTCGAAACATCTTGAAATCGTCAGCATATAAGAGAAAAGAAGATTGGATTAAAGGAGGTCGATCGTTTATGAGCAAAAGAAAGAGAAGAGGACCAAGAGTAGATCCTTGCGGAACACCTGATACAGGGAAAAAAGGAATTGAAGAACAGGAATTAGCAGTTACAATACAGGTACGACCATATATGTAAGATTTAAACCAAGAAAGAAGAGGACCAGCTATGCTACTGTTCCTTAGCTTCTGAATTATTACGGAGAATTATTACTTCTGGCTTTGGAGAAGTCAGTATATAGAACGTCGACCTTCTTCTGATGGTCAAGAGCGGATGCGACCATATATGTGAAGGAAAGAAGGTGGGTTAATGTGGATTTACCTTTGAAAAAGCCATGCTGCTCATGAACTAGGGTAGGTTGGATAAAGGAGTATACTCGCTTGAAGACTACTTTCTGAAGGATCTTGCTTAAACAAGGAAGAAGGGAAATGGGACGGTAGTTTGAGATGCATGTACGATCACCAACTTTATGTATAAGGAAGATATGGGCAGAAGAGAAGGGAAAAAACCAGAAGCTAAACTTATATTGAACAAGATAGAAAGAGGGACGCACAGAGAGGTGAAAGAAATTTAGCCAAGATATTTGGAATACCGTCGGGACCACTACCGGTACTGGCGTCAATATCCTTCAACTGAAGTTCATTTTCTAAACGAAATGAATATAATTCAGGAGGAGATGAAAAGATAAGATTTTGGGAAGGAGGAGGGCATTGTTGCGCGAAGAAAGAGGAAAAGTAAGAAGCAAAAAGTTCACACACTTCAAGCGGAGTGGAAGCAGTTGTATCACCCAAATGCATAACATTGGGGATGCTGGGAGAGTTTTTCAAGGAACATGCACAAGCCACCTACATTTTTCATCTTCAGCTGCAAAGTTCAAAAAAACCTGTCATAAATTGAATTAAACTTGTAGTGAGTACATTAGACTGTCGCAGTAGATTCAAAAAACCAAATCAGCAACCGCGATAAGTAGTTGAGTCACAGACAATGGATTGTACTATTGTATTTATGGTGGCCGACTTGCTCTTTTGAAACCACTTTGACTCTGAACCAACCCACGACTAGCAGAATGTCTTAACTGTGACGTTACAGCCGTACTCTTTTTATGAAAAAATAAATAAATTGGATCCAGTCACGGCATGCACATCTTTAATCGTTCGTCTAAACAATGAACCTTTCCTATATCGCCTTATTAATGGGGACAGAAAATGGATACTATACGATTGTAGGACGTGATTAGATAATTTTAATATAATACATAATAATAACTTTTCAATAATTTTTATAATACTAATTAAAATAATAATCTAATAATAATAAGAATAATTTAATTCATATAAAAATTTTTCGTCAAGACAATCGACGCCCACATACTTCATTTGAGACCAAACAAAAATTGAAAGGTATGCCAGATAGTTAGAATGGTTATGAAAAAGGAGGGAATTATATAATTAATTGAATAAATTAGTTTTTATTATCAACCTTTTATTATTTATTTTTTAAATCATATGATTATTTATGCATCAAATAATAGGTTTTTTTTGCACGTGTTCACATAACATTTAAAAAAACCTTTTTATTGTCTGATATCATGAGCTGTTAATTTTTCTGTGTTCATTAGATTCCAGGTTTCGGTCAAACATCAATGTTGGAAATATTTTTTGTCAGAAATGTAAATATGATCAAGCACGTAATTATCAATATTATTTTTTTTCTTCAAAAGCTCATTCAAATTATTAATAAATGATTTTCAATAGTGTGCGTTAAAATTAAAATGTGGAGATTCACTTTGAAGTAACTTCATTCATTTGTGATAAAATAGCGCTTACAATATCAGCATCATGATCTAATCAATAGGAGAAATAGTTGCAATAGCGCCGACCATTGTTTCATCGGCTTGGATCACTTTATACTGCAATTTATTCTTGGTTTCTTTCAATTTCTCGACTTTTTTTTTAGCTCTATTGTCTCTTGCTTGACAAATGTGTATCTTTCTATGGTGTCTTGTCATCTTAAATTATAACCAATCCAGTGTTCTACAAGGAATTTCACCATGTGTGTTAAAAGTGTACGTGTAAAGCTGTTAAAAACTATGACGTCTGTAATTAAATACAGTGGAATTTTAAAAGACTTGGCTGTTGGTGTTCCGATAATCATTTTCTTATTAATGCTAGCAAAATTTATAAAATGGAAAAAAAAATTGCTTTAGTTTATGCAAACTTACTTTTAAGTGCATCATTAATTAGATGAGTGAAAGTTATTTATTAAGGTCATAGGTCAGTCATGCACATTTGGTGATAACATCGACTCAATCCTTATCCAAGATAAATTTTCTAAGAAGATGCTCGAAGCAACCTTCCTGACTAGCACCCTTTTTACATTTACGCTCTTACCAAGATCAGTTTAATTTTTCTCGAATCAATACCTTAAATCTTGCCGGTTGGCAGAAAATACTTTATTATCAAGATTATTAGAGAACTAAAACTTTCCTTCGTCTATGTTTTTCGGAAATATAATTTGGAGATAATAACAGCCAAAACACATTTAGCTAAGTTAGTTAAATTAGGTTAAGTTTTATTTAAAAAAAAAATGTATAAGAGGTTTTTCTTTCCCAGTTTCCTCTTGCTAATGAAATCAAGTCTGATTAGGAAATCATATAAAAATTTTCTGTTGTTAAAAACAAGGTACTAACGTAGTTATAGTTACAAGAGCTATTGCTCAGTCTCTTAAATAATTTGTGAAGTTAATAGGAACAGTTGTAAATATTCCGGTTGAATAAAATACATACATACATACAATACCTTAAATCAATTTGTAAAATTTCCAATATCTTATTAGTCGCAAAAATCTCAAAAGGAAGCACTGACTCCACTTTTTGACTCAGCCAACTTTTGGTTGTAATGGAGCAGGCCCAGCAATCAGAAGATGCTTTGACGAAGCTTACTACCAATTTGATTTTCATGATTCATTATATGATTTTATTCTGAAAAATGCTTGCAATGTGATAGGAACATTAGCGAACTGAAAGTAGTATAGTAGTGTGGCGGCTGAAAACGAAGTACAAACACTCCGACTTGAGGACAACAACAGCACTCGATACAAATGCTTTACTGATTTCGGTCCAACCCAGATCAATAAACCCGCTGTACCATCTACTTTGCAAGTTCGCTTTACCGTCCAATCCAAATATCTTGACTCCGTCTTTGACACCAATTCAAAATTTATATTCCGTCCTTCACTCAGACACGGAACTCTCTATCCCCCAAGTTTTCGTACTGACTTGCTCCTGTCGCTATATAAAGAAAACAACAAAACAAACCGCCAACTTTGTAGCCGGTTTAGCCGGTTCACCCAAACTTCTTGGTTTCTTTCGTCCCACACCCATGCCGCCTACTCTCTCACTCTAGCAAATAATTCAAAAATATTAAACATATTAGGTGGGTTATTTATTTATTTATTTATTATTTCAACTGAAATACAGTTTCGGTTTCTCAAAATTTTTCAGAGATAAATACTATCGAATGCGGCAACTCTGCCATTTGGTTAATGTTTTTTTTTTCATCCACAAATCAAGTTTCACAGCCATTATATGAGTGAAGCCTATTTGTCCTTGCGAAACTTTGAAAACTGCTAGGTCAGCAAATTAAGCTTTCATCTGTTCACATACTCTGTCAAGTGCACTGGAGTGAGTATAAAAACTACAGTCTGGATTCAAATTGAACTGAATGGCGTTCAACCGTAAACTACAGATTGCTTCAAGAGTCCTTATGAGTTTATAAAAGTGTGTTATGCTGAAATGTCTACCTATACTTCTCTTCAACGGTGCTTATGTTTTGGCTCACAGCTAAATATTTTTAAAACAAATTAAGCTATTCGATATGGTTTGAAAAAACGTGTGATATTTCAAGTGTTGCAGTAGGGCATACAGGTCTAATTCAACACTACACGAAATCGAAAGTATGGTTTAAAATCGAATCACCGAACCTAGAGAGAGAGAAGTATGATTTTGACCATTAAAAATACTAAAATAACCTTGATAAAACTTAGTTCTAAGGAATGTTTTGGATAATCAAATTGGATGGAAAAAGGTGAGAAAATAATTATTTTTCGTCGGAGAAGAAAACATTTTTAGTGCATGTGTTTAAAGTACAGGTTAGGTTAGCATACATTTTTTGCAAATCAAGTACGTATTAGAAATCTGCTTTTATGTATCGTAAAACCATCCAAAATGATTGGGTATTGCAGAGCTTTAAAATACAGAGCTTAAATCTAGGCATTTGTGTATGAAGGGGTTACCACCAAAAGAACTCACCAAAGACGTCGATACCCACAAAACTAGAAAAGAAACGAAGTTAAGGAAAAAAGATTTAAAGGTCAGGAGTACATTAATAATGTAACTTATATGTAAAACATATAAGTTTTTTTAAGTTTTTTCTGCTTTAATGTTTCTCATGTACAATTTTTTTTTACAGTTTATTAAAAGTTTACAGCCCATATATAGACAGTTGTCGATACCAATGTTCGAAGACTATGAAAGAAGAAAGGCAAGGACTTTTTTCCAAACTGCACAACTGATAAACGTCCAATTTACAGAAAAACTTTTATAGCTTCATGTGTGTCTAAAATGGCGACCAAAAAAAACAGTCGGTGGTAATAAAAAGTATTGCACTGTGATTACGTTATTGAATCGCCGTTTCTGCCAATAGTTTTTTTTAAAGACTTTTGACGTTACTGGCGGTCGATTTAAAGTAATTGGCAAAGAATATTGATAGCAATAAGTTAACCTAATCAAAGAGGAAAGCTTACACCTAAGAATAAAAGCTAAGAATCTACAGGAACATTCGTTATAGATCACACTAGATGCTTTCCTCGTTATTGGAGCCACTACTAACATAGTCAGAACCATAGGCGGGCCGTGGCCTAAAATCTGGCAGGGGCCAGGGACTGAAAGGTTCAAGATATGCGATGATTTTGTTTTTGTTTGTACACGTACTGTTCATACAACTTATAAAATTTACTAATACATTATATATTTGTTGATTTATTCTTTGTTATTTACAATGCATAATGAATTATCAAATAAACTTCTTGTCTGTGAATACGTATAAGCTACTACCACATGCATATAATGTGAATGGTAGGTATGAACTACACATGAGCTATCAATGATCGCTAAGAAAGAAAGCTTGTATGAATTATACGGGAATAGAATGGAAATAATTCAAAATGTAAGAATATTTCTTCGTTTAGAAGCTAAATATATTTCAACTAGCTAAATATATTTACTTGAAGAAGAAGATAGCTTAGTTTCAAAATAACGTTAAATAAATTGGAATATATTTAACTTAGAATCAAGAAATTGATCTCTTGCTTCAAACATTTGTTACCTAGAAAACCTAGAAAACGCGAAAATAATTTGGCAAGATGAAAAGTGCTGTATATTACTCTTTTCGAGCCATTTGGTTTGCAGAAATATCTTTGTAGCCCTAACTGCGTGTCCGAGGCTAGATGAAACAGCAAAACCTTTGAAACTAGTGCTTTTTGCTGTTTTCCATTTTCGCGATCCTCTGGCAAATGTGAGATCCAGACAGTTCTTTTCTGCGAATGATATCATTTTTTTCCCAAACTACATACAAGTCTTCTCGCTCACTTAGTATGTTTTAACTGTTTCATTCATAAGATTTATTCCATCCCTAAGAGTTGCATTTTTAGTTTAGAAATATGTGCTTAACATGTTCGTTATAAAAAGAACATAGTGAAAAATGAAAAGATTTACTACAAATTTATGATTACTGATTGAATGAAAGATCCCCAATGAGTAAACTGAGTCGTTTTATTTTCCCTCATTTATTTCTTTTTTTTTTAGCTATCGATCACATATTTGCAATTGTGAAATCTCGTTCTCTTCAAGCTGCTTCAACAATTCGTGTTGTGATGGCTTCGAAAGGTGTAGGTAAAGGGATTCGATGGCATTGAAAAAGGATGTACACGTTTCGATTGTGAAAAATGTGTCCATCACAACCAGGATAATTTGATGATCTAGACAGTGCACAAATGAGGCTGCAGGGTGTTTCATCTTAATTTAGATTTGTACACCATTTTTTTGTCCTAACATGACACTAACATCATCATAAGACTGTCCAACAACAGGCATTTCGCTAAGGCCGTAGCTGTTTAACAGGCTCAAAATTATATCTACTAAATACGGGGCATTTCTAGCTCCTCCACAGTCTAGAAAGCTTGAGAACCTTTCTTCGACTGCTAGCTCTTTAGCGAATCTGACAACCATGGAGAGTAGTTCCTTTTGTGGACCCTTGCTTCATTTACCATAATGGATATCAGTCCGCAATCTTTTATTTCAGCTGTATTGTCCTCGCAAACGATTCCAGCAATTATTTTCATCAATTCATTGCCACTACAGTAGTTCGCAACTTTGTTTTTAAAATTATTTTCAAAAGTTGAATTATGCTTTGCGAATAATGCACCAAATTCCAAAAAAAAATCACGGTTATCACTGGCACTACTTTCATCATGTCCTCTGAAAGCACGTTTTTGGCGACTGAGACACGTCGTAAGGTCGATAACCTTTTCCAAATAATTTCGGCTCATCTTGACAATATTCCAAGACTGTTCAAGCACCATATCATTTACTGTCTTCCAAGTACTATTAAAGTTTTCACGTTCTGCATGAATTTTACTATCCGGATAATTTATCCGGATCATGAAGTTTGATCGAGCTGAAATTTTGGTGTATTTTGGCGACAATGGAAATTCTATGGAAAATTTCGCATTGTGATAACTTCACACTGAGTCACCAGATCATCACAACATTTATAACACTCATCAATGGGCATAAAAAATAAGTTTCTGTCGTTTTTAAATAATGTCTGGGCAACCTTGTAGCTACCATAAGTACGTAAACACAAATCTTTCACACGGCTGTTAGAATAAAATGCAAATGGTTGATGAATTTGATACTATATTTATACAGTCAAATCTAAACTTGTAAAATTCCCAATCGCACAAAATCGCACCGAATTATTTATATTTTTAGCACCGAGGCGCTTTTCGTTTTTTTCTTAACGTATAACTTGTCGAAATTAAATATTGCCGTCCATATCTCGAAATAAATCCCATAACATCGTAATTAATACCGCAAGTAACACAATCTCTATGTTATAAGTAGTGTAAGTTGGTATAGGCTTACACTACTGCACTACACAACTCTTGCTGTAACCACAAAAACCTTAGAGGCGAAAACTTAAGTGTCTGCAGTTGGAAATATTTATTTTTCTGGGAGGGGCCAACCTAAGGTATGGGGGGTCCCGGCCCCCTGGTCCCCCCTACGGCGCGCCTATGGTCAGAACCCCAATACCTGCTACTGGTCTCCTGACTTAAACATTCGAAGAATTTATAATCTTTATAAAGATATTTGCTCGGAAGAAGGCATTATTTCCGTAAAAAAATCGTACGATCGCCACATATCAATTCTGAATTTAATTGAAGGTTTCATTGACCCCATTCAGATACTCGCAAGATCCTAATTACTGCATCAAACACGGAAGAAGAAAATAAAAAGTAAAAGTTAGAGCTTGAAACACATCAGCGTCAAAAATATGTGAACAGTAAACGGTAAATAATTATGCAACCGTAATCTGATTAGACCTTCAAAAAACTCTTCCAACTTCACTGCTTATGATTAATAAAGTGTATTATTTGCTGCAGCTTTGGACGTATAATTTTTGTATTTTCGACCTGAGAAATGGCGCATCGAAAATGTACTCGTATGTATGGCGTGAAACTGTCGCCTAAAGATGCTCTCAAGAAATTGGATCATGCTTATTGCATCTAAGTTTTTTTAAGTTTTTACCGCTTCAATGTTTCTCATGTACAACTTTTTTTACAGTTTATTAAAAGTTTACAGCCCAACATCACCAAAGTTATACCCTACAGTGATGCTTGCGGTGGGCAAAACCAAAATAAGAATATTGCCAAACTTTTCATGCATATTGTTCGTTTTACTAATATAGAACAGATAAGTCACAAGTTTTTCGAATCAGATCATTCCTACATGGAATGTGACCGCAGCTTCGCTTTGATAGAAAAAAACCAAGAAAACAAATCTTTAGGTATTCATACCTGACTATTGGGCTAAACTTATACGAAAATTTTCAAAAAAATTTGGAGTGCCAATTGTGTAGACGGGCGATGGCTTGCAGTGGCCGACAGAGGCGAAAGTGATGGGCATTGAGACGAATAAATGTGTAGCAGATTTTGTTAAAAAAAAGTAGCAGAATCAGAAAAAAAGTAGTAAAAATTAGACATATGTACAGTGGGTCACAGCTTATTTCGTGCAGTGCTGTTTTCAAAATTTAGAACACGTTATCTGAAAAACTAATAAGAAAATCATGTAATTTTTAACGTAGGTTTACAACAGCATGCTCATTGGTAACACTTGAGAAAAAAAAATTATGAAAATAACCTTCGACACGCTTAAAACGACAAAAAACCGATTGTGGAGCAGAAACGCGCGTCACAGCTTATTTCGTGCAGCTGCTTTGTCTTCACTGTGGTTAGAGTTTGCCGCGTTGAATAGCGGGACTTTTTTTCCTGCGTTTTGATTGTAGCTGTCATTACCAGCTGTGGTAAATATTTAGTCTGATATTGTATGTTTAAGCGTTAAGAAGTATTTTTTAGAAAAATGCGCCGACGCACAACAATCGAGCAGCGAGAATTGGTGTTGAACCATTTCAAGGAAGGTCTTTCACAGCGGAAAATTGCCCAAAGTGTTAAGTTGAGTTCCAGCACAGTGCAATCCATCATTCAACGTTTCATTCACGAAAATCGGATTCGAGACAAGGGCAGAACCGCTCCAAATAAAATTTTCAACTCGTCCGATGAGAGGTTAATTGTGCGGAAAATCAAGGCGAACCCCAAGTTATCGGTTCCAAAACTTCTCACGGAGATACAGCAAGGACTGGGTAAATCATGCAGTGCGGAAACGGTTCGTCGCGTGCTCCGAGCCAACAATTTGAATGGTCGCGTAGCAAGAAAAAAGCCTTTCATAAGCAAGAAAAATGGCGGTGGAAGCGTGATGGTTTGGGCCTGTATGTCAGCAGCCGGGGTTGGAAATTTAGAATTCATTGAAGGGAACATGAACAAAACCATGTATCTCAATATTCTGAAACAAAATTTGCTTCAGAGTGCTTCTAATCTTGAAATACAGAACACTTTTCGTTTCTATCAGGACAACGATCCCAAGCATAAGTCTGGGATTGTCCAATCTTGGCTGATTTGGAACTGCCCTCACGTTATGACACCGCCAGCACAAAGCCCAGACTTGAATGTGATTGAAAATTTATGGTCAATTTTAGACAATAACATTCGGAAACATACTATTTCCAACAAGGAACAACTGAAAAGGGTTATTTTGGAGGAGTGGATGAAAATAACACCAGCTTGCACCCAAAAACTTGTGGATTCTATACCAAGTAGACTTACTGACGTAATAAAAGCAAAGGGCTATCATACTAAATACTAAACTTTGTACATATACATTTTCTTTCCTGGAAATTAATATTTAAGTTTAACTGCACGAAATAAGCTGTGACTTTGAATTTAGCATTGTTTTCATAATTTTTGTTTTTTAACTATTATAATTTACAATTTCTCTAGTTTTTAAGTTTATAATCTAAAGAATACATATTTTTCTAAAATTTGACATTTCAATCTTATCAATATTTTATATAGTTTTCCAATAGAAGCATAACAAATTTTAAAATTGTTACTGCACGAAATAAGCTGTGAGCCACTGTATATAGTGTATGAAAAAAACCGAGAACAACGACTTTTTCTGCATTCTAAGAACTTAGTCAGACGAGCAGCATTTAACAGTAATTATCGTAGATGTGCTTCAGTTGATGCTTAATGGTTCACCGAAGTGGCATCAGTGCTATCTTCACTAAAAAGTAGTTCCCCGGGAAAAGTAGTAAATATCATTTGCTACGTAGTAGAGTAGTAGATTCAGAAAAAAACAGAAAAAAGTAGCAGATCTACTACAATTGTAGTAAATGCCCATCACTGGGCGAAGCATGAAAATGGTGATGGCCAAGGATGGCTTTCGGAGCGGTTTTTTACACACATCAAAGCGGGCCATCATGCGCAACCGAAAAATCATGACTGGCCCATCTAGTGGCTCAGTGTGTGGAGGCTAATTTGTGATGGTGGTTTCATTGTGGCCATAATTGCGACAATTGCAGTGGCCGATGATGGCCCACAGTGAAGAGGCAGCATGAGAAGTGTGCCAAAATTGTTGAGCGACCAATAAATAACATAATTTTTGAGCCGCTATACGAAGGAAGTGTAAAAGAAAAATATGAGAAGTGGGAAAACCTGCAACAACTCTTAGAATTTATTTCCCTTATACCATGATTTTTTCGGAAATTTGCTTCACGAAGAGAAGAAAAAGAAGCAGAATGAAACTAAGAAGCAGAAAAAGGCCAAGAAGCAGAAGTAGGCCAAAAAGTCTGCTGATGTTTCTACTTCGGAAGATGTTGATGATTGCGAGGAAGCCAAAGATTATGTAAAATTAGTTTCAGATTATGAAAAGTAGAGGTTTTGATTCACTTGGACTGTTTTTCCACTATTAAAGATTTAATTTAAAAATGCAGTCTTTACTTATGCCATATTTGTTACCATGGGCCCCTCAAATTACTTAAAAGCAAAACAACCTAAGTGATTGAAAAAATAAATAAAAATATTTAACAATAAGGTTTGTTCACTTTTTTTGTTTCCAGTATAATGAAAACATTCTGAACAGACAAAACGCATTCAAAAATATCTAGTAGTTGATGGGAATTTTTAAGATCAACAACATTTTAGTGGTCAATATCTCAAAAAACTAATTTAGCTACTTGGGCTGTTTTGCTTCTAAATCCTAAATCCGTAAATGCTCATTATCTGCGAATTCAAATGCGAAAATGACAACAATGCTGGCAACTCTTTGCTACCACCTTCGCAACAAATATATCAAGTCCGTTTCATGTTAATGTCAGCCCACTCTTGTTAATTTCGTTTCAATCCGGTGACTGCATTGCAAGTTATAAAAGTGGAAATAATTTTTAGAAAAATTACAAAATTGAAACATTCGCTGTGTACTTTCACTACAAGATCGTAACCATTTGAATATTTATTGCTTGTATCCTTCAGTAAAAAATTAGAAATTCGCCACATCTGGTAGTCCTTAGTTAATTTACAAACTAAAGTCTTATTAAACTTGGCTTGCAATAAGATTCATCAGCTTTGTGAAATTCGTTGATATTTGATGATTGCGTCAGAAGTTACAGTACATGAAATATCAATCATTCCGAGCAATGTTTGCCACAGTGAAGACAGTATAGTCTTTTTTAATGCTAATATATTATGTGAATTTCAATTATATCTAATTATCGGATCCTGAATACCCGTGAACACAAATTTCAGGTTTTGAAAATTCGGTAGATTGTGTTGTCGTAATTGTGCGGTATGAAATGTCAAAAATATCAATTTTGATATATAGAAAAACATAGAAATTATATACATATCAATTGCATTTTTTTTGTGAAAATCACAAATTTTCAGAAGAATCGACGATTTGAAGACGTTCTCTTTCAAGACAACAAAAACAACTCAAGTCTATATTTTAGTATTGACAATGTGTCATATAGTTTTTGCAATGATTTGATCACTCTTATAAAAGTAATCGCTATGCTAAATTTCACAACATTTCTTATATTCTTTCATGCACCTAACGCACACGTAGGCCCAAACAATTCCAAAACTTTACTATATCCATGTTTGAAACACGTTCAGAATTCATTTCGCACATTTGTTTTTTTTTGTGAAAGTCCGTCTGTTGATAAAATTATAGAGGTACTGACAATGTCACGGAGTTTGAATTGGTTGAATAACAGATAGTTGATCAGGTTTTTTAACGTTTTTATAATATTTTAACATTGTTGAGTAATAATAGATGCTTCTTTTACACAAGCTTGATACATAGATAGAAAAAACGATTACCATTCTTGAAGACCTTATCTGGAAGATATAAGGCATAAATGTTTCTATCTAAAAAATTGCTGAGGCAATTTAAAATATCAATATTTAACACAGCAAGAAAACCTTTAATTAATCAAAATGGTTACTTTAAGTAGAATATTTTTACTGTTGATCAAAATTTGGTGAGATTTTCTTAATCAGGTCACCCCAATTATCAACTTCTATAAAAATTAAAAGACACATAATATCTACCCACACTGGGCGCAGCTCTGCTACTTTGGTCTTCAGTGAGCAGAAACGCAATTTTTTGTTAATATCACAATACAACTAACATCAAACTAACTAAGTGATTGGCACCATCAAGAAATGGAATATAAAAAGCCTTCTTGTTGTGATAAACAGCTTAAAAGATGAATTCGCCTGATTTAGCAACAGTGTGAACGGTCTATAAAACTCGACTACGTGCGCCCATAGTCGTAAGTCAATTTTACCGATAGTGTTTTGTTTTGTTTTTTTGTGGTTTTTTGTTTGTTTGTTTGTTTATCTTCAGTTCGTTGACTTTTAGTGTATTTTTAGTACGTTTTTGTTAGTTTTTCTTCAAGTTTGTGCCCGTCCTACCACTATAGGACGATCATAGATAAAAAATTAAGGAATAAATAGCAAAAACGTACAAAAAATACGCAGAAAGACAACAAGCTGAAGATAAACAGACAGACAAACAAAAAAACACAAAAACATAAAAAAAGCACAATCAGTAAAAGTGTCTCATGGCCTTGGGGGGCACGTAGTTGAGTTCAGCCAAAAATTAGTTTGTTTTTAAATTGCCATTAATTCACGTACCATAATAAATTGAAACAGACCTTATTTCAAAAGCGATTACTCTTACAAAAAATGGATTTTTTTCTGGGAATTTTAATAAGTTACACAATTTTATGTACATATTTTATCTGAAAAAATGACCATTCGTGAGATATATACTAAGAATTGCGTTTGGTGACCTTTAAACTTGCGCGAAATATTTTGTTTGGATTGGAATTTTTGACTTTTAGCTCAAAACAACAATAATAAGGTTGATACGAAAATTCGTCTTTCTGGGAATGATGCCAAAGGATAATGTATAATATCTCTGGACTTAAATCTTTAATTTCATAACAAATGACTTTCATTTTTAACCGCATTTCAATGTCATTGAGAAAATTCCAATGGATAAGACTGCAACGTTAAAAAAAATTGAGACTGCTCAAAATATAGCCGAACTTAATCTATTTTAGTTTCGGTTCACCAAATTTCTTAATAGGCGAAAATGTATTTTGTATGTGTAACATCCTATTTTTAACAGCACGTCATCCTTTTTCTCTGACTTTATTTTCATCAAACATTCATCAATGCATCAGCTCATCTGACACTATTTGATCAAACGACACATCATCAACCAACTTATCACCTGACCATGATAAAATATTTCATACACTTGTCACATTATAACGAGAATTCACCTCGTTAAAAAAAATAAGCGCGAATAAACTTAAATCAAGTCCCCTCTTCTTAGTTCTATAGGCAGGGTTTCAATGTCCTCCCAGCCATCAAATTTTCAAATGATAATCAATTTTGCATCACACAAACTCACCTTCCCTGGCAGTAAATTCGCCTGTTGAAACTTGATATCATAATTCAATTTGCCATTATCCCCTTGTTAAGGGGTCGCACGACTAATGATTAATAATGGAATGAAGTTTACCCGGAAATTATTTGCCATCTTGCTTCTTGACAGCGCCAGATATTCCGGGCTTGTCGTTATCGCTTATTCGTCTCGTAACCACTTGCTGTGCTAGCTTTTTCTCCATTTAGCTGTTTTACGCAGATTTTCTGGGAAGACAACTTAATTAATCACAGCACAGCACGGCGTTCTACAAATATTTTTTTTTTTTTCAAAAGGATGCCATTGCAGGTAGGGATTTTATTAGGCCGGGGCCATTTCGCCTGAATTCGTTCGGCTCGACTTTTTTAACGCCACACACAAAAAGGGCAATAGAAAAGTTTTGAATTACGCTTGACATTCAGACCTTAAAATTATGAAACTTTTGCAGAGAATGAGACATGAGAATGAGATGTGAAAGTTTGTAAATAGATAATCAAGCGTGTAAATTGACTCGAGTTTTGTATGTGGCATGTGGTTACGACTGAGACTGAAGGTTGTTAAATTTGCTTTGCATGCTAATGACTTTTAGAAGTCAAACTCACGATATGCTTGATAATATGTGAAACTTTTTCAATTATCGTTTGAGATAAATTCGATTTTCAAAGGTAATTAAATTGAATAACATAAGCTTGTGGCAAAAAATTATCTGCAGGTAAAATAAGTGGTTCTGAAATGTTCGCTTGGTTTTTAACTTCGAACTATGTATGTATGGACGCTCAAACACTGCGCTGAAATAGAAGCAAAGTCACACATATTTGATGATTGAAAATGATTTAGTACTTGCATTAATCGATTAAAACTGCAAAAAGATCGATAAAAAAATGTATAGATCAATACAAATAAACTGTATTATTATTCGTTCTCAAATGTTTACCCTTTTCAGTTGATAAGAATTTCAAATGTTCCTATAATGAATTTCATTTGCACATGTACCTCTAAATAACATTATTGCAATATTTAATGAAATTCGATAGAACTATAAAAAATTAATTATCTGAGGTATCTAGTTTCTAGATACCTAGTTCAAATACAATCATTTTTTTTTAAGTTTTATTTCAATTTTAGTACATACATATGTACAATTTAACTACACCTTCCCCAGAAAGTTCTTAGAACTTGTGATAGAGGTAACAAACTAGAATATATTTCAATTTATAAATATGGTTGTTTTTAGTTCAGTTGAGAGAAGCATAGCTTATGCCAAAACTAATAAATTTAAAGTTAAAGTTATATAAATATAATGAGAAAGAGTTGTGACACTAATACTAGCTTACACAAAAAAAACTATTATACTGAATATTATCTATTTTAGCAAGTTTAGAATAGTCAGTTTAACATTTACATTTCAATTTCTATTATAAAGTAGTTTCAATTTCTATTATTACACTGCATTTGAAGATACTTTTTAAATTTGCTTTACTTTTAAAATTGTACATTATTGAAAAAGTAATGCCTATACAGCTTTAGTGACGTTGTCCGATTGATGTTTTCCTACGAGGTACTAATAGAAACGCTTGTGAACCTCCGTGAGTAGGATTGCTGTTATACTATTATATTTCGATAGAAAACTATTATATTTCGATAGAATGCCGTTCATATATTCTTTAGAGATTTGAATAGATGCCACTTTTTTTTGAAAATATCTTCTAAACTTAAAGTATTTAAATCCAAATAGACGTGATCTGTAGGATAAATTCATGGTTTTTAGAAGGATTTTAATTAATAGTTTATGCATGATAATTAAAGGCTGTAACGCACTTTTTGTAGCCGATCCCTAAGTAATTATCTCATATTGCAAAGCAGAGTTGATCATTGCATAGCAAAAGTTCGTAAAACTAATTTGTTAGCAAATGACCTAATCTCTAAACAAAACGGGATAATTTTTTCAACCTATTAATGGCACTTGCAACTTGCAGATCCCATTTTAAGTTTTCATCAAAAATAACACCAAGATATTTAGCGCTTCTAACATGTTTGAGGTTTGGACAGTTACAGCTAGTTGTGCACCCAATTGAGTGGATATTCACTGATGGACTGATTGAAATAAATCTTTTGTCCGTAGCACAAGTAATAACATTAGACTTATTCACATTTAGCGATAGGCGGTTTTCATGCAACCACTCCCCAATGCACGATAGACTATAGTTCGCTTTAGTACGGTTCCATGAATCAAAGCAAAAAAAAATCAAGCAAAAGAGATTATCTCTCCCGCAATTTGAACTTTATATAAATCGTTTATATAAATTAAGAATAACATTGAAGCTAAAATTGTGCCTTGAGGGACACCAAAGTAAAATAATTTCGGATGGCAAAATTCACCATTTATCTTTACTTTTTGGACTCTGTTTTGCAAAACAGCTATCTATCCAGTTTAACCAAGCATTATTTAAATTTAAATCGAGAAGTTTTTGGTGCATATCATTATGAGGTATAGTATCAAAGGTTTTTGCAAGATCTAGGAACATGGCGCAGGGTTTTTCATTGTTATCAACTGCTTCGGTCACTTTTTTGCTAAGTAGTGCTAAGGCGTCATGTGTACTACAGCTTGATCTGAATCCAAATTGATTGTATTGGACAGTAAATTGTTTTCTTCCAAAAAAGCTAGTAGTTTTTGCTTTGCTAGTTTTTCTATAATTTTAGCTACTTATATTAGATACAAGTGATGTAGGTCTTTCATTGGAAGCTTATAAATGATTATATATTTCCCACAAATTACACTTTAAATGAATTTTGCGGCCTGTTAAAATTTTTTAAATTCTTAAAATGATTTATTTACCGTTACTTACATTTAAATTGTTTACATTCTACATATTTAACAGACTTATTCAACTGTGAACGCGCTGAACAAGCTGAAATTGAATTCGATTTTGTGTACAGTGGCTTCAATACGTAGTATAGAGCAAGCGAGGCGGTAAATATTCAATATCTTAATGGAACTCATATTTAGATTTTGTTCTTATATGCTAGTTTAATCTAAACTCGAAAAATGTTATATAACATGCTTCATTACCGACAATTCCCTGTTTACCATGTAAAGTTATAATTGAGTTGGTCTCCGTAGGTATAAATATTCTTCTACAAAAAAGCGAAGTGTCTCATTTTGAGCTTTCGTCGTCGTCGTAGCACTACAGCCCCTCTCGGGCCTTGGCTTTTCGTAGGTGACGCCTCCAGTTGCCTCGGTATTTTGAGAGTCACGCAAAGTGACTCTAGGTGAGGTGACTATGAATTTGTGTTTGAATGGCAACGCCTGAACGTTTGAAATTTACCATGTCATTGAAATGTCTCACCGCTTGAAATTTACAACGTCCATAGCATACTGACATCGACCGGTTTTTTTCGATCACCGAAGTTAAGCAGTGTTGGGCGTGGTCAGTACTTAGATGGGGGACGGCTTGGAAACACCACATGTCGTTGGCGCGCACAAACTTTCCATCCCTTAATATCACAAGTGCCGCTTACCTTGAAGAGAGAGTAGGATAAAAAAAATTAAAGTTCAAATGGAAAATAAGGAAAATCGAAGGCAAACAGGAAATTTCCAGGGATAAGCAAATGATTAGTGAAATAACTAATTAGTGAAATTAGAAGTGTACCAGGTACACTTAAACTTGCTATACAAGATTATAAATATAGTGATTAGGAAAAAGTATTGGTGTGTTTTTTATGTGTTCGCTGTGCTGTTTCAGGCTTTGTGGATGACTCCCCATCAGTCCAATAAGGCATTCGAATTGTCGCTTGCCTTTCCAATAAGAAAATCGATTGGAAATTGAAATCCTTGACATTTGATCCGTCAGGAATAAGCTTTGTACCTGTTTTTCTTCATTGTTAAAATTTTCGCTCGAAAGAATGAGATAATGGAGACTTGTAAACATCCAAACTTCGTCAAAATCCTTCGTTTTATTTTCAAAATATCAATTTATATCACTTCTGACCACAGTCACTTGATATTATCAAGTGACTGAAAATCTCTCTTCACGTGACGCTCTTCTCTTCATGTGACTCTCGGAATAGCCGACAGATCAAAAATGTCACTTGAGATGAGATGAAGTCACCTCACGTGACTCTCAGAATACGAAATCAAGAGAGTTACTTCATTCGTCACGTGAGGTGACTCTCAGAATAGGGCCCACAATTTTAGCATGTGAAAATACTAGGTTATGCTTTGTTGTTGTTGGAGTTGTTTGATCTGGTTTTTCTTTCAAATAAAACAATTTATAAATTTATTGATTCTTTACTGATATTTATTTTATTTAATTCAAAAAAATTATTCAATATGAAAGGAAATAGAATTTTTACTTATTCCAGGATGTAAAAATTGATAATTACAAGATGCGTTTGAAGTGTTATTACTAGTACAGGGTGATAAATTATGAGGTTTGGTTTTTTATCACAAATAAAAGGTACAAAGTTGAATTCTATTGTAAACATTTTATTGTGAGTCAAAAGAACAATCTATGACATTTACTTTTTAAAGATTATCTCATTTAAATGTTGACCGCGACTACGCCGTAAATGGTCCATCCTGAGGGTCTATTTTTTCCAGCATAGCGACCAGTATCTCGCGAATGACACGAGCAATGTTGGCTTCCAAAGCGTTCATTAAAACTGCTTTATCCCTGAAGACCAGAGACTTGGTGTAACCCCAAAGAAAATAATCTAAATGTGTGATATCACACGGTTTAGGCGGCCGTTTTACTGGTCCAAAATGTGAAATCAGGCTCTCAGCAATGCTGTCAAAAAATTATATATGTTCCTTTGAGTAAGAAATGGTTGATATGATATTACAAAGAAATGTATTACGTCTTCACACATTTTTAAGTCACTCAAAGATAATTTCTTCGAAAATCAGTTTTCTAGCGGTTCTGTGCGCTAGACTTTCTTTTTTCTATCAACAGATTCTATTGTTCAGCACATGAACCACCTATGTATAACAGAATTATGTGCCAGCAAATTCACTGGGTCTTTCTAATGCGTCTGTTCTGTTCTGTACTGGATAGAGGAGCAAAAAAAAAACAAACCTATTGTTAGCCTGATATCTTGTTTTGCTGTTGTATCAGCTTTATACTCCAAAAGGGCAGCGTCAACTACTGAATAGCTTGAAGTCTCCAAAAATGCTCAAATCGTTTAGTCGTTTCAGTTTGTCTGGCATTTGTGGTCACATCAATCCGTTTTGAGTTTTGTTGCTCGATTCTTATTAGTGGAATTGTTTTTGTGAGCTGATTAAAACTGAATTTTTTCTGACTAAGTGTTTAAAAAAAGTTCAATTTTAATCAGCCCACCAAGACAATTCCACTGTGATTCTGCTTTCGGAGTCTTATTCCGCAAAACGATCGAGTTTCCCGTATAAATTATTCTCTGCTTTGATAAGCTTTAGAGACGATATACGTTGTCTATGCTGATTTATAGACAAGAAGGGAACCATGATCACAAATTTATAGCCTTTATTCTTATTAGTGTTTTGAAAAGCTTTTACAGAAGAGACTATCGGTTTCTCGTCAACCTTTTTTGCAAGGGACTAGCCCTGTCGTATAAGCTCAGCTTTCTTTCACGAAAAATTGTAGCCCACAGCAACCACGAGGAGGTTAAGATCAGACCCTCTACCAGTCAAAATAGCTAGGGCGCGTGCATATATTTACATACTTTATGCTATTTGCTATATTCGACAAAGCAAGAGCTCTACAACAGATAATATTTGATTTTCAAATTTTTTTGTAGAAATAATTGCTGCTTAAGATAAAAGATGTTGAAGAGAACGTGATTGAACTATTAGCCTGCGCCAAAAAGACAAAATTATTTGAAAGAGTTTGATGAAAATTCGGCTTAATTTCACTATGTACTCCCCATACTGCCTTTCTAAGCAGAAACGCTCTATCTGCAATTTTTTAATTACATAATATGAAAAACCGATTTTTTGTGGAACTATGTTAAAATCAATATTGAAAAATGCACTCTCCATATATTTCCAGCACAAATCAAAACGAAAATCATTGAATATCTCGAAAATTACAAAAATGTAGACAAAACGTTTATGTTTAGGACGGTAGCATAGCCGTTAGACGATTTTACCGATAGATGTCTGGTTAATTTGTTTGTGTTTTTGAGGTCGTGTGTTTGTTTTTGGGAGTGTTTTTAGTTTGTTTGTTTTTCTTCAGTGTGTTGGCTCTTTTTGTATTTTTTATGTTTTTGTGCGTTTTTCCTTCAATTTTTAGCCCCTGCCAACCCTCATTTTCGCTCTGGGAAAATTTTCCGCCTAGGGACCATAAAGTCGGGTTTCACCGAAAATTCAATAGAAAAACATATTACACCGTTCTGTGAATAAACAAGGATATTCTCATTGCATTCAGCTATCTTGCTTTAGTAGTTTACAAGTTTGTACAGCCTAGTGAATAGAGCTTTGGTTGCTAGCATGTGTAGTACCTGATTCTAACTCAACCATGTTTACATTTGAGCCTTTGAATTGATGTTCTTAGCGTAGAGTAGGTACTTGAGACAAATCAGGAATAAAATAAGTTATGGATGTGATCGCTTTACTTTACACTTGTATTCGAATGCATTCTCTACAACTTCAATGCTCAGTCCAGATAAGGGTTGTATTGGGACTATTTTGCATATAAGAGTCTGACACTAAAATGAATTTAAGATATATTTATCTCTAAAATAGTGGTATATAGTAGAGCTACCGCAAAAATACTTTAAATAGAAATTAAAATTTGAAAAAATAAAGAAAATAAACATTTTTAAAAAATAAATAGGTTTTTTGAACTCTAAATTTCAAAAATCACTTAAATCACTATCTCTACTACTTGAACAGGAATCATTAGCTTATGACAAATAAAGGAATAACGAATAAAATTTGAAGATTCAGGTCACTTAAAAAAGTTCCGAGAAGAAAATTCATTTCATATCGATATACTCCGTTTCATATACTAAACTGAAACATTTTTTCCCAATTTTAGAATGAAACGAAAAAGGCCTGAATGTACGAAAACTGCCCAACAACCGTCCCTACTTGGACTCCCAGCATTAGTTCTCGTATGTAAACCATTCAGGGACGGATTAATATTCGTTTGCGTCCTGATGCTTTGGCAATGTGGTTTGGGGTTTCCTATTCAGACTTGAAATTGACTGGTTTTGTGGCTTTGGGCTGTTCTACAGGAATACGGAACCGCATCCTAACACAGTCTACCATCCGTGTGAAAAAAAACTTTCAACAATGGTGAAAACATATCCTCTGGTATTTTTACTAGACACGATTGGAGGAAGTGAAGCAATTGGAAAACGCCTGAGGTGACTGGAAAAAAAGAGAAAAGTCTGGGCGCGAACGAAAAGAAATGCGAACTGAATGCAGCAGTAATTTATGGTCAAGCCCATGTCGTCCATACGGCTGATTTATTACAGTTATTGAAAAATTGGAGTCCAGTTTTTTTAATTATGGTGTTCATGGAAGCCTATCTTCCCAATGCCCTGGAGGATGTCCTTTCGAACGCATTGTTGGGTAAAAAATGATGATAAAATACTTCGGTGTGCCATTAACATCCATGAAGCCATTAAGCTTTCTTTACAGCTTTTGCATAGAGTTGGAGGTGAGTTTCAATTTCAGCGATGTATGTATGTTAAGCAAAATTATGAACAGCTTTACTAGTGTTATTTGCAGAACATTTTTTTTTGTTCGAAATAAAAATATCTCCAATCAAATTCACTTGATTAATGAATCATAAGTATCATATGTAATTAAACAGAATCCATGGCTTGTTCTGTAAAAATAATTTTAAAGATCTTAAAAATGTAAAAATTTCAACAAAGCCTATAACCAAGCTGCAATCTTTTACTAATTCAAAAGAGAAAATTTGATAAAACAACTTGCAATCGGATGCGATTATAATGATTTCTTGAATTTTGAGTATGCTTCAAAATAATTTTTCATTTTTAGAAGAACGTTTAACAGTGCTTACATGTGTCAACTCCAACTAATGCACAACAGAACTCGAGCAATAGCAATAAATCTTCTTTAAGCAAAACTACATTACTGACATTTTCCCAAAACTTTATGTATTTCCGAAGCAAACTCCTGACCCGCAAACATGCTCAACATACCTTTTATTGAAATGAATTCAAAATGACGGTAGTAGGTTCAATCAATCTACAACATGTGACAGCAAAACATACAAACTGACATAAATATGTGCTTCGTACTTGAGAAACTCGGCTTGTTCCTGTTATTTTTCATATTGTTGCAAACTTCGCGTCCGGATTGCCACACCATCTGGCAACGTGTGACGATAATAAAATAGAAAATAGCAAGAAAATTCATATACCGTTGCTCATGTCCTGTTTGTATACAAAACTCACAACCTGATGTTATGCCGGTACAAAATTTAATAATATGCACCGGGCATCTCAAAGTAGAATATGTCGCATGTGATTTAATAACGTAAAGAAAGTGTGCCAGAATGTCAGTGACGGTACCTCAAGTGTCCTTTCAAAGATTCGTTTATGCTTGCATGTTTAGGTGTTAGGTGAGATTTTTTTTGCTAGTGGATAACGAATATACAATTTGTTCTATTTGAAGGATGCACATATTTGATGAAACTATTTTTTGATGTAAAAAATTCCCTGTCTAAGCATTTTCCTTTCATTTTTAAGCTAAAGGCTTTTCCACTAAGGGCGTTTAATTTATCTTTGTTAATACAATAAAAATGATTTTAGGTATTAACAAAATTTTTATTGAAAGTTAAAGTATAATCAATGCTTTTACGTATGACATACACCATCATTCAAATGACCACCTCAGAAGCGCTTGTGGATCCGCTGGACCCAGTTTTTCATAACTTTTCCGCACAGTGTGGGCGATATTCCAACGATTTAGAGCTTCTCTAAAGTTTGCGGATGGTTGGAATAGACCAATTACTTAACGTCGCCACCAAGCAAAAAATATAATGGGGTCAAGTAACAAGAGCGAGGTGACCAATTGACAGGACCATTTCTTAAAATGATTCGATTCTCAAATTTCGATTTCTATAAGTTAATTGCTTGACCAGCTGTGTGACATTTGGTGCCATTTCGTTGAGACCACACTGAAAAAAATCCACATGGCGCCCAAAGCCATGTAACATAGTGCATTATTTAAGGCCCCATACGCCATGTACATAGTACTCTGAGCCATGCAATATGGCTCCTAGCGCCATAATGTTAGAATCTACATAGCGCGTGGGCCCATGTAATATGGCGCAGCATTTATGGTTCCACACGCTATGTACATAGTACCCTGAGCCATGCAGTATGGCTCCCAGCGCCATAATTACATGGCGCAGAAATTATGGCCTCACACGCCATATTACATAGTACCATGCGCCATGCAATATAGCGTCATTTATAGGTGAGCGAATTTAGATATTGTTCGTTATTTGAAGTATATTTGAATATACGGCCATACCACACTGGGATAACCGATTCTCGTCAGATCACCGAAGTAAAGCAGTGTTGGTCGCAGTTAGCACTTGAGAATACCATGTGACGTTGGCACGTAAAACTTTGTGCTGTCCCTTATCCAAACAAACTAGTTGTCTGGGAAGCATTATGAAAAAAAAAGAAAAAAAATTAAAAACAAGAAAATTTTAAAAAAATTTTTTTTTAGGTATACATGTCTGGGGTTAAGCATGCGTGTAAATATTTTGAGTTAAATTTTTTATTAGACCTTTATTGTGTTGCTTTAGTTTGCATAAAGTGCATGGCGTGGAGGGCTATAAGCATAGCGTCTGCTCCTATGTACTTTTCGCCAAGTTATATGGCGTGTGGCGCTATATTTTATAAGAATCCCCAAATCGACTATGTACATGGCGCCAGAAGTCCATAAATTATGGCGTCTGGCGCCATGTATTTTTTCAGTGCACATGCCAACCAGGTTATTTTCTTCTAATTTACGTGGAAAATAACCAGTTAGCTCACCATTGACCGTGCCTGGGTTGCCAAGATCATTAAAAAAAATACTGACCAATGGCACCACCAGCATGAAAATCGCACCAAACATTTCATGAATAACTTCGGGATACTCACTTGACCAAATTTGGCAATTGCGTTTAATGAGGAATCCGTTAAGCCAAAAATGTTCGTTGCTCAGTATGATTTTGTGATAAAAATCAGGAACGAAATCGAGCATATTTAGTGCCGATTCACTCAAGTCACGTCGCTGTTGATGAATTTTCGTCTTTAGCTCTTGTGTCAGTGCGATCTTTTGCGAACAAGTCCTAATAGCCCGTCCAGACTACGGATACTTAAGTATCCGCATACATAAGTATCGTCCACACTTTTCATTGATTTTCATGGCAAGGGTAAAATGTATCTGCAGATGTCGCTGCAGTGAGGACAATACTTATGTATCCGGATACATAAGTATCCGTAGTCTGGACGGGCTATAACGTAAAATTTGGCAGAAACTGGTTTGAGCAATGTCTAATTCCTGGTAACGGCGAGGAATTGACAAATTTTGATTTGTCTCACACTTTCACGTATGGCCGCAATATTCTCTTTAGTTCGCGCTTTTCTTTACTCTTTACTTCGCGCACGACAACATTATGAAGTGTGCATGTTGATTAGCATTTTTGCACTAAACGTTTATCTGAGCGATTATGATGACAGTAAATTCGACGTAATGCACGTAAAGTTGATGTAACAGAACAAGAATTTCGAAAATAAATTTGCACTATCTTTTCACCTTGTTGAAGCGTTTAAACATGGCAAACCTTCAACTGTTGAAACGTTGAAAATTTTTAACAGAAATGTCATTATATGACACAAAAATTTCAGTAAAATTTTAAGGCGGCCCTAATGGAAAGCCTTATATACGAACGGACTAAAGATAATAATAAAATATTTGAAAAACTACTGCAATATTTTTTGCGTAGTCCATTTTGTTCTGATAAGTTTATAAATATTTAAAATTTAACTCAAAAGGTAAAGCTTAAAGGTTGAAAATTCTAAGCATGCAGGAACATAACATCCGAAAAAAACTAGATACATGTACATTTAATCTTTTTTTACAGTTCTAGTATCAGAAAATGCCGAAGAAACGGTATTATCTCAACACGTTCAAACTGGGCTGTTTTCGTCTTCACTTTGGATTCGGTCGCTTCACTTTGGAATTCGCGGAAAACCAAAAATAGGAGGCAGCTGACTCCCTTTCCAAAATAAACATAGTATGGCATGGCAAACCTCTGGCTCATCAATGTGCACGCTCCCACCGAAGTACAAGAAGACTCTGTGGAAGACGAGTTCTAAGCCTGCCTTGAAACTCTCTTCGACTCACTTCCATCAAATGATGTAAAAATGCCACTGGGAGATGATGTAAAAATGCTACTGCAATGCAAAAGTCGGGAATGAAAGTTGGCATCGGGGGACCACTGAAGGACACAGCCTCCACGAAGAATGCAATGATAACGTCTAATTGACTTTGCTTGCAGCAGGAACCTTGTTGTAAGCTCAACTTGCTTTCCACATCGTCGCATTCAGAAGCAGACCTGGAATTCTCCAGACTAACATACCGTCAACCAAATTGACCACGTCCTTATTAGCAAGAGATGGGTGTCAAGTGTGATGGATGTTCGGTTATACCGCGGAGCTAACTGTGACTCCAATCATTTTCTGGTGAAAACAACATACCGGTGCAGAATTTCCTCAGTGCACCAATCGAAATTTAGTCCTCCCAAAATCTTCGCGGCTGAAAATTTGCTTAACGATTATACAGCTCAGGCATATACGACCACGCTTGAGGAAAGAATTTCACCAATGCTGCGCGACTCCAGCAACGTAGGTGTCCACGAGTTCTGGGAAGAGTTCAAAAATACAATCAAGAATGTGGCAGAAAACGTTATGTACAAAGCCCGACGAGCGAGAAATCAATGGTTTGACGAAAAATGCAGAAACTCACTTGACGCAAAGAACGAGGCCTATTACAATGGGTCCAACGTGCAACCAGAGCCAAAAAGGAAAAATATGACGAGCTACGGCGAATATCCAATAGAATAATTAGGCGTAAGAAACGGAAATACTTTGACGAGCAGTTGCTGAGCATCAATATAAACCTAGCTAGTAAGAACACCAGACAAGCGTACAGACTAGTAAACACTATCAAAAATGGCTACCAACCCAGGACTAGCCTCTGCAAAGACAAAGATGGAAATATTATCAGCGACACCAAAAGTATTAGCAAACGATGGGCATCCTACTTCGAAGAGCTTCTGAGTCCGCCATCAAATATCCTGGCAGCAGAAGCTGAGCTCTATTGCGATACCGTTCGTCAACCCCCATCCACACAATCCCCGACAGTAGAAGAGTTTGATCTCGCCTTGCGTTCACTGAAAAGGAACAAAGCGCCGGGCGCTGACGAGATACCAGCTGAGCTACTCAAGTCTGGTGAAGCGGGTTTATTAAGTGCGCTGCATCAACTATTGCTGCGAATAAAGGAGACTGAGGTGATCTCAGACGATTGGCGCAGAAGCGTCATCTGTCCCATACATAAAAACGGAGATAAACTGCGGTGTGAGAATCACAGAGGCATCTCTTTAGTCTGTACGGCCTACAAAATCCTGTCAAAAATCCTGGAGTATAGGATTAAACCGTTCACGGAAGAAATTGTTGGCGAGTATCAAGGCGGTTTCAGATCTGGTCGCTCCACAATCGACGGCCAAGCTAATTTTGCAAAAGTGCTGGGAATACGATGTCGACGTATACCAAATTTTTGTCGACTTTAAACAAGCATAATGACAGCATCAACCGAGGCGCTCTATATAGCATCATGCTTCAATTTGGTATATCGGCCAAATTAGTGAGACTTATAAAGATGACGATGACCAACTCCGTCTTGCAAGTCTGGATCCAGAACAGATTGACGGATCCTTTTGAAACTCTGGGTGGAATAGCACCCACGCTCTTCAACCTGGCACTTGAGTTCGATATTCGGGCAATGAACCTGAACACCAGCGGCACGCTACTTTTTAAGTCGACACAATTGGCAGCGTACGTGGATGACATTAACATCATGGCTCGAAAACTGACCGATGCAGAAGAACTTCTGCTTAGACTTGACACCGCAGCAAAGGAAGTTGGACTACGAATCAACGAGGACAAAACGAAAGTTATGATGCAATCTAGGACAAGGATGCCAGCGCACACGACCATCAACGTAGGGGATCTTTGCATTAATTCGTGGACAACTTCTTTTACCTGGGTAGCAATCTATCGAGTGACGCCAACGAAAGTGACGAAATCAAGCGACGGATACAACTAGCAAATAAGACTTTCTTCTCGCTGCTCCCCATTATGAAATCGAAATATGTGCACAGAAAGACTAAGCTCCGGGTTTATAAAACTATCATAAGACCTGTGCTGTGCTATGGCTGCGAAACATGAACCCTGACCCAAGCTTCCGAAATATGATCGACACCTTCAACGGAAAGTTCTACGGCGGATTTTTGGGGCTAACCGCGACCGAGATGGATGCCGCATCCGGTACAACAATGAGTTGTACGAACTTTACGATGAGCTGGAAGTCTCCAAAATCGTCAAATTACAACGGTTACAGTGGGCTGGGCACGTGCAACCCATGAATGACGATCGCATGCCAAAACGTGACATAAACGCAAGACGAGTTGACGGAGTGAGGCCAAGAGGAAGGCCAAGAGCTCGTTGGGAGAGCTCAGTGCATGCGGACGCCGAACAACTATTGGGGTTCCAAGATTGGAGTACGTGGTCACGTGACCGAGACAATTGGAGGAGATCGATCCAGGCGGCCAAGGCCCGATGTCGGGCTGTTGTGCCACGTTGATGATTAGTGGGGTCCTGCGCGGGTCAGCTGGAAAACATAGTCAATTCGTTTTTGAGCTGCAGTCGGAGAAATTGATCCACCGGGCAAAAACGAAAAAGTCATGAAGAGTTGTTTTTCGAAATTTTCTTTTTTAAGCTGAATAAATATATTTGTTAATGAATTATGGGGAAAATGGACATGTTTTTAGGGAGTGACCTTTAGAATTAAATTAAGAAGAGTAATCGGAAGGAACGGATAGAAATGTCAAAACCAACACGATTTCGTGTACGAGAAATACTAGAAATATTAATGTTCGATGAACAATCGAAGAATCGTGCAGGTTTTGAATGCATATTCTGCTACACGTGCTCCAATCTATTTCGAAGGCAAAACCGCTTTGAACTTAACAATGCATTTAAACTCATAGGGTGGAAAAGTTTTCAGGGCTACCATTTGCATGAATTTCAAGATTTAGGAAAGTCAAACACTGCAATACTTTGAAAGCAGCATCCGTTGTAACATAAGTAAAGAAAACGCTCAGCAGTTGCAACACTTTAACAGCACTGCAACTAAAAGTTTCCCACAACTGCCCCACGTCAAAATCAAATTACCTTATCAATCTCGATTTTATCAGACGACTTTGTCGAAAGTTACAGGTTTAGAAAAATATTTGAGATCCCCGTACGAAAAATTTCCAGATGTTTGAAAATTTAAACAATGGTAACTTATTTTCATTGTAAATGCTCACGATATGAATACTTAATGTAAGCATTTATTAATACCAAAATAAAAAAAAAACTTGCACTGGTAGCCCTCCGCTATCATGAAAACTTAGCATATACCACAATTGCCTCACATTTCAACTCAGTGCTGCCAACTTTTTTGCAGCCATTGTAGCTGAAATCTAGGAAGAGTAAATCTAAAAATAGCTATAATGTTCCCATAGTAGCTAAAAATCGTTGCTAACTTCAAAAATAAAAAAAAAATTATTGGACTTAATTGGAGCTTATTTTATAATTCTTATGGTTGAAATATAATATGGGTACGTGTAATATGTCACCCATTAATTTAATTATCTTCGCTGTTAGCCGCAACTCATGCTTGCAATTGAAATATTTCATGATGATTTCACAACAACATTTTAATAAAATATCTATGAAATCTTCTTCAAACTGGTGTAAAAGATCGAAATTTATAAAATCATTTTCATAAGCTTTTTAAGTGAAAATTCCATCAGTACTTCTTGAGAGAACTCAAAATCTTTAAAGCATTTTTCCAGCTATTTGTTGCTGGTCTGTCCATGCAGAACATTTGTTGTTGATTCATTATCGGTAACTAAATATTGATATAAGCAAATACTTAGCATTTATTTTAAGATATTAAGTCTGGTCCTATCAGACCAGGGGAGTGGAGTATGTTCGTTAGCAGCCTCCAGTCATATGGTGATACTTTTTTTAATTATTATTAATTAACTCAACGAACGCGATGAAATTATCATTTAATATATTAATAATATATTCTTCTAATGTATTCTCATACAAAGCATGTGTTCTTGTGCGATCATTCTTACTAGGACTAGATTAGAGTAGTTTTTTTTTAATTTAATAATAATTAATGAATAGTTTTGCATCGATTGTCACGTTTTTCATTTTTTTTTTCATTTGTAATAGTTTATCAATCAGATTTAGATTAAATTTGAATTGTACATATTATTCAAGTATTGCTCAGAAAGCATTGACTTTAAAATTAAAAACAATCTGATGCATTAAACGTGCGTATTTTTCTAAAAAAAACAAAACATTTTGTTCTGAAAATTCGCGACTTACCGATACTTTATCTCATTTTTTTTGCTCTTGTGCTTAGCTTTTGAAAAACAAACGCAAAACTTCAAATGATTCAATTCATTGTAGGCATCTTTTTCTCCTTCCTTCCACTCTCTCCATCACTCAATCAAAATGCACGGTCCGTGTGCATCAAATCTCCTCAATATTATTGCTTTCGTACTTCCCAGACAATAAAATATTGGTATAAGGGAAAGCACTTCATTATACACTATCGTCTTCAGATTATATCGCCTATTTCTAGTCTTCAAGACTTATGTCCAGAGAAAAGTTTAGAAAAAAACTCTGGTTGGCGTCTTCGTTATCTTTGTGTAAGGAATGATCTTAGATTTTCCTTAAATTTAAACAAATTTGCTGATTTTCTTATATCCTCTGGTAAGGTATTATTATAAGCCAAAGACTGTTGCACTGGATCCATTTTCAAACGATCTGTCCTAGCTTTTTTGATCGCAAGGTTATTCGCCGATCTTGTGGCTGTCTGAGTTATTTCTCCAACATTTCTTACAACATATGGCCATTTGAGTTTTTTGTTAAGTATCTTGAATATTAGCTTTCCTTATTCGAGACACATTATTTGTTGTATGCTTAGTAGTCCTGTTTCACGATACACATGTAAGATTGGAGTCAAAGTTGGCATTTTGTGTATAGTTTTGATACCCTTAGTGATTAGTCTTCCGATCAGATCAATATTTTGTTTCGATGTTTGCTTCCACAAAACTGCTCCATAAGAGATGTTCGACAAATTAAGAGCATTGAATATGTCAAGTTTGATGTTGAGAGATAAAAAATCATATTTTTTTAAGATTCCTATCATGGGCGCTACTTTATATCTGATGTTATAGATATGTTGTAGCCAAGACATTTTCTCGTCTAAAGTTAATCCTAAGTATCTAATTGAGTTGGCCTTTTCCAATTTTATTCCATTTATTTGTACCGAGGGATTAATTTGCTGCTTGTTTTTCTGTTGGAATATTTTTGGATGTTTATAATTAATTTACTTTCCTCGAGCCAAATCCAATATTTTCCTAGGTCATCATTTATATTTTGCTGAAGAATTAATTCATTTTTACCGGAATACAGCAGTAGTGTGTCATCAGCAAACAAAACTATTTTTCCCATCAGATAAATGCCCTGTACGCTGTTAATGTACAGTAGAAACAGTAATGGCCCAAGGATTGATCTTTGAGGAGCGCCGATGTTTATAGTGCATTCCTGACTTTTAAGCATATTATTGGTTGTAATAATACGCCTGTTGAAGAGATAATTCTTTATCAGCAGCTTGAAGTTGTGATGGATTCCGTATAATTCTAGCGTCTGAAGCAGGATGTCATGGTTAATGGTGTCAAAGGCTTTTTTCAGATCCACGAAAATTGCCGCTACATAGTCGCCCCTATCCAATCCACTGTTGATAAAATGTTCTGCATCTAACGTTGCTGCTAGTGTACTACTGTTTTCTTGAAATCCATACTGAACTGGTGTTAGTATTAAGTTAGTCTAAATAAATTCCAGCAATTGTTTTTGAATGGTTTTTTCAAATATTTTACTTCGGACACTTGTAACAGCTATTGGGCGATAATTTGATGGCTCTACTGGATCACCACCTTTGAAAATTGGAGTAATTTTCGCTAGTTTAAGGCAATCGGCGAATGTGCCGGCTGCTAGCTCCAAAATATGATTTTTCAGCAATTTAATATCCTCCGATGTTATACTATCCAGACCAGGAGAAACCTTTGATTTAAGGTTATCGATTATTTCAGATATTCCAACAGGATCAGTGGGACGTAAGTGAATTGAAGTAAATATATTAGGCTCAATATAAAAACTCGAGCGTGATGAAAGTTGCAGTTGCTCGGTGACTAGTGTTCCAATGGTAGCGAAGAAGTTGTTTAACTGCTGTGCTACTTCTTCGGGGTCTGTAATGGATGTTCCATTTATCAACAGTTCCTCTATGCACGTTTATGATTTGTTTTGTTGTTTAGACAAGAGCTCATTTACTAGTTGCCAATATCTGGACGTATTCCCGGCTGAAGCTTCAAACTTATTCCTGTAGAAATGTTTTTTGGCCTCCATAGTAGCTCGATTCGAATCCTTCTTCATAGCTAAATAGATCTGCTTTTTGGACGTGGAGTTTGAATCCGCTTTGTGTTTTTTGTAAGCGATTCGTTTTCGATTTGAAACATCAATTACATTCTTAGTAATCCAAGATTGTACTCGTACACGAACTTGTTTCGTTATTGTTGCTTTTGCCTTAGCTTCGGTTATCTTCTTAATCAGCTCACCAAAGTCGGTAGTTGGAGATCCTCAACGACTATCTATGAAGTTCCTTAAGAAATCTTTATGATTGGTTCTGCTCATCGAAATTTTTGGACGAATCCCGAATCTATGCACTTAAAACATCGCATTACGTTGTGGTCTTCAACAATGTAGTGGGAAGCAAAATTGATATTTATGTATTGGTTCACCATTCTTTCAAATAGCTTCCCACCAACCTCCACAAAAGCTATCCATTTGTTTGTTTTCTTTACCTACCTCATATGTACCACCTCAAACTTATCATTCATGTCTATCTGATGGTTTAGACTGATTATTTCTTCTTTCAGCTCTTGCGTGCTGTATTTTTGTTGGAGTCCTCTTATCATCAGTCGAGGCAATTTCTCCTTGGTACATCTATTTTTCTCATTAGGTTCAGTCAATATAACTTGGCATGTTTATTTCTAAACAACCCTTTTCCTTTATCAGTATCTTTGTAAATTTAAAATTTGAAACATTTTTCACGCTGAATGGTTTCGGGATTGGAAATTTGTTGAAAAGTTCAAAGCACAATATTTTGTTTGCCGTAGTAACGGGTAATAAATAAATTTTGCTTAGCATGCCAATTCGAGTAAAAGCATTATCACTCCATTATGCGTCCTAACTTAATACTTCCATCCCAGAAGCAAACTACTACTTTGCGAGGCATTCACGTTTAAATGAAATTTATACATTTTATTATGCACACCGTTAACGGTAACTACCATTTAGTTGATAGCTCCATTAAGTCAATTCAGTCAATTGCATTCGCTATACATTCCGAGATTCACCGTGAAATTTATTCACCAAATTAAAGTCTACGATTTCAATAATATTTCTCTTTAACTGGGTGTTATCTTTATATTCGATTTTCTTCGCAATTTATCTAATCCGTGAACCGATTGAAAAATAAACGACACGAGTTTCCGCAATAACGCTAAGTGGTGCATGACTACGATTACGGGTTTCGAATGAGCAATGCTGCACGATAACACAGGTCGGGCGATAATGCGCTCAATTACTCCAATGAAATTTCCAATAAATCCATTTACCAGTTTTGGCATGAAATCCTATTTTCTTCATAGAAACCCCCGGAAAAAAAAGCCTTTCAGTTGCCAGTAGATATTACGAGAAGGAAATCATTCGATACTTGGCAAGGAAGAGAAATATTGGACGGTACACAAAAAGGCACAAAGAAATAATTCCCCTATCAAATCAACGCTATCATCGCTTATCGTTCCGAGAAACTTGTTGATCGATTCTTCTGTAATACCACCACGGCGGAAAAAGGAAGACGTTTATTTCTTTTCGTCGATGACGATGATGATATGATGAAAACATTGAGAGAGTGTAACCGTTTTAGCTTGGAACATTCACAGAAAGTTTGTGAAAAGCTGCCAATGTAATAGAAAGCAGGGCTATTTTTGTGCGAAACAATTAAATAAAGCCGGTTTTCGTGACCTATTGCATTGATTTTTTAAGCCGTACCCAGTAGGACCAGGAATGCTTACTGCAGTAATGCAGTAATTATTCTCAGTAATCATCGTCGGATCGTTTTGGCATGACGGCACTGATGAATTTATCATTAGAATTTCATTATAAGTAACGATACTCGCTCCGTTTTGCATTACTCTACCCTTCACTTTGCATTAATTTGTAATGCAATAAAGTAGTTAGTAGATAAACCCACAAGGATTTCTCTACCACAATGATTCTTTTTTGCATTACTTACACATTACATTGTAGTCCATTTTTTTGAATTCATAGGCATTAATGAAAGAGTGCATGGTAAAAGTCATCGATGACTGTGGTCCTACTGGGTAGCTGACTTTGGGTTAGGTATGTATATGTATGTAACATATTTATGTATGTTTATAATTTTTGAAAATGGTTATAATTAGTTTTGGTTTGAATTGTTTCTTCGGCAAGATTTTTCGACGAGATAATATTTTTACAGCTATTTGTATCTATATCTTTTCGTAGGCGTATAAAAAAGGTAAGGTTCTTCTGAACATATAAAAACTGACTAAATCTGAGGAGATTTATTGAAAAATAACAAATATTTTAAGTTTCCATATATATATTTTAGAGTTTTATTTTAGCTTTTACATTTTATTGACCTTTTAAGCTTGGAATTTACTTTTGGCATGATATTGTAATCATTGTGTAGATTACCAAAACTTGTGTAGTGTAATCGGTAGAGCTCTTATTCTTGTCATGCGTGGCTTTCGGTTCGAATCCAGATACGGACGGGAGACTGCACACCAATCGCTTATTAGAGTCAGGGGCAAAGTGAACCATGAAACTAATAATTTCATACTTGTCAAAATTTATGAACAAATTATAGTGGGACATCTTGCATAATATAAATATAAATAATTATATGTATATGTAATATGTTATTAGCTCTTGAACTGGTATTATTTGTTATGAAAACTCCATTGCAGCTAGCCGCTCTGCTCTCAACAATTCTTCTGGAATTAATTAAATTCATCTTTCCACATTCCAAACCATATTCTACCGTTAATATTGATTATGCTAGAGTTACACTTTATTTATTTATTTATTTATTTATTCCTTGCGCTACAGATATATGTAGTTCCAGTTACAGCGTGAAGAAAGCAAAAAAGGTATAAAACATAGAAAAGAAACAGAAATAACAAAAATAATTGAATAATTTGAAAACTAAAATTAGAACTAAAGTAAATAGCAATTCAAGGTAACATTTTCAATACATGCTTGAATTATGAAAAAGATTGCGAAAAAGGACCAAGCTTAAGGGCATTGTGCGTTCTGGGTAGACGCAACAAAGACGAATGGAAATAGACTTCCGTACGTGCAAACGGAACAGAGAAAATCTCCGAAGAACAACTTGGACGACTAGATTCACGTCTGGTTATCTGGGAACCAATATCTGACAAAAAAATGCTTTGGCAAAGTTTGCAAAGGAAACTCTCATCGAAAAACAATCTCCGTGATTTAAACGAGGGCATACGAAGGAGGGAGAGACGAGAGGAGTAGGGACAATAAAGGATATTGAATTTTAAAAGAAGCGAGTGAGTGAACCTGCGCTGAAGAGATTCAATGGTGTCAGATAAATACTGAAAACGCGGAGACCAGATTTGGCACGCCGATTCTAGAATACTGCGTACTAATTAGACAAATTGATGAATACAGTAGGAAATGTTGGTAAACATATACGAAGAACGCAAGACAAATCGAGCAATCCTAGAGGATATGAACATAAAATCTTAGTTTCGAATTAAACGCCATACCCAAGTCTCTAAAATACTAGAAAACTGACAGAGAAATACCAGACAAAGAATAAGAGAAAACATGTGGAGTATTTTTAGATGCGAAAGACATCTGGTGGCACTTCCAAATGTTCAGTGGCAAGAAGTTGTCTTGACACCAAAGATTAAGAGCAAACAAGTCAGCTTGCAATTGATGAAAATCGTTCGCAGATCTGATTGCTTTGTATAATTTTAAGTCATCCGCATACAAAAGACAGGGAGAATTGATAACAGAAGGAAAGTCATTGACAAACAAGGTACAAAGTAGGGGACCTAGGATAGAACCTTGAGGAACTCCGGATGTTGGAAATATAGGAAAGGAAATGGAACCATTAAAAGTGACTCTGCAGGGAAGGCATAGAAGGAAAACCAAGAGAGGAGTGGACCAAAGACACCGAAGCCATTAAGCTTAAGGAACAGCAGGTTATGGTTTACAGAATCAAAAGCCTTCAAAAAGTCTGTGTAAATTACATCCACTTGACGTTGACAATCGAAGGAAAAGGCTACAGAATTAGTGAACTCCATAAAGCTGGTTGATGTAGAACGAACCTTGATGAAACCATGCTGCTCAGGAGCAAGTAAGAGCTGTAGAGAAAGATAGATTCTATTGTAGACAAGACGTTCAAGGATTTTACTGAAACAGCAGAGGAGGGATATAGGAAGATAATTGGAAACAACGGAAGGATCACCACATTTGAAGATTGGGAAAATGTTGGCGAGTTTCCATAAAGAGGGGAATACACCAGATGTAAGGTTAATGTTGAAAAGGATAGCTAAAAGTACACAGAGCTAGGAAAAGAGGGATTTGACAAGGATATTAGGAATACCCTCAGGATCAGAGCTAGCATTAGAATTTAAGGTATGCAAAAGGATTTCAACGTCCAAAGGGTTGATACTAAACATAGATCATTCAGGAGAGGTATTCCGTGGATTTTTTTTAAAAGAGTTGGAAAGAAAGGCAGCCAATAAATCACAAATAGCCTGAGGAGTGGAAGCAATAACATCATTAAGATACATCGAATCAAGAACTGGGGCATTGGATTTGAGGGAGCATATGAAGGACCAAAAGGATTTAGATTGATTAGAATAGATTGAAGCCTCGATAATCGAAAAGTTATCACGCATTGCCTGCTTGAGCACTTTTTAGCATCAGAACGCAAACTACGGAATTCCTGAAGGTCAGTGGGTGAACCCGTCTTCTTCAGCTTTTCACGAGCTTTTTCCTTGGCTTTAAAAGCATCAGAGACTTTCAATATGAACCAAGGGACATCAGTAGATTTGAGAGGACGTTTAATGGGAGTAAAACGAAAGATAAGGTTAGAAAAGAAAGAGTAGAACTTGGGCAATGCACGATCAACATCCAATCCGTTGAAAAATGAAAACCAATTGATAAGGTTGATATCAGAGGACTTTTTTTGAAAGTCAGCTTTGAAGAAATTGTAACGCTGAAAAGAAGGACATTTATTCCTTACCTGGAAGTTGAGGTCAACACCAAGCAGGAGAGGAGGTTGATGAAGATCGAGTTGCACATATGCAAAAGGAGCAGGAGAGAGAGAAAGGGAATCTAAGGGAATCTATTGCAGATAGGTTAATTATTAACGTTGATTGGATCAAACTGTGTGTAAAGCTTTTCAAATGCTTGTTGGCAATCAATTGCCAGCATTTGTCAAGCAAATTGTCAGTGAGTTTGACTACAGTGTGAACAACACTTGGACAAGTATTTGCCGTCCATATCAAGCATTTGACCACCATTTAACCCGCAATTATTGGACATGCCCAGAAGATTTACGTTGAAGGGGATGGTAGTAATTTTTAGCTACTCATTGTCAAATCGGGTCAAATCCGAGTGTTTTCCCTTCAATTTTACAATGAGATCAAAATGGCGTAAAGGCAGTTTTAACACGCTTTGTACGCGAGAGGATTGAAGGGGCTAATGGTGGAAAGTTACACTGTCCGTGTCCAGGGGCTGTGATTGACATCGATGTTGTCAATTTTGCTTGCTTGACATGCATGTGTTTTTAATAAAGTTCGGTGGGAAAAATGGATGGTAGCTCTCAACATTTGCGAGAAAACTTAGACAAACTCAGACAAACTGACGCCGATTCGCTTCTTGCTTGCATCATAGAACTGGATTTTGCTGGAACTAGTGGTTTCGGCACTCTGATTCTCATCCTCTGGGTAGGCGATTTTGTCAGCCCATCTCAACTTTCAATTAAATATTAAATTGTCTTCTAGTGTAGATTTTCCACACTATCTCTTTAGCTGTTGGAGGCTAGTATATCAGCCACTGGGGAGGTTGAAAAATTTATCAGTTCCTCCGTAGTACTGTTAGGCAATGCCAGTATTTCAAATAGTTTTAATATTTTGTATGTCAGAATCTTTGTAAAGTAGTGTCTTGTTCATCATATTTAGCCTAGGTATCAATACAGGTTTGCAGTTTTAAAGATGTAGCTTATGATTGCCTCGAGGTATAGTATATGCACGTAACATCGGCTACTTTTGCATTGGGTACATTGGGAATGCTGTTGTGCTATTGGGAAGAGTGGTAAACGTTGTGGAACTCCAGCTTCTATTGTCCGCATTGATGGTTGTTAGTTCTAACACAGAAAATCCTGCTTTGAAGAACTGTTGCAATAAATTATGTGGTGAGTGGCGGAATTTGAAATGCATTTCGTTTGAAAATTAGTCCTATATTCCAGACTTTATAAAACACCTTCGAATTATGGATTTTACCCGAACTGTCTCACTAAGTCGGTAAAGAAGAAGACACACAATAATTTTTCCTACGAAGGATAGAAGACTTATAGGTCTCCAGTTTTGAGCGAAGTGAGGGTCTTTGCCTGGTTTAGCCGCAATAGCTATAATCACTGGCTTCCATACCCTATGGAAGCTCCTCGTTCAAAAAATAGCGTTAGCTATGTTTGTCAAACCCTGAAGTGTTTTGTCAGAGAGGTGTTTATACCCATTTATACTCTACTGAGTCAAGTCCTGGTATTTGCGGCTTATTCAGTCCACTGATTAACTGTTTCATTTTTCGAAATAAATTGCTCTAATTGGAGAGTCTCTTGCTGGCGCAGAGGCAAGGGTTTGATAAACAAACTCAACAACTTCTTCTTTTTCCCTAACGTCATCCCGCGGAGAGCGGCTTTCTAAGAATTGAAGCTCCAGTACTTAAAAAAAGGCCTCCACCTTACAAGTACTATAAAATTTCAGCCCATGTGACCCATGATTGGGGGCACTGCAATTTTTTTTAAGGCAAAAGTAATTGGTCATGCGCCAATAACTCTTCTCCCCAAGTTCCATACTATGTAGAAAGTCACTCCACTTTTCATAGCGGAACTGCGTGATCCGTCAGCTAATGATGTTTATAAACCGATTTGATTCCGTTTTTAAACTAGAGTTACCCGTCCACTTAGCTCTTTTCCGGAAGAAAAAAAACTACGACGAAAAAATCCTGACATAGCTGTCAACAACATTTTTTCTAGTCTGTCAAAACTATTTCACTCGAGTCTTTTCAAAAAATCCAAGCTCCTGCTGTAGAAGACTAGGGTCTTTTAGTCTTCATGTATTCATCAAAACCATGGATTTTTAGCAGGGAACAAAAGTGTTTGGCGCCAAATATCAACATTTTCAATGTAGATTGATATCAAGATTACTGTTGCAAACATTGAAGCATAAATCAGTACCAGCCGACCGAACCGCTTGTGGCCTTTCATCCGTTCGTTAAAAATTCTCCGGCATTCTAGCCCAGTGAAATCCGACATAAAAAAAGGCGAAACTTCGGAAAAATTATGGGAAAGCTGAATTTTGGTGTGAACCTTGGTACTAGCGTGTTAAACAAATTGTCAAAAGTCCCCATCGATCCGAGTGCTGCGTCGCTTTTTATACGGGGTCAAAGGTCACCAAAAGTGACCTTTCCTAAATATCTCAGTAACGGTTACGTCTTCAGAAAAACAATGTACAACAAATTTGTAGCTTAGCAAATTTCAAACAAAAAAGATTAGATAGCTTTTTCCTGTAACCATAACCGTTTTTGAGATATATTGATCTAAACATTTGTTATTAACTGCACCCTCATTCTCATCGGCATGTTATCTTTTCGGAGCACACTTTTCCACCTACCCTGGAGTCTGGTGGATAAGTTTGTGTACATGTTTTTTTATGCGCCTCTTACACAGAGAAAAACAAACTCACAAACATGCCAAGTCGTAATCAAAATCGGATAATATCAACATGCCGATGAGAATGAGGGTGCAGTTAGTAACAAATGTTTAGATCAATATATCTCAAAAACGGTTATGGTTACAGGAAAAAGCTATCTAATCTTTTTTGTTTGAAATTTGCTAAGCTACAAATTCGTTGTACATTGTTTTTCTGAAGACGTAACCGTTACTGAGATATTTAGGAAAGGTCACTTTTGGTGACCTTTGACCCCGTATAAAAAGCGACGCAGCACTCGGATCGATGGGGACTTTTGACAATTTGTTTAACACGCTAGTACCAAGGTTCACACCAAAATTCAGCTTTCCCCCAATTTTTCCGAAGCACCATGTTAGATTTCTCCGGACTATTCCCAGTTGTACGTATTGGGATGATACCGCCCCTTTCACTCTTTCGCGAGATCTGCAACCCACATTCTGCGGAATTACATTCGTTTCAGACAAAACTTTTAGGAATCGAACTTCTGGTGAAGGTTATCGATGCCAATGCTAGTAGTAATGCTAACGGTACTCCAAATGTCCTGACGAAGCCATCGCATTCATGATTTCCACCTATACGACATCGAAATTTATTTATTTATTAATTTTGTACAGGTACTTTATGGAACCAAACTGAAAGATGGCGGCACAAAGCTGGAACTCCTAGAATTATGCATTATACCTAGATTGCACTAACGATTGTTGTGCCGCTGACGATGGTGAATATTCAGACTAAAATGCTTCGTCAATCAACAGACTTACCACTTGAAAAGCTGAAGTACATGTCAGAAAATGTCGTTGAATCCCACTAGCCACTGTTTTCAAACCAATAGCTTGCCTCTGGTTTAATTTATTGGTTTGGCGGGAAAGTACTGTCGTATTTTAAAGAAAATATTTGAATCAGTTTCAATAAAATTTAGTTACATTTTAATCAACAATATAACATTTATTTGTAGGCACTCGTTGCCATCTTTCAAACAACTTGTCAATCCCCTAGCGTAAAAGGGTACTCATATTGGACCCAAACTATTTAGCAGCTTCCATAGAAACAGCTTCCAAAGAACAAAGCTTTTTTTCCATCAGATAATTCTGAAGCAAACGTAATAAATAGCAATCTGATAGAACAATGGTAGGTACTTTGGTGGGTGACTAAGAACTTCTCATCCACGTTCATTCATTTTTTGTTGCGGTACCATTGTAGTATGTGGTTTTGCATTATACTGATTATACACAATACCTTTTCTGTTTGCTAATACTGACCGTTTTTCCTTGATAGCTGCATTCAATTTATCTCCTCTTCTATCCCACTACAAACAGAGCACCATCGTTATTTTCGCCCACCCGTAATAAGATTAGAATTTTTCACCACTGTGGCAAATATTACAAGGAGTCAATAATATGATTACATTTGCTCCCAATAAGCTTAATATGCAAAACATTCATTAAAATTTTATAGAACTTTCAATGTTCACTATGAACACATTTATTGCCAATGGCAGCACTGGAATTTTAGTCTCAAGTTTCTCGTGATCGATTGAAAACATGAATTCACTATAGAAATCATATTTCCACGGATTTCTTTCAACGTTTTTTTTTCTTCATCGTCTAACAAAATGAAAATTGCTCAATTCCTCCTCCATCAAGCACTCTCCGGCTCAGCTTGTGAAGACGCTCCGCTAGCAGAGAATGCTAGCTCAGATAAACGGAAAGAAACGTTTTTATTACACCTAATGTATTCGTTATGCAATGCTTAGACAATATCAAAGGGTTAGAGTTTCATTCGGAGCTCGAACGTTCCAGGACGAATGATGCCACGTAGGTACTTGTTCGTTGAACTGAACAAAAGAAAGCAACGACTTGGGAATGAACGAAAGAATTCTCGTAAGATACGAGCAAGACTGGGTTGGAAAGCACCGACATTCAGTTGACTTATATGTGTAACAAATGGCAAATTGGAAAATGATTTCCCCAAGATTTACGGGACGGAAGAATGCCAACGACTGGTCCAATGTAAAGGAAAACAATGACAGAATAGTCTTTTATTTGCGGAACGGAAAAAAACATGAAAATCGCGAATCAGTTCGCAAGATTCGATTGTATGGAAAATCGGATAAAATGGTTTTTCGATTTTTTTTCGTTTGTTAGAACTTGCCTTTTCACCATAACGGTGATGACGATTTTTACCTTTATTTACTTTGTTCGATGCTTTTTCAGCGGTTTTTGAGTAAACTTTCTGTGAAACTTGATAATTCATTGAAATAATTTGATTCACCTGAAGCGAAGGCTGCAACCAAAATGTTCTGTGCGACTATTAAGATAAGCCAGAATAAAATCAAAGTGTGTGAGTAAAATTTAATAGCAGGTCGTGAATTGAAGTAAGTTATAAACCTTAAATATGTTAAAGATAAGTCTTTTCATTTTACATTTTATATATATATTTGCTGCTATTCCGACATGACACGGAATGACATGGAACAATGTCGTACGACAGTCGGTAGATCACTGCACACTATACAGACCGGCACAGCAGTTTGGGAAAAGTTTTCGGAAAATGCACTATGATTAATACATTGGAAAATGTATGAAGTTAAAAACTTAAAAATAAATTAAAATTTTTCCTGCAATTTCTTCGCATAAATTTTCCTTCTTTTGTGTGTTTCGTAATTTTTTTTAGCTTATTTCATATAGCTCTTTTCAGTTTCTGGCCAAAAAAATTATTTCATCCATTTCCGATTCGGTACTTTTTTTAAATACCAAACTGGCGAACGACAACTGACGCTTGTCACAAATTCTATGTAGTTATATAAAAACCCGCATACTTAACCGACACGACATGGCACAACGTCGTACGGCATTTGTCGGATTGGATTGAGTTCGAACATCCGAAAATTACAAACGACAAAAATATTTCGCTGTTGTGTCATGTCGTTTCGCAACGTGTCGTGTCGGAAATAATTAATAACTAATTATGCACGTCACCTTTTCTAATTTTAGCTTGTCAAATGAAGTTTGAGTAGCGAATTGGGTAGAGCACAGCCTTTTTGTGCGTGGGATCCCTGGTTTGAATCCAGGTTTGGACGAAGGACCGTGCACCGAGGATTGAGTTCACCTAGCCGTGATCAGGTACCTGAGTTAATCAGGGGTGGTAAAGTGAGTTGTGACACTAATCACTATACACTCGTGTTCACATTGATTGTAAGTTTGTGATGAAACTCTACAGCAGTCTTAACCACTAGACCCAACAGAGGTTGTCGTCTTAACCACTAGACCCAACAGAGGTTACATTTTTATTGGCAGTGGGACCAAAAGCCTGACCGTGCAAAATATTCAATTTTGAAAATTTCAATATATACTTCAATGTTTCTCAAATATTTATCAACATTTATCAACAAAAAATAATGGACGATAAGAAACTGCCAAATATATATAAGTCTTTGTTAATCGCTTATTGACAAATAAAAACTAAGAGTAATTCTGCCGAACAGAAAAAGTCTTAAGCGCCAAAATGCAATTTTCCGGTGAATTTCATGATTTAATAGAGCGCATTGAGCTCTGTCTTTGTAGCCTGCCAGCATTTGATTTCTGAAGCGTGTTTACCGAAAAATCGCGAAACATAATTGTCACATCTCCAAAATGTAGCACTACTCCTTCGTTAAAAAGTCTTAGCTCCCGTTTTTCTTTGTCAAAAAGGGAAATCTCATGCTAACAGAACTGCCACACAATCAAGTTTAAACATGCTTGAGAATATTTAATGATTAAAAGTTTCATTGTGAAGTGCGAAGCTAGCTGTGTTTAATGAGCTGCTCTAGGTTGAGCTAGGTTGAGATATCTCAACAAAATGTGTTTAATGAGCAATTCGGCTGCTCTAACTTGCCCGAAGTTGCTCTGATTTGTGTTTCATGAGTCTGCTCTAAGTTGAACTAGAACACTTTAGAGCACGATTTTTACTCTACTTTTTTTGGTAGAGCAAGTTCGGGCAAGCAACCAGCTGTTTTCCAACTGTCAGAGAACCGACTTCCAACAAAAAATTGTCACTGAAGTGCAGTTTTTTGTTAGTGAAGTGACAGGTTGACCTTCGGACAAGTAATGAATTTTGAGAAATGCCTCTCAGCTGCTCTCACTTGCTCGACTTTTTTTTGCCTCTCAATTGCTCTAGTTTGCTCGACTTTTTTTGACAGCCGCGCTACTATAACTGGCCTTGAGATGCTCTGCTTTTTTTTCGTGCTCATTAAACACAGCTCATTGTGCCGAACCGATAAAACGAAAATTCAATTTTTCTCAAAACTACAAAAATCGAGTTAAGACTTTATAATTTAGGACGGCAGAATAGTGAACGCCTGCAGTTTTCACATCAAAATTGAATTCAGCATCTGCAGTATAGTACACCAAGGCTGTCGACACATGAGTGCTGCAATGCAGCAATATTCTCGGGTTAAATACAAGTAGTATTGTTTATCTATTGTAAATTCCAAAACCTAAAAAAACATAATTTGAGCAAATTTTTAAACTTGGTGTAAAGATTGTTTCTCTTTAGTTACAACAAAGGATTAATCGATTTGAGTTTTTGAATAAATATTCCCTAAAGTATATATTATTGCGTTTAAGTAGCCGGCGCCCAACGTGGGTTAGCTAATAATGTGTTCAAAAATACCCAAACAAGTGCTTAGTCTTTTTAAAATGCTTTTCGATTGACAATCTTAAGGCTACGGTTCGATCAAGGACACGAGTTTTGTTAGTCAGCCATCTGCTCGTCGTGTAAAATACACCTACCGCAAGGAACTTTGTTATTTTTGTAATGAAGTATAAAAAAGTTTGTGCATTCCATCAACTTATCTGACAGTATATATACAAAAGAAAACAATAAAAACTCAGTGTTATTTACGTATTCTGTTTTTTTTACTGCAAAACAAATGGTTAATTAGATTGCATTCGGCAAATTTCATATTTAAGTTATATAATGGGATTAATTCATGTAGTTTTCATTAATTTTTTAATGGTACTGAGTAATTCTTTTATTTACGAGAAAATGTCTTTATTCTTTTGTAGTACAGTAATCTTGTCGTCTAAAAGTATAGGTACATGGCGTTAAATCCAATAGCTCTGATTTTTTGCTGACCGAACGCAACTTTGTCAAAAACGCAAAATATTGAAAAATTTCGTACCGTAAAAACTTGTGTTATAACGAAATTTATGCAATTTGTTTTTATACTATACTAAATTTTCTACAGTTTGAGACTAAAATCGTCTACGTGCGCCCGATAGTTTCTAAGATAGAGCTTTACAAAGTTTATAGATTATTTTAATATTTGAAATGTTTTGCAAGAAATAATCTGAAATAAAAATTAAGGAACAAAATTATAATAAAAAATGTACAGTAATGACTATACCAATATAAGAATTTTTTGTAAGGGGAGGGTAGTTATGGTGCGAGAGCTGCTGCCGATTGAATTATGCACCTCTACCGCACCCTCCCACTCCCTCCACTGCACTCCGCTCTCACCACTACACTCCTCTTCCACCACGTCACCTTTCTCCCACTCCCTAGATCTCAAGGACAGATTCTTTGCATAACATTTCATCTAACTTACACATGCGTTGTGTGTGTTTCCCTTGTAGTTTAAATTCAAAATTTACAAAATTTCCAATCTCAGTCCTAGTGCGAGTTTGCGTTTTAAAAAAAAAGAAGACTTTAAGTCAAGGTGAAAAGCAGCTAGTAAAGGTATAAATGGTTTTCTTGCGTCTTAGTCTTGCTCTTAAAAAATAAAAAAATTGATGTTTATTGAAGGGTCTTGATGAGATATCTGTGGACAGTGCTTGTCAAAAGAGATATAATAACCCGAAGTTGATCCAGGTAGCTGTTTGCCATGAAGAAAGACGTGTGACACCATCAGAACACGAGATCAGTGTCTCAGCTGTTCAATTTTAGAGAACACTGCTTTTTCTGCGGAGACAAAATAACTGAAGAGTTTTTTGTTGCTCAAACAAAGAAGCCAAAAAAGGCACAGTGGCATTACTGTGGAAAATATGTCTCAATTTAATAATCTCAATTTAAAGCGCCAAAAACTAACTTTAATTTGCCAGGCCACCTCTTTCACGAGATTCTGCACGTTTGTAATCTCTACGGATCTCCTATCAGGTACAAATTGTCCTTGAATTCAGTTCATTTATAGAAAACGGTTGTTGATCATTTTCTGTATGACAATAACCCTTTTACAGGTGCAGACGTGTTTGGGAGGCACACTGAACCGGCTCTTCTGGGGTAAGATATCCACGTCAATAAAATTAATGATTTCCTACTGCAAGTGGCCACATCAGTCAAGTATGCAATGTGAACTGGTGTCTGATAAAAATCAGTGCATACTTTCGAAACCATTTTGTCAAAAAAATGTTCAATAAATTTTTTTTTCAAATTTAATCATCCCGCAAAAACAATTCCACTTTGAAACCTGTAATGATTATAGAAAACCCAGACTTTATTTTTGCCATTGCCGGAGCAAGTGGCTAATTTGGCCTTACCTTTATCGTCAGTTTTATTTTGCTTCAAATAGTTTTCTTTTCTGCCAAATTTTAACTACTCCATTCCATCTTCTCAGCCCGGTTTGCATTTGCTTTTGCTCATGACCAGTGCATTCAGCCTCTCTACATTCAGCCTCTAATACATCTGTCACCATCTGGTTTTTCATCTACAACATTCTTGAATGTTTTACTGTCTTCATCACCGATGTTAGTCTTATGTAGCAACTGACTACTCTCTCTAGACCCCCTAAAAATCCTCTTCATTCGTTCGACTTCCACCATAACAGTTAGCCCATAGTGATTGTTGACTCCTTATCTTGACAGGCTCTTCATGCGACATATTCATCGGTTTTAGGTCCCTCGTAAGAGATGCCGCTTTGGCACACGGTGGACGTTACTTCACAGTCCTTTACTCTCCCAGTCTTGAGAACAATAGAAATAGCGAGATGGATCCTGGCAATAGCATAAGTGCGATGGAAGATTGCAGGAGAAAAGTCTATTATGGCTCACAATTTTGAAACTCAGCATAGCCCAATCCTACGCTCTTTCGTGGCATAAATTATTCATATTTTGACTTCTGCAGTAGTGTTTCGTTGAGCTCATGAGTTTGTGTCACAGCACTTCCCCTTAACTCTTTCACGAGTTCACATTTTTCACAAGTCATGATGAAGAAGGAACTTAACTCGACTTATGGAGTCTCTGCTATATTTACCGGCTTTTGGTATGACATATAAGATCAAATATCGCTGAATAAGAGGTCGATGTCAAATACATGGAAGCCACTCCAATCTTTCCTTTCCTCTGCGTCTTTCTTCTCTTCTTCGACGCATTTTCTAGGACAGTCTTCGTTTTCGAAGGTGGCAAGAGCCCTGAAATTAAGAAGAATGTTACCTCCTGCGTCGGTGGTGAGATGTTTCTATTTTTTGGTGGCTGTTTCTTTCGTGGTATTTGATTAGACCACGTCATGTTTTTATCCATGTCATTGGCGTATGTACACGCTGAGAAATAGCCGAAATAAATTTATTAGCATCTTAATATTGTTATGGTAACAGCATTGTCACTAATACATAATTTTAACAGCTTAATATTTTATGTTAGGAAGTTATAATATTATATTTGCAGTTTAACTTTATATATTAAGGCTGTTAAATTTTTATGATAAGAATACCTGCGAGCATATTTCGACAAAATGTTTAACATCTTAACATAAATATGCTACTATGCCAACATAAATGAATTAACCAAGGGTGGTGAAATTATTGTTGACTAAAACAGATACAGAATTGAAGCGCTCAAAAGCAGTGCTTCTCTCTTTCCACAGAAGTAACTGCTGAAAATTCATGCTCAACATAGTTGTGAAATGATCTCGTCTGTTGCTAATTCGCTTCAGTTGAATTTTTGCGTGCCGCGTGAGTCGCTGTTTTTTGTCTGTGCCCAAATCTAAGTTTCGTTGAGAATTGTTATTTAAAGTTTATTTAAATAATAATATGAATCATACCTCAAACACGTATTCTAATAATTAATTTTTACATCTTCGAATAATCGTAATCGGTTTTGTTTTAAATAATTTTTTTTTTTAAATAAAATATAAATGAATGACAGCAGCAAAGAATCAATAAATTTACAAATTGTGTTATTTCAAAGAAAACCCATACCAAATTGCCCCAACGACAATGCACAATCCTAGCATTGTATGTTAAGATGTAAGTATTAAATATTGACATAATAATAAAGGCGTTAATATAATATATTTACATGTTAATATGAATTGCTGGTATACCAATATAGTATTGTAAGACGTTAATATAACGTATTGCCATGTTAATATTTAATATTGACCTACTAATAAACTATTGTAACAGACAAATTCACCACACGCATATTAATATATGAAATTATAAGAATGCTGTGTGCAGGCTATATAATGTTTTTGCTAGGTCAATATGTTTTTAATATAAATATATTAGCTGCAAAATATATTAAGGGTAGAACAATGACTTTTTAACGTGTAGTAGGTTTGGAAATAAAACAACGGTTCAACAACGGATGAACGTTCTAGTTGTTGAACTAACCTGATTCGATTTTTTCTAGCTTTCGAATCAACAAATTTTATTAAAAGACCTTTTTTTCCTTGAGGGGTTAGATATATTTCAACTTCTTGACAGATATCAATATTTCGAGGGCAATCTGCCGACTTCTTTAATGTTTAATAGTGTTGGTCCTAAACTAATCTTCAGATATTCCTAGTTCTCTATCTCTTAAATGAAACTTTTAACGCAAATTACTTTTTAATTATTACACATTCAACCAATTCAATACAACTAATTGCAGACATACGCCTTCCTTGGTATTACAAGGAAATTGGCAGGTTTGCAGAGACTTAAAACAATTCTTTACTTTTTTCTTCACTTTTCCTGAGGCACTTAGATCTATTTAAGGGAAAACCCGGTCCAACTGTATCCAAAAAATAGATGTGGTAAGCAAAAAATAAAAATTCAAACCGTTTTCAAGCGGCATTATCATTACATTTTCAAATGGTTTTGATCTTGTAGGCCTGTACATTTTCTAAAACATTATAACTTGTATTGTCTATTTTTCTAACATATTTCAATAATGGAATCTGATTTGGTAAAATATCATTTTGGAAGTTGAACTTTGTACTAGTATATTCTTTCTCAGAAAAAAATATACCTAATATTTTTTCAAACCAGACCACATTCTGTCCAAAACAACTGATTATTTAGAAAATTGGCACACTTTTGTGTATAAAATCATTCGATCATCAACATCGGGGCACTACAGCCCAAATCGAGCCTTAGCCTCCTTGATTTTTCGCCTCCATTCGTCTCGGTTCAGTAACCGCGTCCTCCAGTTCCGTGCTCCCAGAAGTGACCTGCTGTCAGCAGCTATCGAATCCTCCCAGCGCTTGCGTGGCTTACCGATTGGCCTGGCTCCGCTCGCTCGCCCCTTGAGAGACCGATTGGGGATTCGATTGTCGCTCATTCGTTCGACGTGGCCAGCCCATTGTAATTTTGGGAGTCATTTGTACTTCCGGTTAATCATATATAGTATACAGCTCGTTGTTGTATCGGATTCGCCATCCATTTTCTTCCCGTATTGGACCGAGGATACTTCGCAATACCCTTCGCTCGAATGTATTCAAGGCTTTTTCAGACGCCTGGGTTATTGTCCAGGTTTCGCTTCCGTAGCATACCACTGATAATTGTTTTATAGATGCAAAGCTTCGTATTCCTGTGTACGCATCGAAATTTCAAAGTCGGAAGCACCGAAAAAAATGTCTTATTGGCTAATTGAATCCGTCGTTTGATTTCGTCAAGCTCATTCCCATCCTTCGAGAGGTTCGTTTCTAGGTACACGAAGTCGTCTACGTTTTCAAAGTTATAGTCCCCTAAGTTATATTCCCCTAGTTTTTGTTTTATTGGCGTCCTTTTCCTTGATTGAGTCATAACTTTTGTTCTTTGTTTTTTTTTTGTTTTTTTGTTCGTTAATTTGAAGACCAGCTTCGTTGGCGGTTTCGTCTAGAGCTACAAATACTTCCTTGGCGTCGTTGAACGAACGTGACATAATGTTGATGTCATCAGCGTAAGCTACTAGCTGTGTCGACTTAAATAAAAGAGTTCCTCTCTCTGCATATGTCGAAAACGAGTTGGTCATATTATTCTGAATCATCACTTGTGACGTGGAGTCGGTCAAGATCATTTTCACCAGTCGTACCAGCTTTGCTGGGATTCCGAACTGCAGCATGATGTTATATAATGCAGTTCGGTTGATGCTGTCGTACGCTTGTTTGAAATCGACGAATATTTGATGGACATCGATGTTGAATTCCCAGCATTTTTCCAAAATTTGTTTGACCGTAAATATTTGGTCAGTTGTCAATCATTCGATGCTTATTGGAAATTTCAGTTGTCGAATTCTGTAAAAAAAAATTGACAGAGTTTTCATTTATTATTAATGCTGACTCAACAGTATGCTCAATATAAAAACCAATCAGTTTCATGCCCATGAAGTATGATTTGAATTCAATAAAAAAAAAAACAAACCATAAACAGTTTGGCCAAAAAAAAAATTTCCATAACACCCATCATATTGGATCGTTTCGAAAAACCACTTTTCTTTCACATGATTAAAATTTCACCCTAAACACAGTAATCGTAAAACGATATCTTTCACACCCAAATTGATGGACATATCCTCCCATAGCAAACAAACATTGCCAGGCCACAACCGTGTGCGGATAAACGGATGAGGTCTATTTGGAAGATAAGACACGGGCCTCCCATTATCATCTCATGGGCGCTATGTAAAGAATGGTTTCCTGTCACGATGCAGTGGGACTAAAATCCCACAAGAACCTCATTCAAAAAACACTAAACGACGATAGGTTAAGACATGTGGAAAGGCCAATTCATGTATTTTTACGTCCGCCATGTGTCATGTTGTATGTGAAGGACCCTTGCCACCATACACGACTCCAAGGTCGGCTTAACATCATTTCCTCTCATATGTATTTTAGAGCCAGAAACATATGAATTCTAGCGTCGAGGCTGGATCCATTGAAGCTTTGGGCGAGAACCGCACCGAATAGATTTATGGGCTCCGAACAGGCTTTCAAAGGCTTGGGTAGCAAAGAAGTCTCCTGTTATGACATACAATTCAATTTGGGATGCAAAGCTGTTTTGGATATTTACTTTGAAATATGAGTATGCTGGACTGACATTTATGCTCATCACAACCGTACACTTGGCGGCCACGTTTGACATTTTCATTTCCACATTTTTCGCTACAAGTGCTTTCGAGTGCGCTGGGACTACAGTTATTGTACACCTTTCATATATGAGTATATACGTCCACGATAAATATATTGCTGTTTTTCATAATGACTTTGCTGCACTGTTGGACTAAGCCGCAATTTAATCTTTACTAGGTTACTCTCAGCTGATGCTTAATGAAGGCACCAGTTCATATAAGTATCTTGAATAGTGATTTCATTTTACTCAGAGCATCAAACTGCCAATATTCTCATTGGTGGACAGGCAATTTCGGAACCGTCTACATATTATTTCACTTCCCTTAAATTTCCGAATCAAGCCGTTTGCGTTTCCTGCCGTTCGAACTGCTATAAATTGATGCCAAACTTTAAATCGAAGCCCCTAAAACTTACACTGTTTTCATTGCCATACACCAGGTCCGTTCAGCCGGAAAGCTATCTTTACACAAACAGGTACGCAAATTTGGTGGAACCACTGGAAATATCATATGAATAATTCGAAATCGAATGTAGATCCGGATTCGGAAGGCATGTTTTATTTATGGCCGGACACGACTGTATTGATGACCTACGTCCGGGCATGAGTAATGTAGCACTTTACAAAATTGAAATTTTTCCAACAAGCATATAAAGAATGTCAGGAACAATTTACAATAATACGCTAGAGTGGCCAGAAAATCGCAGTTATCAACTACATTTCAAGCAGCAGTACTCCGTATTATATCTTATTTAATGTGAACCGTTCCGATGTAGTGTATAAAGATCTAGGGAATATGCATCAATAAATCATCCAGAGCAGGATATTTCCATAGTTGTAATAATAATGAAATGAGCAGAATGTGAGAATATGTAAATAAACTGAGTTATTTACTTTACCACATTCATTTAAAGTCAATAAAATCCTCTTTCTGGCTGTGTATTGGGAAGAAACTGCGAGTAAATGACGTTCGATCAGAAATATTTAATCACAATCACAGCTACCTGATTAATTTCTGTTTTGAGTTGCAATTTGGAAGCAAATCAACTGTTAGTTGTGGAGTTATTTGTCCGGGTTTGTTACCGGGTTGTTGGCACATTCAACAAAAGCCCTGCAGGCGTAGTTTTCGTGTATACGTTTTGTAGTTTTTGTAATGTCCTAATTTTCGCAGCTTGAAATTTCACAACTTTTCTTTACCAACTTTGAGATTTTTAGCGCCTGCATGAGGTTTAAAATATTCAAAATATTATGCAGAATAAAGCATAACCAGTTTTCATTATCAATACTTACTTTTTGCGAATAGTTTTTTCCGCAGAATTAAATACCAAATTCACTTCGACACCCACTTTCACGAATGTGTTATATTTACTTGTAAATTAAATACCAAAAAAAAACTCTAGCGCACCTGAACCGCTAGAAATACTAATGTTCGATGAACAGTAGAAGAATCGTGATTGATTGAAGAAGATTTTTATTTAATTTTAGTTGTACATTCTTAACCTAGCTTAAAGTATAATTAGCAATAATAATTTTAAGTCTAGCGGCTATACTATTTTGGCCTGTTGGCTCGTATGGTTTTTTTTATATAAATATTTTTTTCTTAAACACTTTTTATCTTACACACTAATAATACTACCCAGCTTGTACAGTACTGGGATTACCTGGGCAATACTTGACTTAAAATCTACCTTACACTACAATTAAGCTCTAACCTATACCTAATTATAACTAACCTAACCTAATTAGACCTAAAACTTAACCTAGGTCTTACACTTAGCCTCTTCTGTTCGACGGAAGGCCGACATAGCTAAATAGCGCATCCATGAGCTGGCGTTCATAGACTGATTTTGCGGGGCGCATAAATGGCTCATTAGAGCCACCTGTACACCCTATTGCCCGAATTAGTCCGTTTTCATGTCCGTCAGTTTGTCCGTAGAATCTTGTCGTTAAGTCTACAACCCGGTCCCTAAGTGGCTTTAGACCCGACTCCTGATAGAGGAGAAGGTTCTTCGGCCACTTTTTAGTTACCGGATTGTAGAACCTACCAGTGCAGAAGGTGAGGATTCTTCTTTCGAATATCTCCGCTTCTGCCATGGCAGTCTTTGAACAGGTAATCCAGGATGGGGAAGCATAAGTCAGGATAGGCCGGATCAGGGTCTGATAGCAAATGGATTTAGCTTTGGTGGTCATACCCATCTTTTTGGCGAAAAGATGTCTGATGCGTTGAAATGCGAATTTGGCAGCTTTGATTTTACGCCGCACGTAAGGATTAAATTTTAGAAATTCGTGAAAATCAACACCGAGGAACTTTAGAGATGAGCTAGGAGTAATCTTAGAAGTTCCGAACGAGACAGCGAGTTTTTTGGTCTTGTTGCGAATAGTTTGCGATCCCCGATACTTAGAAGGATTGCGAAATACACTAAGCTGTGTCTTACTGCTATTTGGTTTGATGCCCCATTCGTCAAAATAAAGACTTAATTCTGCCAAGTAGTATTCCAGGCTCCTCGCTGCTTTGAGCGGATCTTGGCTGGTAGAAGAATCGTGTAGATTTTGAGTGCATATTCTACTACACGTGCTCCAATTGGTTTCGAGTGCAAAATCACTTTGATCTTAACAATGCATTTAAACTCATAGGGTAGAAAAAGGATTTCAGGAATCCCAGCGTGTATCTTTTTGGGGTGCCTTTTTATCTCAAATTAAAACCACCTCTAGCGTTTCATAAAGTAGTAATCTGGCCCTATCACCGATTCTTTTATTTATTAATGATAAAGGCTCCATTCAGCAGCTACCGTCTATTTTGATTTATGTCAACGACGCTAAAACTTTCAAAGTTGTTCGATATCTTAACGATTGCAATGATTTGCAGCGGGATGCAATCAGATTTGACTGCAGGTGTTCCGATAACAGTCTAGTCAATATTCCTGAAAAGTGTTCTATTACATCTTACACAAGCAAAATAGTCCTGCAATCTATGAGTTCTCACCTTTTATAAGTGAACCTTTAAGTGTATGGTAGTCGTATCAAAAAGCTTATATTGATCGAACTGAGTCCTGTCTCTACCCACTTCGAAAAAATTTGATGCACACGCTTTTTCGATATCTTTATTATCTCGCCTTTTTTAAATCGAGTGGTTCAGTGTGATGAAAAATGATTTTGTTAGACTTGACATATCTATTAATGGCTAGTTGTCAGACGATTTTCCTGGAACTATCCCGAAGCCAATCATTAACCACCAGATGATCCTGATATATGTATGATGACACCGCACAGGTGCCGTGTTGTATAACCTGTTACGAGAACTTCCTCAGAAATAACAATATTAACGTGCAGCGCTCGTGAACAGAAAGGGTGTCTGCTCCTCCAAGGCAACGACTCCACTCACCATAAATACTCTAAATGCAACTAGCTGGGGAACTTTACCTCATCCACAATATTTACCAGACATTTCGTCAGTAAGCTTTAATTTTTTTCAGGTGATATATAATTGAAAAAGTCTGAGATACAAACTTTACCGAAATTTATCAAAGAGTAATACTTCCATGGCAACACCCTCCTTATTCTCTCTTTGCTAACTTTTCAGTTGAATAAAGTTCCCGATGTTACTAACAGATTACTTGATTTTTTCTTGTTTACTTTCTTTTGCCGTGCCTTCATTTAAGTGCTGCTTCCCCGCTTTATATTAGTCCATATTCTCTCCAACTTCCTCTCGCATTAGATCGTTTTTTTGACAAGAAACAAAAATACATTTGTCCTGCGTTAGCTGATTTCACTTTTAACTGGTTTACTATTTGAGGTCTCAGTGCTGATTATTGTCTTCATATGCTCCATGTTTTTTCTCTAATCTTATTTCCTGTCGCACTCGCAGTTTTCGTGTTCGAAGAGGTATTGAAAATCCATGGCTAACTTTAGACGTGATTGCCCAGATTAAGGGGCTGGTTTTCTAAATTACAAAAATCTTCGCTCGTGAGCTAAAAAGGTGACTAAGGACGCGATTAGTGCTAACAATAGTTATATTCTGTCATCAGAAATGGTCTTAGATCCGTTCCCTTAAAAAATCTCTCTGAGTTCCTTCTGTGATGTCCAAATATTTTATCTGTTTCCTCGCTACAAGAAATATGAGGACTGCTTCTCACGCATTTTTTTGCTTCTGGTATTTCTCAGCTTAGTTCGTCTGTCTCAGATAATATTCCGTCTTCTGATATAAATAGTTTTTGCTTGTTTCCCCTTATAAGTCGAAGATTTACATGCTAACCTAGACAATAGCGGGACCACAGGTAGTCCCAATGGCTTACCGAATATTTTCACGAAGTCATACTTAATGGAAAGGCCATCATACTTCATCTGTCCATCATACTTCATCTGTCCATCATACTTCATTCACCTGCAACCTTAATTTCTCATCCTGAATGTTTCCTTTTTCCTGGAAATATTTTCCATTCTTAAAACCAGAAATGTGACATACGTCTCCAATTATCTTCCCATATCCCTTCTATTTTGCATCAGTTAGCTTCTCAAATACAATACTTCTCGATACAATAGAATCCACCTCTTAAAATTCGATGGGTTCAATACCTTTGGTCAACTCCGCTGCTGATTTTCCTCATGTTTTCGTGATCTTGCTTGCTTTGTAACGATTAACTCTTGTACCTCTTCTCACTTCTACTTTACTTCCGGTTTCCAAATGGTTCGATTCTTGTTCCTCTGCTTTTACTCCTGTTTACAAATGATCTTCCTTCCCTCTTTAGCTCCCAATGTCTTTTGTACACTGACGATCTGAAAATATGTATTAACCTTAACGTTGTTAAATGCGTCCAGATATTCTATACATATAAATTTTCCCGCCTCACATTTTCCTACTTCACCCTTAGCTCTTTCCTCAGTCTTGGTGTTGTGTTTGATACTAAACTAAAATTCGATTTCCATATTTTGTGTCACATCCAAGGCTTTGCGTTTGTGCGGCTTCCTTCTTAGAACGTCCAGATTTAAACTAATATTTTTTCGTGTGTACGATTGTATTTATATTTACTTTGTGCGTTGTATTCTCGAGCAGTGCTGTCAAATTTGGTATCACTAGGATTTTGAATTTGTACAATGCAGATTTTCTTGCTCGCTAATGATCAAAGTCCGAATTTGCTTACTGTGTGTATAGTATTCGATACACCATCCTGTTCTTACTCTTCTGTCACATAGAGTGCATTTAGTCGAAAATTTCTTTTAACAGTTCATCAACAATTCAACAATTTTTAACAGTTCCATGATTTATATCCTCAGTGAGTAGTTTTCCGTTTGTGACCCTGATTGTTTAACAAGGTCTTTACTTACCTCTAACGTACCCTTTTTTTGGGCCTATAACTATTTTTATTCTCTCTTTTTACCCTTGCCAAGGCAACATAATAGTTAAAATATTGGAACTTTTCTATTTTCTAGATTTATATCTTACGAAAAAATTGAATATTTTGCTAAATTACTTTTCTGCACAAAATTACGGTACTTTTTCGTATACTGCTTTCTGTATGATCTGGTTAATTCTTCTCATTTTAAAGTGTTGTACATTATTTTACTGTTATTTTGTTTTAATTTTCAAGTTCACTCCTTGTCAAATTTTTAATTGGATTTGGATATGTATCTATGGAGGTAAACAGTAATAAGTAAATGAACATATGCGCGATCAAGCTGGCCACCAAAAGTTTAAATGCTCTAAAGGGTTAGTTCTCGTGGACAAAATATTTTCAAACCTAACATTGGATTTGACAAGACAACATATGTACACTAGCGGTCATGAAAACTGCACCACTGACTCTAATTATCTATTATTCCCATTTGGGCTCAAACCGGTTTTCTAGAAATCATTTACTTGCTAAAGGGATATTAGTACAAGGATAAGCTGTCAATAGAAGGTAGCAGCAATTCAGTTTCAACTTGCATGTGACTAAGGAAAGATCTTAATTTACTATGGGACGAAAGTACAAACAATTAACCCGGGATCAGAAAGTGAAAGTAGTGTGTTATAGTGAAGAAGGATAGTCTGCGAGTTGTATAGCAGGTAAAATTAAGTGCTCGCATACCACGGTTACCCGGTTTTTAGAAAAAAAAGACAACGTTAATCCCTACGTTCGGAAACCCAATCGGAAGACAAATCGTCACGAGGACCGAATAATAATACGCCAGTGTTTAGCCGATCGGTTTAAAAGTGCAGTTCAATTGCAAAGTGACTTAGAAACATCGTACAGAATAATTTTGAGTGTCGAAACAGTTAGACGAAGGCTTCGAGAGGCTGGTTTATTTGCAAGAATACCTGCAAAGAAGCCTCTTTTGACACAAAAAAATGAAGCCTGCGAGATTAGAGTGGGCATAGCGCTACAGAAATTGAACCGTAGATGACTGGAAGAAAGTAATTTGGTCGGACGAAAGCAAATTCAACCTTTTCAGTTCCGACGGAGCTCCATATGATAGGCGCAAAAAAGGCGAAAGACACAGTGACGAATGCATAGTGAGAACCGTGAAGCATTCTCAAAGCCAAATGGTGTGGGGATGTTTCTCTTATTATTTTCCGGGTCAGCTGGGACTGTAAATGCTGAACGATAGCGGCAAATAATAAATGATAATTTGTTGCCATCAATAGAAGAGCACCTAGGCCATGTAGATAGAGTCAGTTTCCAAGATGACTCCACCCCTTGCCATCGTGCGAAATCTGTAAGTGTAATTTTAATACGAAACCTTAAGAGGTTTACTCTAAAACACTAATTATTTTTTTTTTAAAAATTAAAAAATCCTATTGCAGGTTAAAGAAATGATCAACGACATGGGAATCGAGACGCTGGATTGGCCGGGTAATTCTCCAGACTTGAATTAAATCAAAAATCTTTGGTCATTTTAAAAGCTAAGGTTAAGCAGCACAAGCCAAACAATATTCAAGCGTTGAAATATGCACTTGAAAAAACCTGGTTCGAGGAAATAAAGCCTGAATTGCGAGAAGCTTTGGTGGAATCGATGCCAGATAGAATAAAAGCCACAATTGACGCCAAGGGAGGGTCGACGCATTATTAAATAATTAGTTTCATGTTGTTAGTCTTATATTTATACGTTTTCATACAAAAATTAGTTAAGAGCATGTGTAGTAAATAAACGATTTTCAATTGATATTATTTAAAATTCAATGAATAAATGTATGATAAGGATTCTTTCCATGTTTTTTAAATAAGGAAGTGACGTTGAATCAAATTTATAATGAAAATATAGTTATTTTCATGTGTTGAATAAGTTGTTTTTTCGATTCGAGCGAATAGTTCGAATTTCTAACAAAGTTATATCAATTTCTGTGAAATTGATACATGATTGCCTGGTATTACAACATCATGCCTCCTGAATACACTAAAAGTAAAATTGAAATCAAGCTTTGAAATGGAATTTCGCTCAAAGTCCGCCAAACTTTCGAACTTGCCTAAAAAAATACTTTCAGAACATATTTACATGAAAAAGCATTTGTTTAACACGACTTTCGTTGAGGCTTATCGTACATCGTGATTTCGTTTCACAAAATTTCTGTCAAGTACATCAATCACCGTTAACATGATCCAGCGGAAATTAAAAGTTTAATTACAGCTACGAAATCCGCTTCATGTACTGCCTATACTAACGTCACCTTCGAACAATTTCTTCCATCAATAATACACAATCAATCCTCGGAACAGTAAAGAAATTCCAAGAGCAATCCAATCAAAAACATCCAGTACAACGAAAGTCGTCATTTCGCCTTTCAACCGGAAATTGGCACATTAATCAATGTTGGCTGCTTTCGTGCCGCTGAAATTTCCATAGTCCATTGATTTCATTTTTTTGCGCCATTAGGACTCCGTCGAAAGTACAATAGTATATCTTGTACAATTCGACCGAAAAAACCCGAAGCTGAAATGCACTCAGCGTAACTGCCATTGTTTTCATTAAAATATTCGCGAATTAAAAACCACAACAAGTTCCAATTTTTTGCCATTTTCATCAGAAATCCGCGGAAATAATAAAGCGGTTTCATGAAACAAAGACCAGAAAGCTGTAAAACATAAAAGTGGACATTACAATCAATGAGCGACTGATACCATCAACAGCTGCGTTCTCCGAAATTAATACACAATTGCTATTTTTACAGGAAAATTATTGTTGCTTTTGGATTTTTGAAGCGTGACTGCGTTTTTGACGTCCTGCGGTTAAACATTTGCACCCTTGAATAGCTGCAATGATATGTGAAAATTTTAATCGAAATCATATGCTTGCATTTATTCAGTTGCATGTGTACTTAAGGATGTATAACTGCAAAAGATGAGTACATTGGGTACAACTCCATCAATATATGTAGGAATATTTACTCATAGATTTTTTGAATTAAATGTTTGTGCTGGTGAAAGCGTGAAGGTTTTCACATTTAATTTATTTACTAAGTTAATTACTGCATGCGCATCGTGTCCGTGTCAAATCGTTGATTTTTTTATTGCATCAATTTTAAGAGTTCTTTGCTTTCCGTTTTGCAAGAGCTTTAAAGCAAAGCAGAACAGGAAGAGGTACTGTGGCATTTATGCATGTAGTGCAACAAAGAGTTCGTTTCTATTTTCAACACTGTTATCAGACTGCTTACCTGATTCGCAGAGATGGCACGGTAGAGCCAGCTCTACCATCTTCCTTCAGGATGTCTTCATTGTCGAGAGTGTAGACTAAGTTTTATCTGATCTATGCTACAAAATTTCGAAACAACATCTCATGTAATCTCAAACGGATGCTGAGTACTTTATCTTCAATTTGTTTAGCGTCACCTTTGTCGTCGTTTCGTCACGGCGTTCATAGTCCTGCTAGTCCTACTGCACCGGAACATATGATACGTTCATGTGTATACTTACTAGCATCAGCGTCCTGTGTGTCAGCGGCTGCAACGCGGAAACAAGTTTGTCGCTGAACTTAGTTTGACACCATTTGCACGTGGTGATGTCCTTTACTGAGTTTATTTTCCGGGATGTTTTTGCCACGAATGACTTTAATGAAATTTTCCAATTTTCATGAAGAGGTGATTTGATTTGATTTAGTCGCAGCATAACCTACTCGTTAGTGCACTTATGGGACAGCCAGGCACATGGCTGCGAAATATTCGCTACTGAGATTTTTTTATGGATACACTCGAAGAAACTTAAATTTTGATTTTGTTCCTTTAATTTTCGATTATGTTGCTTTGGGGAAGAATTCCGGTTCGCCATCAAATTTTTCTCAACCTGATTTTATCAAATCAGAATTGAAACTTAAAGGTTACAAAAATGAAATTCATTGGTTATTGGAAACCGAATATGCTCAATGAAATCAATTCAACCACGTTTTATTGGTGTTGATTTGAATTTTGGCGATTATTTATACAGACTTCAGTATGACTAGCAAACTCAGGTGTGACTCCAATTCTAGACTTTTCTTTTTGAGTGTGTTGCGGAACAGCGGTGAACAGCGGCCACCATAACAGAATTTTCAACTCGACCTGTTACTCCCGCGAGCTATTAATTCCGTTTTAGGGTTATTCAAAAAAAATATACAAACTCTTCCTTGAATTTGGAGTATTAATAAAAAGACTTTTCACTCTTAAGTTTATATATTTTTTTTCTTTTTGATTTAACACTTTTAATAATACAAATGTACTAGAAACTTGAACTGATGAGCTGAAAATAAAGAATTCGAGAACTAAGAAATGACTGGACTGAACTCGATTCTAATGCTATGCTCTTTATATAGGTTAAATTATGCTGACTATGCTAAGTAAGATTCTTTGTTTAATAAATGTTTGGTAAGCATAATTTGTTTATACAAAGATTTTAATTTGATATATGTAAGCTATGCATTTTATGCAGAATTCGATCATCGTATGAATGAGTCATAATCTTTGAATAGATTATGACTAATGAGATTAATGTTCGGAAATGTGAAGATTTGTTTATATTTAATGTTGATATATAAAGAATGATTAACACTTTCAATGAAGGAAACGAAAGATGATCGTATGCATGGGCTGTGTATATTGGATGCCAGTTAGTGACCGGTGTTATGGGCGGATTGGAGGGACAAGTCAAGCCTTAACTGCGTCAGTCATCTAGTATACATGGACCAACACAAAACTTACGGGAAGACAAAATAGGGACTCCACTGACCCATTACTCCATTGAAATTAAATATTTTAAGGGTTTACCAACCCAATTTTTTTTCAACACATAAAATAAAAGAAAAGTTTAGCTTAAAAAGAGCATCAGAGCTGCTTAACGAGCGCATCAAAACTGCAAGAAACACTAATGTTCGATGAAGAGTAAATGAATAGTGCAAATTTTGAGTCCAGATTTTACCATATGTGCCTAAACCTATTTCGAAGGCCATCCACCGTTTTGATCCGAACAGTGCATTTGTACTCATAGACTGGAATTATTTTAAGGCGTTACCACTTGCATGAGTTTCAAAATTTAGGAAAGTTAAACATTTGTTACTTATATTCATTTTCGATTTTTTTTGTACTAAACTCGTTTCGCCGAAAATTCATATTTCTTTACTTATTTATATATTTACTTACTTATATATATATATATATATATATATATATATATATATATATATATATATATATATATATATATATATATATATATATATATATATATATATATATATATATATATATATATATATATATATATATATATAGTGAAAGCTCCCTTTGCGGACAGCTCCAATAAGCGGACATCTCTCTACAGCGGACGTTTTTTTTGGAACCATATTTTTTATATGACTCTCCATGTAAAATACGCTCTCATAAGCAGACGCTCTGTCGGACGGACACGGACACCATAAAATGTCACCGACAGACTCGAAACGTTCTCAAGAGCGGACTCGAAGCTCCAAAAACGGACAAAAATAATTTCTTTCGATAGCGCGGTAATTCCCCGTAAAGTGTGATTTCCCTTTACATGCATGCACATAAGCGCCAGGCGTCGCAGGTGATGATTTTGTTACTTTAATTTGTGCCTTGAAGTGTACTGTTATCAGTGCAGTGCAGCAATGGCACCAAGCAAACGCTTTTTAACTTTAAGACAGAAAATGGAGGTGGTTAATGTTGCAGAACAAGAACATTTAAGTGTTCGTAAATTGGGCGAGAGGTACATATGTTTTAAAAATCGGCTTAAAAAAATTGTAATGTATAACATTAAATTTAACGATTTTAGGTTTAAAACAAGTAAAACTCAAGCATCAGAAATATTAAAGCCGAAGGAAATCATTCGTAGACAATGGAAAGCAAGCCATAATTTAGATCAATAAACAAAAAATTAAAAGATGGTGCAGCACAGATTGAAAAGATTTGTTTCGAGTGGTTTGCTCGAGCCAGAAACCAGCATGTTTCCGAATCAGGGCCGTTAATAAAAACAAAGGCCAAAGAAGTAGCTAAAGCCTTGAGATATGATAATTTTATTGAATCGGATGGATGGCTACAAAAATGGAGAAAAAGGCATAACATTAGCTTCAAGTATATCTTTGGTGAGTCAGCGGACGTTAATATGGAAGATGTGGACCAATTTCGACAAAAATTTCCAGCGATGATATTAGGATACCAACCACGAGATATTTTCAACGCAGATGAAAGTTTTTATATTTTAGAGCTTACATTTACTATTAAAGCTGGAAAGTGTGTGGGTGGCAAAACGGCAAAAGAAATATTGACCATAATGTTGTGCGCAAATCTGATAGGAGAAAAAGAAAAGCTTTTGGTTGTTGGGAAAGCTGCTCGACCACGAGCAATGAAAAATGTTGCAGTTAATAGTTTGCCTGCTACGTGCACTTTTAATAGGAAGGCGTCGATGACAAGGACTATAACGACAGACTGGCTTCAAGATATGGACAAGAGAATGGGACTTCAAAAACGTAAAATGTTGCCTTTTTCTGTACAACGCTGGGTCGCATCCTACAGATCTGAATTTGGGAAACATTAAAATAATATTTTTTTCTCCAAACACCACATCTGTTTTTCAGCCCATGGACCAGGGAATTATTCAGAACTTCAAGTTCTTCTATCGTGGTTTAATTCTGAAACATGTTCTTTCAAAAATTGATAGCATTTCCACCGCTTCACAGCTTTCAAAATCCATTAACGTTTTCGAAGCTATCTATTTTATTAAAAACGCATGGGACAAGGTAATTCCAGATACCGTACAAAAATGCTTCGCCAAAGCAGGTTTTAAAAAATCTGTAGTTCAACAAGTTGACCTGATGGAATATCATGCAGAAGATGATCTCCCACTAGCAACCCTAGCGGAGTTTTGGAGGAACTTTAATGAAATTGAATCATCTGATCAACTGGATGAAGACTTTACAAATTTGGACCGCACTTTATCAATTGAAGAGAAAGTAAATGAAAATGAAGAAGCCGGAATGAATATAGCGGCTACAGAAGTAAATCATACTTTAGATATAGTATCGGATGACAGCGACGAAGAGGAAAATGAAGATCGTGGTCCAATCAACTCTTACGTTAGTTTTCAAAGAAAGATTTTGTTGCGTTAGAATATGTAAAAAATGTTGAATCACATTTTCAAAATTGTTTTTTATGCGAGAAAAACGTGAAAAAAACAAAGCAGTCAAATATACTTGGTTTTTTTAAAAAAAAAATTTTTAGAATTTCTAAATGATAATATAATGTATACGTATATATTTTTACAAATAAAAGTAAGAGCACGTTAGTCGTTTAATTACGTTTGCTTTTACATGACTTTATGTTAGATACTTTCTTATATACGGACACCACCCATAAGCGGACAAAATTCTTGGAACCGTGACTGTCCGCTTATGAGAGCTTTTACTGTATATATATATATATATATATATATATATATATATATATATATATATATATATATATATATATATATATATATATATATATATATATATATATATATATACATATATATATATATATATATATATATATATATATATTTATTTATATATATATATATATATATATATACATATATATATATATATATATATATATATATATATATATATATATATATATATTACCAAAATGATTAAGGGAGATAATCTAATAATGTATACAGTAGGTAGATGTATACAGTAGGTAGATTGGCGGCGGCGAGCGTTTTAGTGAATTTTCAGGTACTCCTATATTTCCAAGCAGTGTAAATTTTTGTTAAAACAAATGTTTGGGAATGAAAACTTATTATGTTCAAAGCTTGTCTATGTTAATAAGTTGGAAATTTTGAGCCATCTGTGGGTGCAGTGTGCCTAAAAGTAGTCAAGGATTTTTTTTCAAATTTTGATTTGTCATTACTTCTGACAAAAACATTTGATCATCGTGAAAATTGCAGAGCGTATTGATGTTGACTAAGATTTAACACACATGGATTTTCAAGATAGTGCGGGTAACCCTGTAGCTATGGCAGGCTTCTCAAAAAAATCAAAATCCTCCTCAAAAAAAAACTCAAAAAACAACTCAAAACTCACTTAATACTGATATGACAAAAAACTCAAATCATTGATAAATTTTGACCTTTGCCCATCATGTCAAATTACAATTTTTAAAATTCCGGTTTGCACAAGAACGGCAACGAGAACTGACGACCGGATTATGCGATCATAATGAAATTTACAGGACATATTTGCATTAGCTAGGACCAAGTCTGATAGAAGTGATTTTGGAATGCGGGCAACCCTGCGGCAGTGGTACCATCTTGAAAAATCACTGAGAAAAAAAACCGGTTTTTGGCCTATAATCCGATTCAGCCATCAGATTTTAACCAAATTCACACAGTACTTGGATATTACTTTAGATAACATTTGATTTTAAAATTAGCTTAGAATTGCCAGCTATGGTGATTTTTGTCTCCTAAATCTTGCACATTTGTTCAGCAAAATAAAGCTTTTTTCCCTATAACTTCCGGTCCAGCGCAGAAATCAAAACGAAGTTCATGCAGTAAATGGATCTTAATGTGAACCAAATGTCGTAGGAATTTCGTACACAAATCATGAAAGGGCTGCCAGCTATGACCATTTTTGTAATTTTGTTGAATTTCTTGACTGAGCGATTCAATCGAAACGAAATTTACTGGTTGGGTTTAACTTAACGTGAAGCAGATTTGGTATATATTTTGCTTTGCTGCTGACAAAGGATAACCAGCTTTAGCCATTTTCGTAAATATTGCACCAACATATGCTTCAAATTACGTACTCATATGCAAAGCATTTGCGATAAAAATAAGAAACCAATTTTTAAATTTTCCGAGTTTTGAACATATTTCGGATGAAATCCTCCGATGAGAACGAAATTCAAAGGATAAGTTGATTCAAGTATGACCTTGTTATGGTAAACTTATTGCTGCTTCGTTGGGAAAGTGTTGCCAGCACTGAACATTTTCATCATTTGTGTTATAGTTGAGTTTTGTTGCTTGGGATAAGGAATGGTTGATATGATTCAACAAAAAAGTGTATTACGTCTTTCCACATTTTTTTGTCACTCAAAGAATATCTCTTCGAAAATTAGTTTCCTAGCGGTTCTGATGCGCTAGACTTTTTTTTACCTTAGAAAACTTGGGAAGCATCATTTCCTGTCACATAAATGAAGAAAATGTTCAATGCCTGCAACACTTTACCAGCTCCGCAACTAAAGGTCTACCATAACTGCTTTACTTCAAAATCTACCTACACTATGAATCTCGTTTTTATCGAAACACTTCATCGAACGTTACAGGAATTGAAATGTTTTTGAGGTTGTCCTCTGAAAAACTTCCAAAACTTAGAAACGGTAAACATAAGTTAGCTATTTTCATTGTCAATATTCGCGATATGAATATTTAATACAAGCATTTATTGATATGAAAATAACGTGAGGTGGTATAATGATTTCGAACTATCCAAAAGTTTAATTTAAATAAGGTTTGTGAAACTTTGAATTTTGGCTAATTTGTTTTTCTTAACTATTCGAAGCACTTTAATGCACTTGCGTGGCGAAATTGGTCGCCGCGTAAAAAGTTCTTAGACGTGCTTGATGAGGAATACAAGGATAAATAAAATGAGAAATTTTACTTATTTTTTTGGTCACTCTGACTGATCGCCCAACAAGCTGGCGTTCCGAGACAGACTGTCTTTATTGTTTCATGTCCGATCATAAATAGTAACGTTTGCGTTAAATTAGTAAGTGAAAAATATATGTACTAAAATGTATGGATTGGGTTTTCGACGTTTTAATATTAAGTGTATTTTTCTAATCTTCGCTACGTCAAGTCTACAGCTAATTTTAGTGGTCCCCACTTTCTTAAAATGGCGCTAAAATCAAATTTAGTTTAACATAAGGATCAGTTATTATGTGAATTTTGTCAAAATATGGTCACTGAATCAGAATTTATAAAGCAAAAAGAAGCTATTTTTCCTTGTTATTTTTCAAGATGACACCTGTAGCACAGCGTTGCCCACATTCCAAAATCGCTTCGATCAGATCTGGTCCTAATTAAAACCCATAAATACCGTGAATTTTTATTATGCTAAAACTATAGGTAAATTGGGGAAGGTTTACCGTTCTTCTCCGATATGGAATTTCAAAAGTTTTGCTTTGGCTGTGTAAACAAAGCATAAGATTTATATATGAGTTGATTTTTTTTCTAAAATGCAAAAATTTGGTAGGAGTGTCGATGATTTGAAGGTTTTCAATTTCAGTGCCTGCCGTAGTTACAGGGCTGCCAGTATGTTCATAAAAAACTATGACTAACATATGTCTAAAAATTAGCAAAATCAATAAACTGTAAGGTCCATAAAGATCTGATAGTCCTCTCAAAAGCTATGGATACTCGAAAATTTGCAAATTTTTCCAATCTTATTTTAGGTAAATATCTTGCGCACACATAGGGTTTTGAATTTCCAAAATGATATCATATTTAGATATAAAATAGGTTTGAAATTCATTTGGCAAACCTAGTTTTTTGGAAATTTATTTGTTGATAGAATCTTGTTGATAGAATTATAGGTGTATTAGAAATATCACAAAAATGGCCACCGGCGTCAAGCGGTTAAAGATAATTAGCATTTGGTGAGACTTGGGCCTATTCTAAATATTCACCAATATTTTCTGTAAATTCAGCTTAATTTAATGTCCCGTTCTCGAGATATGCATTTTTTTGATAATACACTGAAAAAACACATGGCGCCAGGCGCCATAATTTATAGACTTCTGGCCCCATGTACATAGTCGATTTAGGGATAGTGATAAAATATAGTGCCACACGCCATAATACATGGCGAAAAGTACATAGGAGCAGACGCTATGCTTATAGCCCTCCACGCCATACACTATAGTCCTCCACGGCATGTACTATAGTCCTCCACGCCATGTACTATAGTCTTCCACGCCATGTATATGGCTTTGAGGACTATATTACATGGCGTGGAGGATTATAGTACATGGCGTGGAGGACTATAGTACATGGCGTGGAGGACTATAGTACATGGCGTTGAGGATTATAGTATATGGCGTGGAGGACTATAGTATATGGCGTGGAGGACTATAGTATATGGCGTAGAAGACTATAGTATATGGCGTGGAGGACTATAGTATATGGCGTGGAGGACTATAGTACATGGCGTCGAGGACTATGGTACATGGCGTGGAGGACTATAGTACATAGCGTGGAGGGCTATAAGCATAGCATCTGCTCTTATGTACTATGGCGTGTGGCGCTATATTTTATCACAAATCGACTATGTACATGGTGCCAGAAATCTATAAACTATGGCGTCTGGCGCTATGTGTTTTTTTAGTGCACCAAATATAAATTCCACCAAATATAAATTCCACCAAACATAAATTCGAGTCAACATACTCACTATTGAATGTTCCTGCTCCAGTGTGAAAATTCACCGGTCGAAGTATCGAAAATATCGCACAGCCAGTACTTCAGTTCAAAATGAGTCAATTATGTAGACCCAAGCTCTAATGTCACTTGCTGACATTTATACCTTCCCTCACACAGCGTGGCTGCGAGTTATAATTGGAGTGGCCTGAGCCATATTACATGGCTCATGGCACTATGTAATATAGCGTGTGGGGCCATAATTTCTGTGCCATATAATTATGGCGTTGGGAGCCATACTGCATAGCTCAGGGCACTATGTTCATAGCGTGTGGAACCATAAATGCTGCGCCATGTTACATAGGACCACGTGCTATGTAGATTCTGACATTATGGCGCTGGGAGCCATATTGCATAGCTCAGAGTACTATGTACATAGCGTATGGCGCCATAAATAATGCGCTATGTTACATGGCTCTGGGCGCCATGTGAATTTTTTTCAGTGTAATAACTTCGAACAACAAGACCAATACGGATTGTCTACCAAATTGCCAAGAAATAGAAAAAGCCTTGGATTAAGTGTGGCACAAAGACTTCCTTTTTAAAATGAGAAAAATGAAATTTCCAACCTACCTACATATGTAATATTATTCAGAGTTTCCTAACAGATATATGATTCTACGTGTATGTCAATGGTACTAATTCATCCGACTCCAGCAGGAGTTCAGTATTCAGGGAATAGAAATTCAAAATTAATGCAACCAAAACTCAAGTTCTTTTTTTCATCCCGCGATCCTCATTTTCTGAAACTCCTCATTTTCTGCAGATCCTCATTTTCTGCCAGAGCCTTCGTCTTCTTCCATGAGAAAACCCTTTATTGCCTCAAGATCAATCGGATTAGAAAAATCATACCTTCTTTCGTCCATTTTGGTTGAAGTTCTGCAAACGAAGAAGGAAGAGACTACAAACATACGCACGAAACCGAGATCGGGTGCAGTGAGCTTTCGCGACACGCTTACTATCAACTTACCGAACGGGAATCGCTGTAATGCATTCCGGACAGAACATATGCAGAAAACATTCTTGGTAATTAAAATGTAATGCGCTTGCAAAGGGTTTTCTAAGAGTTCATGACTGGCCTCGCAGAAATAAGGGGAAAAGAGCTTGCGAGCTTACGTCGGCTATGGGTGGTGTGCTATTTAAAGCGGAAAGATGGCAGTTTTGGAGCATTTCAAATCATCACGGGTAAGTAAAATGTATGAAAAACAACAGTACCAATTCCCCCTACACTGAGAAAACACATGGCGCCAGACGCCATAATTTATAGACTTCTGCCGCCATGTACATAGTCATTTTAGGGATTGTGATAAAATATAGCGCCACACGCCATAATACATGGCGAAAAGTACATAGGCCTACACGCCATGTACATGGCGTGGCGGACTATATTACATGGCGTGGAGAACTATAGTGCATGGCGTGGAGAGCTATAACACATGGCGTGGAGGACAATACTGTATGGCGTGGAGGACTATACTGTATGGCGTGGAGGACTATACTGTATGGCGTGGAGGACTATACTGTATGGCGTAGAGGACTATAGTACATGGCGTGGAGGACTATAGTACATGGCGTGGAGGACTATAGTACATGGCGTGGAGGACAATAGTACCTGGCGTGAAGGACTATAGTACATGGCGTGAAGGACTATAGTACATGGCGTGGATGACTATAGAACATGGCGTGGAAGACTATAGTACATTGAAGAAGCAAATCAGTCAAAACAGTGCTACTTACCATAAATGAGCACACGGAGTAGTCACTTGCTTGCAACAAACAGGCACTGGCTGCATTTAGAGTCGCCGAAGGAGCCATTCAATAATATGCGCCCTTAGCCGATTGAGAATGTTGTCGATCTATCGACGATACTCAAGTATCACTTGCTGACATTTATAGATCCCCTCACACAGTATGGCTGCGAGTTATAATTGGAGTGCCATGAGCCATATTACATGGCTCATGGCACTATGTAATATGGCGTGTGGGGCCATAATTTCTGCGCCATGTAATTATGGCGCTGGGAGCTATACTGCATGGCTCAGGGCACTATGTGCATAGCGTGTGGCACCATAAATGCTGCGCCATGTAACATGGAACCACGCGCTATGTAGATTCTGAGATTATGGCGCTGGGAGCCATATTGCATGGCTCAGAGTACTATGTACATGGCGTATAGGACCATAAATAATGCGCTATGTTACATGGCTCTGGGCGCTATGTGGATTTTTTTCAGTGTAGTAGCTGCGAGAATACGTTATTGGAATTTCTAATGAGCGTCACAATCACTCAGCATGCAATAACTTCACATTTTGGGTCATGCAGAGGTACGATCGCCCGCCGGCCAAAGCTTCAGTTCGTATTCACCCTAGATGACGGAAATGCGAGAATAGAATGTCGTACTTTCCAAAAAGCTCTTATACATAAAGCTAAAAGCATAAATTTCCCATTGTTATAACCTTCCTAGCCTAGGACAAGCAATGTTAAAAAGAAATAAACATGCAATGGTTCTGTAATGCTTCCTCGCATTACGCGAAATGCTTACTGAATACAGTAAAAGCTCTCATAAGCGGACAGTCACGGTTCCAAGAATTTTGTCCGCTTATGGGAGGTGTCCGTATATAAGAAATTAGCTAACATAAAGTCATGTAAAAGCAAACGACTAACGTGCTCTTACTTTTATTTGTAAAAAATATATGCGTACACATGAGCTAAGGAAAGACCCCTTGCCAGACTCTATCAAACGAGTTGAAAGAATCTTGAAAGAGTGCAAAGGGACGATTGGAGAGATCAACAAGCTGCGGGTTTCAAACCCGGCGTTGTCAAGAATTAGGTGCCTTCCGAAGATACACAAGGAAGGAAATGAGCTAAGGGAAATTGTAACCGCCACAAACGCTCCGACAAGGAGAATCGCAAAGTGGATTGTAGACGAGTGTAGGGCGTTAGGGAAGATTAGCGTTAGAACAGTCAAAAATCGTGACGAGGTGATAGAGCAACTTGGAAGAATGGCAGCAATAGGGGAAGATGAGTTAGTTGTATCATTTGATGTCAAGGCTCTATTCCCAAGCGTGCCGGTAAAACAAGCACTCGCGTTCTTTGAGGACTGGCTATTAGAGAAGAATAGCTCACCGGAAGGGAGGAAGAGGGCTAAAGACTTTTTGAAACTTGCCTCAGTCTGCATGAATGAAAGTTACTTTACTTTCAGGGGGAAATACTTTAAAGCTATGAAAGGTGTTGCCATGGGAAATCCTTTGTCCCCACTAATGAGCGAGATATTTATGGACAGACTGGAGAAGAAACTTCATGAAGAAGGATCGCTTCCTCGTGTCTGGATGAGATATGTGGACGACATTCTAGCTATCGTAAAAAAGGATGCTTTGGCAGAAACTTTGAAAAAGTTGAACCAAGCACACAAGGATATCCAATTTTCAATGGAAGTCGAAAACAATGGAAAACTACCATTCTTGGATCTAATGGTCATACGGAAAGAAGGTTCTCTTAGGTTTAATATCTACCGGAAGCCCACACACACCCAGAGAACAACACCTTCTACGTCTGATCATTGGCATTCCCAAAAAATGGCGCCCTTTAACTCAATGATCCACCGACTATTAACAGTACCCATGGATCAGGAAAGTTTTATATTAAAGTTAATTTTATATTAAGTTAAATATATTAAAGACACCGCGAGAAAAAATGGATTTGACGAGAAAATAATTGGAAACCTTGTCAAAAAGAAGAAGGACAGAATACAGCGTGATCTGTTAACGACGCTCTTTATACAAGAAAAACAAAAACCAGCCATAAGAGTTCCAATTATTTTTACGTCAATATTTAAGCAAATTCAGGAACTCTTTGAACGCTTTGATATTAAAGCAGTTCCAACCAGTAGGGCTAAGAAATTAAGTACAATATTATGTCACGTGAAAGACAAAAAAGATAAGAAAGAAAAATGTGGAATATACAGAATTACTTGCCCAGAATGCAACAAAATATATATTGGACAAACGAAACGGTTAGTTGGTGTTAGACTAACCGAACATAAGTGCGAAGCAGTCTCAGCAAGGAAAAAGAACTCAACGATAGTATGATCAGCAGTAGCGAAACACATCCTGGAGGAGGAGCACAGCATAACGTGGGACAACGTGGAGGTGATTAAGGAAGTACAGCAGGTACGAAAACTGGATGCATACGAAAGCCTGAACATATGGAAAACCCCGATGGATAGGCGACTAAACACAGACCAAGGAAACTGTGTATCACCATTGTTTAGGTTAATTTAAACAGATACTTTATGATGATAATGTGATTAATAATAGATAGTAAAATGTATTTAAGTATATAATCAATAGATAATTAGCGGGTAATTAACGGGTAATTAGCAGGTAATTAGCATTAGTAAATACTTTAAAAGCAAGCACCTTAAATAAGATATCTAAGCTATTTTAAGATCAGACCAAAAGACACTGAAGAAGAGGGCAGATTACCCTCGAAATATCGATATATGTCAAAATAAAAATAAATCTAGCTTCTAAAGGAAAAATTGGTTTAAATTAAAAAAAAAAAAAAAAATATATTTGACTGCTTTGTTTTTCACGTTTTTCTCGGAAAAAACAATTTTGAAAATATGATTCAACATTTTTTAAATGTTCGAACGCAACAAAATCTTTCTTTGAAAACTTTTTTAGGCTTGCAACCGCTTCTAAGGCACTGGCGTAAGAGTTGATTGGACCACGATTTTCATTTTCCTCTTCGTCACTGTCATCCGATACTATATCTAAAGTATGATTTACTTCTGTAGCCGCTATATTCATTCCGGCTTCTTCATTTTATTTTACTTTCTCTTCAATTGATAAATTGCGGTCCAAATTTGTAAAGTCTTCATCCAGTTGATCAGATGATTCAATTTCATTAAAGTTCCTCCAAAACTCTGCTAGGGTTGCTAGTGGGAGATGATCTTCTGATATTTCATCAGGTCAACTTGTTGAGCTACAGATTTTTTCAAACCTGCTTTGGCGAAGCATTTTTGTACGGTATCTGGAATTACCTTGTCCCATGCGTTTTTAATAAAATAGATAGCTTCCAAAACGTTAATGGATTTTGAAAGTTGTGAGGCGGAGGAAACGTTATCAATTTTTGAAAGAACATGTTTCAGAACTAAACCACGATAGAAAAACTTGAAGTTCTGAATAATTCCCTGGTCCATGGGCTGAAAAACAGATGTGGTGTTAGGAGAAAAAAATATTATTTTAATGTTTCCCAAATTCAGATCTGTAGGATGCGACCCAGCGTTGTACAGAAAAAGGCAACATTTTACGTTTTTGAAGTCCCATTCTCTTGTCCATATCTTGAAGCCAGTCTGTCGTTATAGTCCTTGTCATCGACGCCTTCCTATTAAAAGTGCACGTAGCAGGCAAACTATTAACTGCAACATTTTTCATTGCTCGTGGTCGAGCAGCTTTCCCAACAACCAAAAGCTTTTCTTTTTCTCCTATCAGATTTGCGCACAACATTATGGTCAATATTTCTTTTGCCGTTTTGCCACCCACACACTTTCCAGCTTTAATAGTAAATGTAAGCTCTAAAATATAAAAACTTTCATCTGCGTTGAAAATATCTCGTGGTTGGTATCCTAATATCATCGCTGGAAATTTTTGTCGAAATTGGTCCACATCTTCCATATTAACGTCCGCTGACTCACCAGAGATATACTTGAAGCTAATGTTATGCCTTTTTCTCCATTTTTCTAGCCATCCATCCGATTCAATAAAATTATCATATCTCAAGGCTTTAGCTACTTCTTTGGCCTTTGTTTTTATTAACGGCCCTGATTCGGAAACATGCTGGTTTCTGGCTCGAGCAAACCACTCGAAACAAATCTTTTCAATCTGTGCTGCTCCATCTTTTAATTTTTTGTTTATTGATCTAAATTATGGCTTGCTTTCCATTGTCTACGAATGATTTCCTTCGGCTTTAATATTTCTGATGCTTGAGTTTTACTTATTTTAAACCTAAAATCGTTAAATTTAATGTTATACATTACAATTTTTTTCAAGCCGATTTTTAAAACATACGTACCTCTCGCCCAATTTACGAACACTTAAATGTTCTTGTTCTGCAACATTAACCACCTCCATTTTCTGTCTTAAAGTTAAAAAGCGTTTGCTTGGTGCCATTGCTGCACTGCACTGATAACAGTACACTTCAAGACACAAATTAAAGTAACAAAATCATCACCTGCGACGCCTGGCGCTTATGTGCATGCATGTAAAGGGAAATCACACATTACGGGGAATTACCGCGCTATCGAAAGAAATTATTTTTGTCCGTTTTTGGAGCTTCGAGTCCGCTCTTGAGAACGTTTCGAGTCTGTCGGTGACAATTTATGGTGTCCGTGTCCGTCCGACAGAGCGTCCGCTTATGAGAGCGTATTTTACATGGAGAGTCATATAAAAAATATGGTTCCAAAAAAAACGTCCGCTGTAGAGAGATGTCCGCTTATGGGAGCTGTCCGCAAAGAGAGCTTTCACTGTATATCCGTAAGCATTACTTTTCCCGTTGGGTATGTCAAATTAACTCTGATAGTTAAATAGAGCTGTGCTTCTATATATGGTAAAATGAACGTATTGAACAATCAATGAGAAAAAGAATAAACATTTTCACCTAAAGAAAACAAACGACTTCAGGCGCACTTGAGCTACTTGTGCACTCTCCACGGAAATAGCAGAAATCTGATAATTTGGGTAATCGCTAAAATCATTCATCGTAAAAGGTTAGGAAGCTGCTTAGATGAAGCGGTTCCCACGCCGGGAGCGAAGAGACAAGCGAATCGAAATGTGATTGCTGCGCCTGTAAGATCGACCGCACCTGACACAGGGTTAAACATAATGTCGGTGCCACTCCCAGGAAGTGTTATATTATGATTAAAACGTTTAATTATGATGATCGTTTAATTAACCGAAATTCAGTTCTGGGACTTGTCACGTGAAGCGGACAACGAAAAAAGTCGAGGTTTTGGATTTCGTTCATATTGCGCATAATGGTACTTCTAGAGGATAAGAACGTGGATACTCAATTTTTGGTTTCTATGAGGTTTAGTTGCCGAGTTATGGGCTTCTGAAAATTGGATGAAACTGATGAAAGGTTTGTTTGGAAGCGGATTCTAGGATTAAAAAAAAAATCTAAAAAACATAAAAAATACTGGTTGGTGTAGAAAATTAACTGTTCTTTTTAAATTTGGAATTAGATTTGAAAACCAAAAGTAAAAATTTGTTTGAAACCAGAAGCAACAATTTCAAGTCGATTTTTGAATAATTTGGACCAGGTTGATTTTGTTTATTTTTATAACAAAACAAAGCTTAAAGTATTCTTATTTTATCATAAAAGGTTTAGAATGGGATGACCAGTAGTTTAATGTCTCCTCCACACTGTTGGTCATCATGTGGCCCATTGTGTAGACGGCCGATGGCTTGCAGTGGCCGACAGTGTCGAAGCATGGAAATGGCGATGGCCGAGAATGGCCTTAGGAATGGTTTTTTACACACATCAAAGCGGGCCATCATGCGCAACCGAAAAATCAAAAATGTCCAATCTAGTTGCCCGGTGTGTGGAGGCAAATTTGTGATGGTGGCTTTATTGTGGCCATCATTGCGACCATTGCAGTGGCCGATGATGGCGCAAAGTGACGAGGTAGCATTAGAGGTAGGTGAATTTCAATAAATGGAGCGTGGTACCGAGAGCTTGCTTACGACAGCTAATTGGCTCAAAAATGAAAGTTGATATGGTTTTATTTTCTCATAAAAACCCATTTAATATATATGATGTCCATATAATATATATGGTGCCGAGCCATTTCGAATTTTCCGTTATTTTTTGAGTTATTGCTCAGCGCTCAACGAATTGAAATTGCTTTCGTTTATAAGTTAAAGAGTCTTAATTGTGTGCATTATTTCCCTGTGCGGCTGTCGATGTTTCAATCCTTTCGATTTGAAATTTCATCGGAAGGTTAAAGACCTAAGAAAAAATCCAAGAATATTAGCAGAAAAGTGGAGATATTCATTTTATATGAACGTATGTGAAAAAAAAATGATCGTGGAAACAACACCTTCAGTAATAAATAAAGAACCAGTTTAAGAAACGCGAATAGAATTGTGAAAATTGTCAAATAAATTAATTTTCCATGAACAAGTAGTTTTTTCCATAAGGTCAATTAGCTTTAGCATTTTTTAATATTTTATCTTCTTTATGTTAGTGATATTAGTGATATATAATAGTTTTACTACAAATGTTTTATTTTTACACTCACTAGCTGTCCTAATCAAGCTTCCGGTACCATGTTTCATACGACTTATGTGTATTGAAATTCACTTACCCCTTAAACTACTGGCCATTTCATTCGAAAACTTTTATTATAAAATAAGAATACTTGAAGCTTTGTTTTGTTGTAACAAATAAACAAAATTAACCTGGTCCAAATTATTCAAAAAACGAATTGAAATTGTTACTTCCGTTTTCAAACAAATTTTCACTTCCGGTTTTCAAATCTAATTTCAAATTTAAAAAGAACAGTTAATTTTCTACACCAATCAGTATTTTTAATGTTTTTTAGATTTTTTTGAATCCTAGAATCCGCTTCCAAAAAAACCTTTCATAATTTTCATCCATTTTTCAGAATCCCATAGCTCGGCAACTAAACCTCATGGAAACCAAAAACTGTGTACCCACGTTCTTATCTTCTAGAAGTAACATTAAACGCAATATGAACGAAATCCAGAACCTCAACTTTTTTTCGCTGTCCGCTTCACGTGAAATGCCCCTTCTATCAAATGATAATAAAATGCCTGACCAGAAAGCAATATTTCAAACAGTTTTGCTCTATGGCTCTCTGGCATATGGTCAATGATTGGATTTCCAAATATTTTTTTTTAATAGCGCCCAATCAGATTTTTCTTCGAAAATCAATTCTTCCATATATTTTTGTACTGAGAAATCATGTACATACATACAGTGGCTCACAGCTTATTTGATACAGTGCTTCTTTAAAAAATTAAGTTGCAGTAACTCAAAACATACTAACAATATCAAAAAAATTTGAACACCATTTTGAAGATAAATGTTTTTTGTCTATTAAACAAGTTTATATATGTTATAAAGTTGCTCTTTTACACCTTAAAAAACAAAAAAAAACTCTACCGCACCTGATCCGCTAGATAACTAATTTTCGCAGAACTTGTCTTTGAGTGACAAAAAAATGTGGAAAGACGTAATACACTTTTTTGTACAACCATTCCTTATCCCAAGCAACAAAACTCAACTATAACACAAATGATGAAAATGTTCAGTGCTGGCAACACTTTCCCAATGAAGCAGCAATAAGTGTACCTTAACAAGCTCATACTTAAATCAACTTATCCTTTGAATTTCGTTCTCATCGCAGGATTTCATCGAAAGTTTCAGCGGTTAAACGTTGTTTGAGGCGATAAATGTTCAAAACTCGCAAAATTTAAAAATTGGTTTCTTATTTTTATCGCAAATGCTTTGCATATGAGTACGTAATTTGAAGCATCTGTTGGTGCAATATTTACGAAAATGGCTAATGCTGGTTAGCCTGTGTCAGCAGCAAGACAAAAAATATACCAAATCTGCTTCACGTTAAGTTAAACCCAACCAGTAAATTTCGTTTCGATTGAATCACTGCGCTGGAAGGTATACGGGTGAAAAGAATTTTAGGGTAACCACCCTCAAAACTTTTAAAATTTTTAAAACGTTAATATTTGTTGTTAATTTTCATTGCAGGATCATTCTCAATTGCAAATCTAATGACATAATCGCTCAGTAAAGAAATTCCACAAAATTACAAAAATTGTCATAGCTGGCAGCCCTTTGATGATTTTTGTACGAAATTCCTACGACATTTGGTCTACATTAAGGTCCATTTACTGCATGAACTTCGTTTTGATTTCTACACTGGACCGGAAGTTATAGGGAAAAAAGCTTTATTTTGCTGAGCAAATTTGCAAGATTTATGAGACAAAAATCACCACAGCTGCCAGCCCTATACTAATTTTTCAACCAAATTTTCACCAAATGTTACATAGAGTAAGATCTAAATACTGTGTGAATTTTGTTAAAATCTAATGGCTGAATCGGAAGTTATAGGCCAAAAAGATTTTTTTTTTCTCAGTAATTTTTCAAGATGGTACCACTGCCACAGGGTTGCCCGCATTTCAAAATTACTTCTGTCAGACTTGGTCCTAGCTAATATTAACATATCCTGTCAATTTCATTATGATCGGATTATCCGGTCGTCAGTTCTCGTGAACAGAACTTTCGAGTGCTGAAAATAGAGGTAATTTGATGATGGGTTGCCGTTCTTGTGCAAATCGGAATTTTGAAAATTTTATCTTGGGATGAAGGACAAAAGATAAAATTTACCAAAGATTTGAAATTTTTGTCAAAAGTCAAAAATTTTTCAGGAAGGTCAATGATTTGAAGGATTTTTTTTCAGCAGCCTGCCCGCTTTATGCTGAAAATATATATGTGCCAAATTTTAGTCAACATCAATACGCTCTGTAATTTTCACGATGATCCATTGTTTTTCTTACAAGTAATGACAAATCAAAATTTGATAAACATTCCTTGCTTACTTTTAGGCATCCTGCACCCACACACGGCTCAAAATTTCCAATTCTTTATCATAGACAAGCTTAGAACATAATTAGTTTTCATTCCCAATACTTTTCTTTAACAAAAATTTACACTGCTTGAAAATATAGGAGTTCCTCAAAATTCACTAAAACGCTCGCCGCCGCCAAAATGTACTATATACATCTACGTTCTCCGAAAATTTCAGCTCAATCGGATCGGCCACTCCAGAGACTATCTGCCTTAATCATTTTGCTGATATACATATACATATACATATATATATATATATATATATATATATATATATATATATATATATATATATATATATATATATATATATATATATATATATATATATATATATATATATATATATATATATATATAAAGAAATATGAATTTTCGGCGAAACGAGTTTAATACTATTGTTCTTCGAACATTAGTAAAAACTGAAAGTAATAACAAATTTCATGTCACAGCTTATTTGATACAGTTTGATTAAACATTAAATTTGTTGTGAATTATGAGGTTTCCAGTTGATTTCAATACTTCGTATGATAGTCCTTAGCCTTAAGCAGAGCCTCGAGCCTATTCGGCATTGAGTCAACGAGTTTTTTTTTGTGATGTCAGGAGTAATTTTTTACCATTCCTCTAGCAGTGCTTTCTTCGGGTTTGTTTATTAGAAACCTTGTGTGTTCCAATGTTGTTATCGAACAAAGTTCACAGATTCTCAATGACGTTCATATCTGGTGACTGTGCCGGCGGAGACATCAAATGAGGGAAATCCCAAATTGGCCAGGACTGCACAATTCCCGACTTGTGCTTTGGATCATTGTCTTGGTACAACCGAAATTGGTTGCTAACACCCAGTTTTTCTGTGCTTTGCAGCAAATTGTTTTTGAGTACATCAAGGTACTTTGTTTGGTCCATTGTTTCCTCAATAAATTTTAAACTTCTGACTCCGGCTGCGGACATACAGGCCCAAACTATTACATTACCACCACCATGCTTCACAGTAGCTTTGAGGCTCTCCTTGTTTAGCTCAGTGTTTGCATTGCGCCAGACATATGAAATTCCGTCGGAGCCAAAAATGATAAACTTGGACTCGTCCGCAAAAATAACCGTATACGGTGAAAATATTGTTTGGCGCATTTCTCTTCTTATTTTCTACCCAATTTTCGTGTACCCGATGTGCTGCACTGTAGAGACACTCAAATTCACACTTTCAGCAATTTTTCGAACACTTTGTCCTTTTTTAAAGTGGTTTAATACCAATTTGCACTGTTCAATTGTGGTGCGATGACCCATTTCACAATTTGCGCTCATTTACAAGATCTTGCAAAAAATTACTTAAGCCAATGTCTAAACACAATCAAAAATTCAAAAAACAAAAACAAGACAGATTAACGGCGCGACAAATAGAAGTTTATTCGCATTGAAGTGTCTGAAGCTGCAATTTTTCTGCGCCAGTGGTATTTCTCCTTTACCGGACGCCGAGGAATATTGCAAGAACATTTTTTGTTTGCATTGTATTTGTTGAACATGCATCTAGTCAAATACGTTTAAATTTTTTGAATAGGGTTCTTTGTTTCAAAGTTACAGTGATTTGTATTTTTAAATAGTCACTGTATCAAATAAGCTGTGAGCCACTGTATGTATACTTCTCAGACATTATTTATTTATTGACACAAAAACTTTTAGATTTTAAACGGTCTCAGGCATCATCTGGTATTTCCATGTTTTTTTAAAGCTATAAATATTAATTTGACTTGTTTTCTATTAAAATAAAAATAAAGCTGCCAAAAAAACATTAAACAATGATTTTGCGAATTCCGTTGATTTCATTTGTGTATTTTTGGATTACAAAATTATTCTTTCACGGAATCCAATTTCACCCCATGGATTGTACTCAAAGGCCAATTGTACAAGGTCAATTAAGAGATATGTATGATTTTTAGAGCAGCCAGTGTCATTATAAATATAATTTTTAATTATTTACGTACATAAATTATACTACATATATATAGAATTATCGAAAAAATTCTTAGAAAATTCGACATTATTGGCAAATGCGTTCACTGTGTATGAATTTCATGAATTTATGTTGAAATTTTTAATTTGGAAGCGTTTGCGATTTTAATGATAATACTTTTTATTGGGAAAACCCGAGATTAGTAAGCTCACTTAACAGAAGTATTGATATGCCTATAAAACAAGCTGGTTTTTGGAATACAAACAGTTGTTGGTTAACTTTCGAGCTGATAATTTTCGTGCGGAGCCTTGCCATGGCGTCGAATTGCGTATATTTTTATCTAGCTGTGGTGTTTGTTTCGAGTTGCATTTTTCCGCCAGTATTTAGTTTTCCCACAGGAGAAGACAATTCCCCAACTATCGAGGAACCGCGTTCAATTTTAGTTGAACGTAATACTGTATACTCCATTCCTTGTAAAGGTCAGCTTGATCATCGCGGTCGTTGCCTACGTGTATAGTAAAGTGAGTTGTTTCACAGTCTTAACACATTTGTCTACAGATGACGAATTTTAATATCAGGTACCTTGGAAATGTAACAAAGATAATAACAATAAATATTCCAGGAATCCGGAAGTACATTGACAATTCAAACTATGTAGATAGCCGTTGCAACAAAATCTATAATCATGTGCCAAGCATAATATATGTACATTATTGAAAAACAATTAGTTCAAGGGACATTTGTTGTTTGATGCAGTTGCATGTGTACCTTATCGTTGTTATGTGTTTAAGTGAGTAATAAAAAAATCCATTCATGTCAAACTGTAGTAAAACTCTGCGGCTATTTCATTTAAGTTTTTTCTTGATATGACCTTAGAAAACTTTTCTTTATTTCAGATTAGGGACGGGCAGATTCGTACAAAGTAGACTGCACACTTTGATTAGACTCCACACTTTGCACTGGAGGCAAACTACAATCGAATCTCATTTCACGAATCTTGTCGAGCTATTACCCTAGCGTATCAAGCAATGGAAACTTAGAAGCTCATTGGAGAAACCAGATTCGATTGTAGTATGTCTCCAGTATTAAAGTGTCACTTCGTACTGTAGTTACTTTGGGTAGTCAGTTAGTTATAAGCACAATTCGGCATAGTACTTTATTTGTTATTATCTCACAAAAACTATTCAGATGAAGAATACCAATAGGAATCGCTGTAATGCACATGTAAGCTGCTAGAAAGTGGTTTCCAAAAAGTTCATGATTTACCCACGAACATCACCCGAAAAAATAAGGGGAAATATATTGCGAGCATACATCTGGTATGGGTAGTTTGCTATATAAAACGAATAGATGAAAATTTCGGAACATTTCAAATCTTCACAGGTCAGTAAAATGGTAAGTACAAGAGCACTAACACGCTATTGGAATTTCCAATGAGCGTCAGAATCACACTGCATGCAATATGAATCCATTCCGGATCATGCAGAAGAAATACGATTGGCCGCCATCCAAAGCTCCAATTCACATTCCTCCTAGATGATGGAAATGCAAGAATACGATGTCAGGCTTTCCAATAATTTCTCTCTATAAAACTGTAAAGCTGAAAGCTGAAAGTTCCCCTTGTCTATGCCTTACCAGCCTAGGATATGCAATGTTAAAAATAAATGAACAGACTACGGATCGGTAATGCTTCCATGCATTACGCGGAAAACTTACCGAATTTATGCTGACGCATTACTTTTCCCGTTGGGATATAGTTCGCGGCAGACTACACTCTGTGTAACCTCACCGTTGCTCGAAACAACATTCTAAAAAAGTCATTTCGTGCTCATACCTTCGCACTGATTGCGTGGGTGTTGATCAATTTTCAGGGGAGTATATTTCTTAATTCAGAGGAAGTATTTACATTAAAGGGGACTACGGTTAGGTTAGGTTAGGTTGTACTGGCTGGCACATGGCCACACATAGACCTACCGGTCCGTAGTGATACCAGATAAATGGACCTCGAGAAAAGAATTCAGTCCAAGCGGCCATCAAAGGCCCCGGACTTTTTCACGAACTGAAGGATGTCCTTCAGCTTTTGTTCTGCCACGTGCGAGAGATCCACCAGCCAGGGCTCACCGAAGTATCGCAGTCTGGTTTTCCCCAGTGCCGGGCAGTGACACAGGAGATGCTGGATAGTTTCTGACACCCCCGGCTCTTGACACCTTCTACAGGTGTCGCTCGTTAGGAGTCCCATTTTCATAGCATGTGCTGCTACACGACAGTGACCAGTAATGATACCAACGAGTTGTTTGCAGTCAATCCGCGCTAACTCGAGGAGGTACTTGGTCGATGCGAGATTGTATGACCCCCACATGATTTTGGTTACTTTGCAGGTCTGAGTTGCACCCCATCTTCGCGTCGCTCCCTGCATCATTATGGAGTCGATTGAGTACTTAATCTCCTGGATAGGAGTAAGGATGTTAACCACTTCCAAAAGGGGAAGACTAGCCCCATACTTGGCTAACGCATCCGCCTTTTCATTTCCATCAATACCCTTATGACCGGGAACCCAGAAGATTCTGACTCTTCTGCTGTTACCCAGTCTGTTCAGGGCCTGAATGCAATCAAATACACACTTCGATTTGTATGTGTGAGACAGCAGTGCTTTTATCGCTGCTTGACTGTCAGTAAAGATGTTTAGTACTTTGCTAGTAGTATCTTTGGCGTATATGAGGTCTGCGGCTTTACGTATCGCAAACACCTCCACCTGGAAAATACTACTGTGATTCGAAAGCCTGCAAGCTGCTTCCATAGCTGGATCTGCAGAATATACTGCAGCACCCACTCCTGCAGCTGTCTTCGAGCCGTCAGTGTAGATGCTAAGAGCTGCAGGACACATTTGTCGATTCCATTCTAGCCCATCTCCCACAGTCGCTCGATATCCCCGCTCAAAGCACAGAGTGGGAACCAGGTAGTCAGTGCTTCCTGCGTAACCCCGTTCAATACTGCTGTGGCCAAAGGATCCTGGTTCGAAGTGCCCTGATTCCTTAAGCCTGACAGCAGCCTTTGCGGCAGTGCCTCTAATAAAGAGATCAAGCGGGGGGAGATGAAGCAAGACGTTCAGAGCAGACGAAGGAGTCGAGGCTAAGGCACCTGTAGTGCAGAGGGCCACCAACCACTCAACTCTATTCGCCATGGTAGCAAAGGTGCTTTTATTCACTGCTGGCCACCAGACCAAGCATCCGTAAACAAGGATCGGCCTAGCTATCGCCAAGTAGATCCAGTGCGTTAAAGCAGGGCTTAGACCCCACGTTTTACCCAGCACTCTCTTGCTGGCATAAATCGCGTTGCTTGCCCGCTTAACTCTTTCCTCTAAATTCGCCCTCCATGTGAGCTTGCTGTCCAGAATAAGACCCAAGTACTTAGTTTGTAACTTGAGACCTAACCTGGAGCCACCCAGCATGATATGGTCTAAATCCAGGGTTTTATACTTCCTAGTGAAGAGCACAATATCCGTCTTATTGGGGCTAATGCCAAGACCCACGGTATTCGCCCACTCCTCAACCAGCCCTAGAGAGTACTCGATGAGCTGAGCAAGGGTATGTGGAAACCTACCCGAGACTAAAATTGCAATGTCGTCAGCGTAGGCCACAACCGTGAGTCCCTTGCTTTCCAACTTTTCCAGAATTGAGTTTATTACAAGGTTCCTCAAGAGAGGAGATAGGACCCCTCCCTGCGGAGTGCCTCTGCAGACTTTTCTCTTAATTTGCGCACCGGACCACTCCGCTGATATGAGCCTGTGGTTAAGCATGTTGCCTATGAAGCTACAAATAGCGGGGTGGGTGTTGTGTGCGTGGAGGCTCTCCATAATAGCTGTTGTGTGCACATTATTGAAAGCGCCTTCAATATCTAGAAAGGCTCCCAAGGCGTATTCTTTGTAATGGAGTGCCCTTTCAATTTTGAGGACTACCCTATGGAGAGCCGTTTCAACAGATTTTCCTTTCATATACGCATTTAGGGCTCTCGATAGAGTTTGAGTACCAAGTCTTTGTTTGATGTGAAGATCAAGTAATCTTTCGAAAACTTTAAGGAGGAAGGAAGTCAGGCTAATTGGTCTATAGTCCTTCGGATACGCATGGTTGACTTTACCTGCCTTGGGTATAAATACAACCTTAGCGATCCTCCAGGCTGCAGGTACATGGCTTAGCACTAGGCAACCTTTGTAAATTTGTGTTAGCCAGGAAACTGCAAGCATACCTGTTTTTTGAAGCATGACCGGCAGAATTCCATCCGGACCTGGAGACTTGAAGGGCTTGAAGGTGTCAATTGCCCAGACAAGCCTCTGCCTGGTGACAACTTCGCCAATGCCTTTGATGTCATGCAGATCAGACGCCTGCACACGAGCTAAAGGGGAGTACACTTGTTTTGATTATATTAAGTAGACACATTATATATAAATACATATATATATATATATATATATATATATATATATATATATATATATATATATATATATATATATATATATATATATCCACTACAGGCAAAAAGTTTAAGACCACTTAGGAATCGAGAAAATAAACAAAGTTTTCATAGTAATTAAAATATAGATAAAATATAATTAATAAAATATAATTGATTACTTTTCATGCAATTGTCAAATGTCAGTTTTATTGTTTTTCAAGTTTACAACTCAAAATTTATAATAAACAAAAAGAATATTTTTCTACTTTAAATTCTATATTCATCAAAATATCCCCCTTTGGCATTTTTTACTGCTTTAGTAATCCTTGGCATTCTTTCAACTAATTTTCTTACTGTATCTCGGGAGATATTGTTCCACCCTTCTTGAAGAAGCTCCCACAAGTGTTGCTTTGACATCGGACAGCGTTCACGTACCCTTCTATCTAATTCCTCCCATAACAATTCAATTGGGTTACAATCAGGTGATTGTGGGGGCCAGGTCATATTCAATAGTATTCCATCATTCTTCATTTCAGCTAAATATTCTCTGCATAATTTAGAACTGTGTTTGGGGTCATTAACCTGTTGAAGGGTGAAATTGCACGCAATTAACCGCAAACCTGATGGTATGGTAGTGCTGTGCAAGATTTCTTTGTAACGTTCTTTAGTTAACGTGCCATCAATTCGAACTAATTCACCCACTCCAGCAAGCGAAAAGCACCCCCGAACCATAACAGAACCACCTCCATACTTTACTGTTGGTACTACACAGTTCGCGGCCATTCTTTCTCCAGCGGATCCCCTGACATAAACCCTTCGTTTGGAGCCAAAAACTTCAAACTTTGATTCATCTGTCCAAAGCACCTGTGACCAGTCTTCAAATGTCCACTGGCTATGAGTTCGTGCCCACTCTAACCGCTTTTGTCTGTTACCTTTTCGAAGCAGAGGTTTTCTGGCTGCTACACGCCCCACGAGTCCAGCTTCACTTGGACGATTTTTTACAGTTGACAAGCTTATGGACTTTGAATGTCCCGCGTTGAACTCTGCTCGAATTTCCGGTGCAGTTAACTTTCGATCCCTTTTGCTCTTAAGCACTAGAGTCTTATCCTCTGGTTCTGTTGTCACTCTAGGTCGTCCGCTCCTTACAAAATCACAATAACTTTCACTGTCCTTGAATTTAACGATAGCATTATGTACAGCAGTCTTTGACATGTTTACTTCATACCTGATATCTCTTTCTGACTTTCCTTGTTTATGAAGCACCACAATCACATTTCTAACTTCCAGCTTAATACTGCCCGCTTTTCCCATTTTGAACAGAAATTTTGCCGAAACTTTGCTAGAAAATACCAATAGCTAAATATCACAAGTGCACGGAATAAAATTCGCTGAAAATAACAAAAACTCACAAAAGAAATATTTTGAGGATAAGGTATCTATTTATAGGAAGTTCACAATATTTCAAATCCATATTCGCAGAAATTTCAAAGGTTTATTTTAATTACTTTAAAAAATTGTAAACACCTAATTTTGCCTGCAGTGTATACATATATCTACGGATGACTTTTGCAAGTAAATTATATCGATGGATATAAGTCGGAGATGTTAAAATTTGTCACAACTAGCGTAAATACAAGTTAAAGATTTCCAACTGCAAGTTGTCACATCAGTCAAGTATGCACTGTGTGCTGGTGTCTGATGAGAATCAGTGCATACTTTCGAAACCACTTTGTCAATTAACATTTTCAATGTAAATAAAAATTTTTTCAAGTTTAATCATACCGCAAAAAACAATTCCAATTTGATACGGCCTCGGAGGCTTATTCCGCAAAACGATCGAGTTTCCCGTATCAATATTCTCTGCTTTGATAAGCTTTAGAGACGATATACGTTGTCTCTGCTGATTTATAGACAAGAATGGAACCATGATCACAATTAAATGACCTTTGCGAGTAGATTAATTAATTTCCTAAAATTTAAGGAAAATTAAAATTTCAGTGGCTGAAAATGACTGCGTTAAAGTTCGCGCTGGGCTGAATCATGTAGGCGTCGAACATATCCACTGTGATGGAAAACCGATAGAATGAACTTTTTTGGCATCTTCTTTGCTTATGAAAATACGATAAGCGAAAGTATTTCAGCCACATTACTTGATTAATTCTATGATTGTATCGATTATGCCAAAGAAAGAACAATGTGTCATTCACTATTTTGTCTTCAATAAATGTACGAACAAAACAATTCAATTATTGTTTTAATTTTTAAAAACTAGATACACTGACTGGTTTGGAAACCCAATCTCCTCCAAAATGTGTGGCAAAATCTACTTCCCACATAATCTATATCCCCCAAACAATAAAAAATACCCCACTTTGGGGAAAAATACCCCAATCTGACAGCCTTGACATAAACATACAATCGCTATCGCATCGTCGGTTGATTTTAATAGGGGTAAATTTAGAGCAATTCACGTAGACGGACACTACGCAGCAAAACAATGGAGGTAAAACAATGGAGTGGCTAAGAGTGAAACCTCTGCTTTGTATCTGCCCCTGCAACTTGTGCCAAACACCGCGTCTTTTAACTTGACAACCAGCTCTCAACGTTGTGATCATATGACAATAAATTCCAAATGAGACAAACGTGTAAGAGGGAAACAAAACATCGGCAATAGAGAGACAAAATATCGCATTCTCCTTACCGTATGAAATCCCCTCCAAAACATTTCAAATTTGAAGAGCCACTCGATTGTCTACTACTCTCATGAGCAAAACCAGTGAGGTAGTAGAAATGGAGTGGACATGAACATAAGATTTACATTGAAGGGGATGGTAGTAAATTGTTTTCCGTTCATTGTCAAATCCGGTCAAATCCAAGTAGTTCACTTCCAATTTGACAATGAACGGAATTGCTGCTTTAACATGCTTTGTGCACGAGAGAATTGAAGGATCTAATGGTGGAAAATTATACCGTCGATGTCCTCCACTTCTACTACCTCACTGAGCAAAACTAAATTTACCTAATCTTCTTCTTAGAAATAGAGAGTGGACGGGACTAATGCCTTCTAGAGGTAAGGGCCGTCAGGCTACGTAATTGTTGTCGCTGTGACGTCATGGCGATAGGCAATTTTGACATTTCCACGAGTCAGTGCCGACACACACGGAGATTTCATTTGCGGTTTTTAAGCTAAAATATGATTAAAACGTTAGTTTTTTGTGCGTGGACGCGTTGTAGTACTAATATTTAGTCGTAACTTGCATTTTGTGTCAATCAATTCTATCGAAAGTGAATCGACACAAAACATCACATAACTTAACAACAACTGATAAACATTTCGTAGCGAATTTTTCCAATTATACCGCGCTCACCGCATTAATTTGTGTTTTAGCTGTTCACTAGCATTGTTCCGCACACCTCACTTTATTTTCATTTCACTCACTCTAACACAACCTGTACAATTCACATTTTCTCGCGGACGTCCCATAAGACTGTGTGTGTTTTTCACGACATTTTGACATATTGCTGTGACGTCATCATTCTGCATCCTTATAGGAGGCATTGACTGGACGCCAAAAAATTTCGCGTTGAAATTGTGCTGCTACGACATGTACTCACCAACAGTATTTGGAATTTGTAATTTCAAAACACTACAAGCACAGCGTACGAAGTTAGTTCCTAACCAGCGTACCAACTCCGTATATGTATATGGCCCAAAAATCCAGTGATCTAACCTGAGATTGTATTGTTGGTCAGCCTGGAAAGTTGGAAGAAATCGCATGGAACAGAAAGAGATGCAATATACAATTCGGCAACTACATACTCAAGCTAGATTTTTCGCTGCTCACATACGGCCCACTCTCGCAAAATATACCAACATAATCTCAGGCTGCTTTGACAGATAATGCATTGCGTAAATGGAGGCGCAATTTCAAGGTCAAAGTGTTTTTTTGGGAAAGTGGAATAAGTTGGTACGCTGGTTGTTATTACGCTGTGCTACAAGTATGAAAAGTATCGTTGCCAGATGCGATGTTGTTATTTGCAGTGTTGCCGAGCTTGGTGTTTTCAACTATAGTACCGCCACAGTACTCTCAATACACAGTAGTACAATGTGCTCTGTCAAGCAGGAAAATGAGGCATTAAATGGTTTCAATGGCTGCTTTATAAAATCATCAACAGAAACACAAATTTTAATTGGTTTGCTCCTTGTGACAAAACAAAGTATAGAAATTCAAGTACAAATTTGCTTTTATGACTTATTTTTGACTTCAGATCATTGGCATCAGATAGCCTTTAATGTTTTGTGTATACTGTGTTAAAATTTAAAAACTATTAACGGCATAGGTCAGCAAGTCAAATCCAACTTTTGACAATTTGGGCTGATCTTTTCCACAGACAGTAGGAGAAACACGACAGTGTCATTATGCTTTGTACTGGCTACAAGGATCCAACAGCGTGTCAACACGAATTTACTTCAATGAATTCAACACAAGATCAGATTTTTTAATGAAAAAGCTTTTAGAATACGACTTGCAATTATTACCACCCTCAGAACAGAGAGATTTAAGGAAATGAAATAAGCGTATGCATATACGAAATTTAGTATAGCAATTTTACTACAAAGGTAAAATCTATAATTAGAACAAATCGAGAGAGTTAATACCTCAGATATTCCCTTTGGTGCCTCCTAACTAAACTCTTCGGTAGAACCACCGTGTGTCATTGGCCTAATTTAAACTAAAGATGAAAACATGGGCATAGCATAAAAACTAATAAATAGCATGGAAGGAACGATATTGTGCGATATTTGCCTGATGGAAGAGAATGGCGGGGAGTGAAGGGCACCTGGCACCTAAAAAGAACCAAAACCAAAATAAGTTCACTTTATCATATGCAAAAGTGAGGAAAGCATACGCTCAAACGACAGGTGAGAATGTATACATCCATGTTAGCTGATAGATGAGAGTGTGTTGGCGTGCGTATAATCCCATCAAGAAACAGTAAGTGCAGCGAGCATTCGCTGGCAACAAACAAAATTCTCTGTAGCGGATTGCATAAAAGTGTCGGAGATATTCCTTTTACTCGCCAAATGATATCGAAAGTAATATTCCGCATTAACTATCTTACCATTTTTATACTCAGAATAGGTTTTTAGAAAATTGTTACGGAACAGCCTTGCCGCCACCACATGCACACACACACATGCAACTATTGTGAATGCAATGCTGCATTCGATAGTCAAGTGCATTGCATGGCCATCCAAAAACAGGCTATGTCTATGCGTTTGATTGTCGAATGTTGCATTGCATTGCATTGGGTTCACTGGCCTGAGCAGAGCTGATTTGCAACAGTACTTGAATCAGCTGCGTTATCAGGCCAGCGAAACTAGAAATGTTGTGTGGTTGCTGCGTGTGTTGTGCAGTGGTTGGACAGCTGATAACGGCTGGTCAGCAACTGTACGTGGCGGATCGCTTAGGAATGGATGGGAAATGCTGACTGCTCGGGAGTCTGGTGGAGGAGTTTGGTCTTGGACACTGGACCGTGAAGGTGGAAAAAAAAGAAGCTGTCCGTTGAAGTTGGTTTTTTTTTTTGGTTGTCATTGTACGAGTAATTGGATGGTGGTTCTTGGGCAGTGTAAAGAAAATTTGAGCGGGAGGCGAATTTAGGAATTGAAGGTGTTCGTCTAGTTGAATTGAGGAGTGTGTTCGCCAATTTGACGAGAAAGAATCTGCGTGCGTGCGAAATTCTGGCACAACCATTTGCTAGAAAAGACGATTAACTTGTTGGAGTTGAGGAAATTTGAAGGAAGGGAATTTTGGCTTGCCACCAATTGCTTCTTGAGCGTGTTTTGAGGAAGAAAAAATGATTAGCGTGCTGGAGTTGAGTGAAATTTGAAGAAGTGAATTTCATAGTGCTCGAACGTTGTAGCAGATGTTCGAAGTGCTAAAGCGGCTTTCCTCTGTATTGAGATTTGAGAGCGTGCGGATGAAGCTGATAGTGTGAGATTTGGACAGTACGCAGTTTTTTTTTCGAAAACGTTGGAACGATCGAGTTCCAGATCGAGAATTTCTATTCGAAATTGATGATACCATTGGCTTGATGTGTGTTGGTCGATGAGGAGGATGAATTATTGTAGATGGACAGTGAATACATATTATAGTTTGTGCTTGCAAGTGTCATATCAGCATATTTGAAGAAGCAAGGTTTGTGGTGTGTACGATGCTTACTAGATAGTAACAGATAGGCGTGTAAATTTTGGAATTGGCATCTGTAGATGTAGCAAGTGTTTCGACTGCGGAAATTGAGTGGAAAATGATGAAAAAGGGCGAATGAAGTTGTGTAAAAATATATTTAATGTAATAGTTTAGCTGGCAAATCAAAATTAATCATTAATTTACTCTAAACTTAGAAACGTGAATTAAATTTGAATCAAATATCTAGCTTGAAAGGCTTTACAAGATCCCACCAACGGTACTGTCGTCCGGATCCAAGTAAGTTATTCGCATGAATTTTATTATTATTATTTATGAAAATCATTGCAATTTTTTATTATTAAATATTTTTTTTTATTTGAGAATTATATGTTATTTTTTTTCATTTGGCAATTGCATTTATATGCTTTTGAATTTAAATGCATATAATTTAATTCAATTGAATTTTAAATTTTTATTTAGTAAATTATAAATTATTGTTACTGATATGTTCAATTTTGAATTTGATTTTTTTTTCTTGATTGTTTATATGATATAATATATTTGTTTTTATTTTCTTTGTAAATCTTGGTTTTTTTTCATATTTTTCATCATTTTTAATAGCTTCCGTGGTAGGAATGTATAATTAAAGCAAACCGATATAGGTTCAGCGAAGTCATGGGTGGGCTCCCGTCTTTCTTTTGTTTAGTTTTTTTTTCCTTTTGTCTTGTCTGTAGTGTTTGTGCGTGACACAGCTAGGGCTTGATCTGCCCTTCACTACATCCACGGCCCCGGTGACTAGCCTGCACCTATAGTCTCGCAAGGGAAGCAGGTCAGGCTAAAATTTATGTTGTGGTGGCGGCTGTTCACAGCTGTTCCGCAACAAAATCAATATTGCATAAATTGCCATTAGTTAAAAGATTCTCTTTGGCAAAGCACATGTTTATTGTCTAAAGGGAATGAGAAATGTATCTCATCGTACAAAGGGTGTGTGTCTTATCTTAGCGGGGTACTTTCTGTCTTTTTTCAACTTGGACTGGGATATTGCTATCTAATTCTTGCAATCAGTGGGGAAATATCGCAAATTGATGACATGGGCTTGCGTATAGATGCAACAAAAATGAAGTAGATTGTGAAAGTGCTGCACTAAAAACTACCAAGTCGACATGTATCACTTCAAAATCAGCAAAAATGAAGACAACAAATTACATGCATATGCAAACAACCGCGGACGTACCTCAATAAAAATTATCTGTCAGAGGCCAGACAACATTTACGGTAATGTGGTAATGTGAGTAAATTAATCCATCCCCAGTCGATCAAAGCTATTCTTTTAAAGTCTTCTTATTTAAGCTCTTTCTTTACACAACCATGGTCTTATCAGTCCCCTTGCATTCGCTCGCCAACTGAATAGCCTGCAAAAGAGAAGGCAGTCTTATAAGCGTTCGAGGGCATCATTTCCGATAGATGTTTGCCGATGGATCATTTCCGATGGAATTGTCTCTCTCAGTATATCGAGAAGATGCTCCCGCTTCACTCTCATATCTTCTAATATAATTTGACTAAGTATAACTTATCTTCATGGTATCCATTAACATCGACCCAATGTCCAGCAAATAATTTTCTAATTTTAATCATTTGATACTAATGCTAGTTATATTTCAAAGCGGACATGTAATTATTATGTAATGAAACATACGTGTCTGCATTATCACTCGAATCTCTAAATTATTATTCCGTATGCGAGCGATTAGCGCTGTCTACTACGGTTTAGATGACAACGCGATAAATCGACAAACATCATTTTCATGCAATGCATTTGAGCTCGAAATCGAACCACCGTTCCATGTACAGACACAACATATTCGAACAGGCATTCATGCCCCCCATGTCATGTGTGTGAATATGTATGTAGAAACCAATTCACACATTAAATTAACTGCAACCATTCCGATACGAAAAATTAGGAGCAGTTTTCCACTTGACCGGAAAATAGATTTTCTGTGCTCAAAATCGCTAACTACTTGTGATTAACTATGGTCACATAAATTTGTTGAACTTTAGGTTTCCAATTAGCGAACATATTATTTGCAAGCGTTTTCGATTGTTCTCACTCTAAGCGCATAGATACGTGATTTCGGGCAGGATTGATTTGACTTTGAAGTTGATTTCAATAGTTGAAATGAAATTTGCAAAACCAATTTTATGTCTGTTTTGAAAACAACATCCATATAACAGACCAGTGGTTTATTGGTGCGACATTGTGAATTGCTTTCAGTCGCGGCTAAATGAGGGATTAGATTGAAAATTGACTAGAGCTATTAACGATTCTCGTGCCACTGAAAGTTACTGCAGGTATTAAAACATCGCATTTGAACTCATCTGAAAGCTGGACAGTTGATTCTTCATTATTGGAAGCACTAGTCCTTCCATTTTACATTTCCTGGCAAAAATGATAAGTTTCGTTCTACACTGTTTCATTAAAAAACCATAAATCGAACATCAACTGTCAACTATTGTCATTTTACATACCACATTCAGATCGTTACTGACCAGGGGCCCCATTAGAATTTGAATTCCGATTTCGCAATTTCTAACTTTTTGGGACTCACCTGTGGTCAGAATTTCGTATTATGGTCAAGTCCGAAATCGGAATTTAAGTCGGTGTCCATCGGTCTTCGGTGTCTAGAAGAAGAAGAAACTAAAATTGGTTCTGAAGCAAAAACTGTTCTCTAAATTAAAATATTTTTTGCAAGCTAGAAAACAATTGTTTTATATTAAAACAATTGAAAAATATGTTTTTTCAACCATCATCATTTTTTCATCGATGGTCCATGGCTATTGAGCTCTTCAGCGATTCTCGTCCAGAAATGCTTGGCAGCTTCTTTGTATTACAAGCAAGCTGTAACACTGTTAACTGCTTGGCCCATATTTGGATGGTCTACCATGAATTCGATCATTGCTTTTATTTGTCCTTTGTCAATTTCAAATGAACTTTAAAATTAATATTTTGAAAACAATTCAATATACAAGGCGATTCATTATGAGGTTTGATTTTCAATAGACTTTTTTGACAGATCACGCGTGACTCCTGTCAAACGGTAATGTAATTTTTATTCAGTATTGTTTCACAAATCATCATGGAAAGACTTACACCGCAACAACGTATCCAAATTCGTTCCAATCCAAAATCCGCTGTTTTATCGCGAAATTTTGTTCAGTATCGAGGTGCATTTTGGCTCAATGGATACGTCAATAAGCAGAATTGCCGTATTTGGACTAATGAACAACCTGAAAAGCTTCAACAGCTACCACTACAGATACAGAAATGCACAGTTTGGTGTGGTTTATGGGCCGGTGGAATCATCGGTCTACATTTCTTTCAAAATGAGTCCGGTCAGAACGTAACCGTCAATGGCAACCGCTACTGCACCATGATAACGGATTTTTTGCTACCTGAAATTGAAGCCCATGGTATCGGTGAACTTTGGTTTCGACAAGACGGCGCTCCTTCGCATACAGCGAGAGAAACAAAGGAACTATTGAGAAATCATTTTGGCGAGAGCCTGGTTGCACGTTCATCAGCTGCATCTTTTAAAACAGCTGATTTACCTGTAACTTTACTCGGAATACTTGCCAGTCAAGTATATTGTTCATCCCGGATATTGATTTGGATGTTCACTGAAAACCAATACATAAGACATAATTTAAACCAAATCACACCGAAAAAGCGCAACATTTCAAACACTAAACTGATTTATACAAGCATCATTCATTAAAAACCATACTAAAAACAGTCCATTAAAATCCCTAACGATAATACAAAAGATTGACGTCCGTAAGCACGGAAGTCCTCTTCAATTCTAAACTTTGACTTCTGCTAAGAATCAATTACGAAAGTGGATAAACATTGAGGAGCTAAACCGAAAACGAGGAAAAACGCCATAAGACGGTCTGCTTGTTTTTGCCTGACGACCGAAATGACAATCCCGTCTTCGTTGAAGCTTTTCACTATTTCCATCGAAATCTTTTCGAATATGCAAACAGTTTCCAAACAAAAAGGACTTCATCGAGCTTAAGCCGTTTTATGTTAATTGAGTGAAATAGCACTTGCTTGCTCATTTTCCCAGACCAATTTTCTTTATCCTGTACCACAGGATCTTGTTATGACGACGGGTGACGCTACGCAGCAGAACAAAGAGCTTTTCCGGCCAATGCCATCGAATCTGCCAGTCGAGAAAAACATTGTGTTCTGGGACAGTTTGCTCCTCACCTTCATTTAAATGAGCGCGAGATGGAAAACAAGAATGCCGGAGTAAAAACGAAGGAAAAAATGGTTGGAAATCGCTCTCTTGGGAATGGAATTTCTTCCTTCATTTCAAGGATCAAATGCAAATTAATTGACGATTTTTATTGAATTTTAAATTTTTTTCCGGGTTCAAGCGACATTGCATCTGAGAACAATGCAGTGTTCATTTAAATAGATTAGAAGGATTTTGTAATATTAGCTGCGTTTTATTATCATCCAGAGTGTAGTAGGTATCCTGGATGCATAATAAAACGATCCAGAGTAGCACGCGAGTTTTTTTCTGTCAGACAGTTGTCATTTCAAAATTTGAGCTGTCATATAACCAACGCCGTTTTCAAATGTATGACTATTTATCCTGGTTGCCAGGGTGACATGGAAAATTTTTGAAAATTCCAACTATTCCAGTTGATATGACTTTCCAAAATACGTTCCACAGAGAGCACGAGTACGAAATCCACTGAATTCACAAGTGTTTGCACATGAGAGTAGAGAACTAATGAGGAGAGGAACATCAGTAAAGCCAACAGGGCAAATTTCGCATACAAACATAAAAACGTAAAAATGACTACGGCGTAGTTAATTTAATTTTTCGTGATTTGAGAAGGGGCAAACACTTGGCGCAAAACTTTGAATACGACTATTGCGTCTGCATGTTTGCTTTTACGTGTTTGCTTGAAACAAAACATTTTCACATAAACTTGTCTGCTGATTCTTCAATACATGCGTTTTTTAACAGAGAGTAAAATTTGAACCTTGCACATTTTATTGTTATGTGAAATCTTGAGATTCAACAGAATTTTCAAATGCCGGCACAATGCTCATTTGTTTGCTTTCAGGTAGCATAAGTGTTTCCCGAATTGCACATAAGCAACATGTTTTTGAAACCAAATACACATGTTTTCTTGTTTGAATATATACAGCATACGTATAACGTTCAGAAATTATCAAATTTGTAGCCTTCTTATACCTTTTGCAATCGGACTTGGGACCGGCTCCAGTGGAATTTGGTCATTTTTGATTTCAACCTCGTTGGTTTTACATGAGAAGTAAAACCAACGTACATGAGAGACATGTGACAAGTCTATTAAATATCAAAACTACCGAAAGCTAATCAAACATTTTATATCATAGCTGTTTAATTTTGATTTATTTTAGCAACTTACATAATTTTCTCTAGCTTCATAAAGATATGATGAGCTGCGCCACTGACCGAAACCATAGTAACCACGACGATGCAAAAGTCACTTCCGACAATGTAAACAATTCATCGGTGCACAAACTTTTCTTTCACTTTACACGAAACCTGCAGAAGTCCCGCGGATTTTCTTGCGCACTGAGATAATATTAGACCGTATTACGTAGATATTGAATAATGTTTTTGAAAAAAGTCACTACAATCACGTTGAAACCTTGCTTATTTTAGCAAGAACTATCTACTCACTTTTACATCATTTTCTTGTTTATATTTATTGCTATTTCGCGATTTACGCACTAAAACACAAAAATCGAATATGACTGTAAACTGAAACCACTAATCAAGTTTAAAATCACTGCAGCATAACACAATTAATCGTGTTTTAAATAGCTTCCACTAAAACCACAACCGGCGGCGCGTACATTTGACAGCAAAATTTGACAGCTAAGCCCAACCAGGCCCAAGCCCGAGAGAATAAAAGAGCGCGTTTTTGTCCTATTACACAGACAGGAATGTAGGGCCAGAAGGATGGGGTAGGCCGCTCTTCTTAGTTTTCTACTCTCATGTTTGCACTCTGGATGTTGTTGTTGTTTCGTGTGCAAATCGATATCCTGCACTACTCTGGATGTATAATAAAACGCGCCTAATGATACCTTTCGTAAGGGAATTAATATCGGTGTCTGCGATCACGGTAGGATAAGTGACCGGTTTTGTATTACTTTCTTTGATACTTAAATATTTTGTGACAGTTGTCAAAATTGGCTTTTGCCTCATCTGACTCAAAAAAATAACTGATTGTAGGCTTATGTATCTAATAAACTTGTGAATTCAAAATCATATTGAGATCAATGATTGAGATCAAGAACATTGTTTCTGCTAATGTTTGTATGCACTTATGAAATTTTTATGTTTTTCAGGAGCATTTTCTGAGTACTAGCGAGATCTTCAAGAAAATCGGTAATACATAAGCCAAGTTTGAGATATCTTTTAATCTACTGTTTAAAAAAAACTTGATTTAACGATAAAATTTTGATTTTTGAAATTGATGAATTTGATTTGATTTTCGTACAAGTCTTAAACTGTAAGAAATTCAAAGTAAAGAATGTATTGTGCTCCTGTGTATTACTTATACATCAAAATAGACAAATAAAAGCCGTAACATTGCGAAAACTCGCATAGAGCTGAAAATTGGTATAGATCTTAAAAACACTATTGTAAATAAAACATCACAAATCCCCACGTGTTATGTTAATTTAATAACCCCCCCCCCCCCCCCCCCCCCACGTCTGCAAGAAAAAACTATTCGATGTCAAAAATGGACAATTTGGGTTTTCGCTTTTTTCTCGTAGCCGGTAAGTGTTATCGTAAAAATAAATAAAACAATTTTTGTACATCATGCAATTATACTTTTTCCCCCCAAGAATCACCATTCCTAACCTAGAACCCGATTGGGAATTTTACAGGTTTAGATTTGACTGTATAAATATAGTAATTTCATCAGTCATTTGCATTTTATTCTAAAAGCCGAAAAAAATACTAGAGTCAATGGTGTGAAAGATTTGTGTAAACGTACTTATGGTAGCTACAAGGTTGCCCAGACATTATTTAAAAATGACAGAAACTTTTTTTTTATGCCCATTGATGAGTCTTGTAAATTTCGTGATGATCTGATGACTCGGTGTGAAGTTATCACAATGCAAAATTTTCCATAGTTTCCATTGTCGCCAAAAATACACCAAAATTTCAGCTCGGCAAACTTCGCGATCCGGATAAATTATCCGGATAGTAAAATTCATGCAAAATGCGTTCAAGGACATATTGCATACAATAATAAAAACTCTACAATAATAAAACTCTAATAGTGCTTGGAAGACAGTAAGTGATATGGTGCTTGAACAGAACCGAAATTATTTAGAAAAGGCATACATAAAGGCAAACCTTACGACGTATCTCAGTCGTCAAAGACGTGCTTTCAGAGGACATGATGAAAGTGGTGCCAGTGATAACTGTGATTTTTTTTGGAATTTTGTGTATTATTGGCGAAGAATGATTCAACTTTTGAAAATAATTTTAAAAACAAGGTTGCGAACTACTGTAGAGGCAAAACACAAAATGAATTAATAAAAATAAATGCTGAAATCGTTCGAGAGGACAATACAGCTAAAATAAAAGAGTGCGGACTGATATCCATTATGGCAGAACAAGCAAGGGCCCATAAAAAGGAACAACTTTTCGTGGTTGTCAGATTTGCTAAAGAGCTAGCAGCCGAAGAAAGGCTCTTAAGCTTTGTAGATTGTTCAGGAGCTAGAAATGCCTCGTATTAGCAGATATAATTTTGAGCCTGCTAGACAGCTACGGACTTAGCGAATTGCCTGTTGTTGGACAGTCTTATGATGGTGCTAGTGTCATGTCAGGACAAAAAAGTGGTGTACAAATCTAAATTAAGATGAAACACCCTACAGCCACATTTGTAAGTGGTAAAATTATCCTAGTTGTGTTGGACACATTTTGCACAATCGAGACGTTTACGTCCTTTTTCAATGCCATCGAATCACTTTACCTACACTTTTCGAAGTCATCACAACACGAATTGTTGAAGCAGCTTGAAGAGGCAGTTGGTCTAAATACAAGGCGTGGAATGAGAAGTTTAAGCTCGACTCGTTACTCAATGAGATTTCACAATTGCAAATATGTGATCGATAGCTTTGGGACTATGAAAGAGGCTTCAGAGAAAGAAATGAATGAGGGAAAATACAACGACTCAGTTTATTCATTGGCGATCTTTCATTCAATCAGTAATCCTAAGTTTGCAGTAAATCTTTTCACCTTTCACTATGTTATTTTTATAACGAACATGTTAAGCACATATTTCCAAACTAAAAATGCAACTCTTAGGGGTGGGATAGATCTTGTGAATGGAACAGTTAAAACACTACTGAGTGAGCGAGAAAACTTGTATGTAGTTTGGGAAAAAATTAAATCATTCGCAGAGAAGCACTGTGTGGATCTCATGTTTCCCAGAGGATCACGAAAACGAAAAACATTAAAAAGCACTAGTTTCAAAGGTTTTGCTGTTTCATCTAGCCTCGGACACGCAGTTAGGGCTACAAAGATGTCCCTGCAAACCAAATGGCTCGAAAAGAGTAAGTTACAGCACTCTTCATCTTGGCAAATTATTTTTGCTTCTTCTAGGTTTTTGCTAGTAATAAAAGTTTGAAGCAAGAGATCAATTTCTTCCTTCTTAGCTTAATATATTCCAATTTCTTCAAAGATATTTTGAAACTAAGCTATCCTCTTCTTCAAGCATAAATTGAAATATATTTAGCTTCTAAACGAAAAAATAGTCTTTTATTTCTAATTATTTCCATTCTATTCCCATATAATTCATACAAGCGTTTTTTTTAGCTGTCATAGATAATTCTTGTGTAGTTCATACTATACTATAATAATAATCGTTTGTTGGACCTTATTTTTTCTAATTTACCTTCTTCTAATCTATCTATTTCCGCATCATCCTTTCCTTACGTTGATCCTGACCCTCATCATCCCCCCCTTTCCATTGATTTTTGTTTACCGAATAGTCCACGCACCAAAAGCATAGCTGTGCCGTCTTTCAACTTTTTTAGGGCAGATTATGAACTTATTGCTGCCGAACTTCTCCCTATCAATTGGTTTTCTTTTTTTCGTGGGCTTGATATTAATGAAGCTGTTTCTTCTTTTTACTCTCTCCTTAATTCCATTGTTTCTCAATTTACTCCTGTGTCTCGTTCTCGTCGTGGTGCTTGTCCTCCTTGGTTTTCTGTCGCAGTATCCAAAGCTTTGCGCGAGAAAGATAAGGCCCGTAGTGAATTTCTTCGCAGTTCATCTGCCGAGGTGTTTCAGCGTTATCGGTCTCTGCGAGCAGTGGCTAAAAGGACTGTTGAAGAAGCGAAACGTGGTTATTTCGCCCATATTGAAGCTAGTCTTTCCTCAGATAACTCGAAACCATTTTGGTCGTATGTCCGTTCCCTTAAAACTAGCAACCGGTTTCCTGACACTTTTTTTCTTGAGGAAACTTCGGCTTCTACCCCTCAAGAAACTTGTGATTTATTTGCTAAGTTCTTTGCTTCTTCATTTTCCTCTCCTAATTGTGCTTCAGGGAGTTCTGCTGCGGCTGTGTTTTCTCAGGATAATTTTGCGATGACCAATCCTCTGGAGGTTGAAATTCTAATATCCTCGTTGGATCACTCAGCAAGCAGTGGCCCGGATGGCATTCCTAATGTGTTTGTTAAGTCTCTTGCATCTTCCTTATGTGTACCTTTGTCTATATTATTTAATTTGAGTTTGTCTGTTAGTGTTTTTCCTTCTACCTGGAAGGCTGCCAATGTTTTTCCGATTTTAAAATCGGGAGACATTGGCAATGTGGCCAACTACCGTCCTATATCCCTCCTGTCCTGTTTTCCGAAATTGCTTGAGCTGATTGTTCATGACAGAATTCATGGTGCTTTTAGTCATTTATTTTCTGCAGAGCAGCATGGTTTCATCAGGGGACGTTCAACAACTACGAATTTAGTGGAATTCACTAACTTCGTTGCGTGTGCTTTGGACAATGGTCTTCAAGCTGATGTGATTTACACTGACTTCGCGAAAGCATTTGACAGGGTAAATCACACAGTGCTTTTAGATAAGATCTGTCATTTTGGTGTTCCCAGTTCCCTTACATCTTGGCTTTCTTCCTACATCCATGATCGCGTCTGCCGTGTTGTGTTTAATGGTTGTTCTTCCTCCCCTTTCTTTCCTACTTCTGGTGTTCCCCAAGGTTCCATCCTTGGTCCTCTCCTTTTCACACTGTTTATCAATGACCTTCCTTGTAACTTTCAGTCTGACTCTCTGTTGTATGCTGATGATCTAAAAATTTTCCGTGCTGTCGCTTCTCAAAATGATTGTTGTAAGCTACAGTCGGATCTCTTTGTTTTAAGTGATTGGTGCTCTGTGAACTTCCTTGATCTTAATGTTTCCAAGTGTTTTGTGATGTCTTTTTCCAATAAGCCTAATCCCATTTCCTTTGAGTATTTTTTGTGTGATAGTCTTTTGAGGCATGTAGATCAACATAAAGACCTCGGCATCATCTTTGATCCGAAGTTAAAATTTGATCTGCATGTTTCTTTTGTGGTTGCTAAGTCGTCAAAAGTAGCTGGTTTTGTTCTGCGCTGCTCTCGCTTTGCAACCAATATCAACACTTGTGTTCGCCTTTTTATTTCTCTTGTTCGTAGCATTGTTGAATATTGCTCCCAAGTGTGGTCTCCTCGTTTCGTGTACCTGTCTAATGCTGTTGAATCCGTTCAGCGTAAGTTTACTCGCTGCCTTTTGTTCAAGTTTAATGTTGCTTATCGTCCTTATGATGACCGTCTGCTTTTCTTAAATCTCCATTTGCTGAGTACCCGCAGAGTATTCCTTGATGAATGTCTTCTTTATAAGCTTTATCATGGCTTACTCTCTTCCAACATTCGCGTGTGTCATTTCTTACGTGTGTCTGATCGCCCGGTTAGAACTCAGTCGCTTTTCCTTACTCCTTTTGCGCGTACTCTTGTGTATTTTTACTCACCTATACCTAGGATACTCAGAAGCCATGATGAGCATCAGTTTGGTTCTTTGTCCATGTCTTTTCTTTCTTTTAAAAAACATGTTATTGATACGTTAACGTAGTCTCTTAGTTATTTTTATTATGCATTCTTCTCTTTACTTTTTCTTCAATTTTTGTTTTTTATTATTTTATTATTTTTATTCCTGTTTTGCTTTATATTAATGATTTTTTTTTTTTGATTATTTTTTGTATCTCGTTTCATAATTGGATTTTTCTGTTAAATGAGATTTTGAATAATAAATAAATAATAATACCTACCATTCACATTATATGCATGTGGTAGTATGTCATACGTATTCACAGACAGGAAGTTTATTTGATTATGTATTATGCATTAGCAAATAACAAAGAATAAATTAATAAACATATAATGTATTAGTAAATTACATAAGTTGTATGAACAGTACGTGTACCTTACGGAAGAAAAAACCATCGCATGTTTTGAACCTTTCGGTCCCTTGCCCCTGCCAGATTTTAGGCCACGGCACACCTATGGATGCAATATTTTCATATGGTATCGATTGCAAAGGAGTTTATAAAATCATAACGTATGGGAGATTGGCAAGGTCATTTGAATAGGTCACGACATTTTCCTTGTGCTAAGTCTACGCACTTATATCTGCAAGATATGCTACAATTAGAGAACTTCATTGATGCTAGTGTTTACCAAAGGTTTAATGTTAGACGTTCTGATAAATTAAATTGTGCTATTTCGTCCGATATGGGGATTGAGCAGTCAATGATGAAATCAGATGGAGGTGTTGCTAGAGGGAAAAGTACGCAAGAGAGTGTCTCATGAGTAAATGGATTTATTACATGCATGCTATGAATACCAAGTGTGAAAAGTTGAAAGATCTAGCTCATGCTAGAATGGGCACAACAGATCAGCATGTCGATGCAAGTGATTCACTATAAAAAGATTCTTAAAGAATATTAAATTATAAGAAGGATATTTAAGCTACAGAACAACGCCGTCGGACTACAAAAACATCTTTATCTTCTTACATCGTTTTTGATCGATTTATGATAGTTCCAACAAACCAACATCAATTTCTACTAAATACCAACAAACAAACATTTTTTTAACAAACAAACATTTTATTGGGCTTAAACTAAATTATAAATGTGACTTATACCTAATGTACTAGCTTAATGTGTCTTAGGTCTAACAGTTTTAAAACTATACCAATATCTTAGCCTAATGTTAATATATACGTATTATGTATCTGAAACTCTTAACCTAACTTATAATATAGAGGGGAAAGCCCAGTAAAACGCCTCCAAAACTTCATTTTCGGAGCAACACTAAGAGCAAATTAATGAAGTGAAGTGAAGGAAATTTGGGATTGGGGTGTGATGACAGGGAGGGAAAGTAAGGTTGCAGTTAAGTTGTATGTCTGTGGAGGAAATATTACGTCCAATTTCGTCAGGCCGTCGGAATATATTGGGCCGTCGAGTATACAGTACCGGTCCTGCGTCTCGAATATGGCCTATTATGTAGCAGCAACTTACCTTGTGGTGTAAGTAGTGTGTGGGATTAATTCAAGGAAAGAATGTGAGTTGGGCTAACATGCTTGTGAGTGAGAGGATCAAGATATTGTGGAAGGTTTAGTACATTTCTTAGTAGACTGTTGGGATGGTCAGGGCATTTTCCAAGGAATTTCAAACATAGATTTGTAAGGAACAAATCTATTCTTGGGATTTTGGCTGTGCTATAAAGGGTGACATTATTATGGAATTTGTAGGAGTTGGGTTTGCGATGAAGATTGAGACAATGTCGCAATATTTTCCGCTCCGTTGCTCTCAGCCTCTCCATTTGGTGTGAGGAAAGATCAGACCAAACAGGAAAACCATGAGAAATAATGGGACGTATTAGTTGCTTATAGCAATTAAGCTTGACGGAATTTTTGAGGTGTGTGTAATATACTGTGGTATGCATGCAGGACTTTAGTGAGGATGTTGTTCACATGAGGTATTGGGGATAGTTTGGTGTTTCGCACTACCCCAGGTATGTAACGGTGCTATGTCTAGGGATGGGGTTCTTGTTCATTTTAAGAGTTATGTAGGGAAGGAGTCGTCTCGTCGATCGGAGAAGCTTAACGTGGCCTCGAATTATGATGGATTCGGATTTTGACGGGTTGGGGATAAGGTGCCACGAAAGGAAGTAGCCATGAAGCTTGTCGATATACGTAGATATACGCTCCGCGTTTATTTTCAGGCTACGAGCAGGTGAATAAACAATAAGGTCATCAGCAAACTGTAAGATAAATTATCCGGATAGTAAAATTCATGCAAAATGCGTTCAAGGACATATTGCATACAATAATAAAAACTCTACAATAATAAAACTCTAATAGTGCTTGGAAGACAGTAAGTGATATGGTGCTTGAACAGAACCGAAATTATTTAGAAAAGGCATACATAAAGGCAAACCTTACGACGTATCTCAGTCGTCAAAGACGTGCTTTCAGAGGACATGATGAAAGTGGTGCCAGTGATAACTGTGATTTTTTTTGGAATTTTGTGTATTATTGGCGAAGAATGATTCAACTTTTGAAAATAATTTTAAAAACAAGGTTGCGAACTACTGTAGAGGCAAAACACAAAATGAATTAATAAAAATAAATGCTGAAATCGTTCGAGAGGACAATACAGCTAAAATAAAAGAGTGCGGACTGATATCCATTATGGCAGAACAAGCAAGGGCCCATAAAAAGGAACAACTTTTCGTGGTTGTCAGATTTGCTAAAGAGCTAGCAGCCGAAGAAAGGCTCTTAAGCTTTGTAGATTGTTCAGGAGCTAGAAATGCCTCGTATTAGCAGATATAATTTTGAGCCTGCTAGACAGCTACGGACTTAGCGAATTGCCTGTTGTTGGACAGTCTTATGATGGTGCTAGTGTCATGTCAGGACAAAAAAGTGGTGTACAAATCTAAATTAAGATGAAACACCCTACAGCCACATTTGTAAGTGGTAAAATTATCCTAGTTGTGTTGGACACATTTTGCACAATCGAGACGTTTACGTCCTTTTTCAATGCCATCGAATCACTTTACCTACACTTTTCGAAGTCATCACAACACGAATTGTTGAAGCAGCTTGAAGAGGCAGTTGGTCTAAATACAAGGCGTGGAATGAGAAGTTTAAGCTCGACTCGTTACTCAATGAGATTTCACAATTGCAAATATGTGATCGATAGCTTTGGGACTATGAAAGAGGCTTCAGAGAAAGAAATGAATGAGGGAAAATACAACGACTCAGTTTATTCATTGGCGATCTTTCATTCAATCAGTAATCCTAAGTTTGCAGTAAATCTTTTCACCTTTCACTATGTTATTTTTATAACGAACATGTTAAGCACATATTTCCAAACTAAAAATGCAACTCTTAGGGGTGGGATAGATCTTGTGAATGGAACAGTTAAAACACTACTGAGTGAGCGAGAAAACTTGTATGTAGTTTGGGAAAAAATTAAATCATTCGCAGAGAAGCACTGTGTGGATCTCATGTTTCCCAGAGGATCACGAAAACGAAAAACATTAAAAAGCACTAGTTTCAAAGGTTTTGCTGTTTCATCTAGCCTCGGACACGCAGTTAGGGCTACAAAGATGTCCCTGCAAACCAAATGGCTCGAAAAGAGTAAGTTACAGCACTCTTCATCTTGGCAAATTATTTTTGCTTCTTCTAGGTTTTTGCTAGTAATAAAAGTTTGAAGCAAGAGATCAATTTCTTCCTTCTTAGCTTAATATATTCCAATTTCTTCAAAGATATTTTGAAACTAAGCTATCCTCTTCTTCAAGCATAAATTGAAATATATTTAGCTTCTAAACGAAAAAATAGTCTTTTATTTCTAATTATTTCCATTCTATTCCCATATAATTCATACAAGCGTTTTTTTTAGCTGTCATAGATAATTCTTGTGTAGTTCATACTATACTATAATAATAATCGTTTGTTGGACCTTATTTTTTCTAATTTACCTTCTTCTAATCTATCTATTTCCGCATCATCCTTTCCTTACGTTGATCCTGACCCTCATCATCCCCCCCTTTCCATTGATTTTTGTTTACCGAATAGTCCACGCACCAAAAGCATAGCTGTGCCGTCTTTCAACTTTTTTAGGGCAGATTATGAACTTATTGCTGCCGAACTTCTCCCTATCAATTGGTTTTCTTTTTTTCGTGGGCTTGATATTAATGAAGCTGTTTCTTCTTTTTACTCTCTCCTTAATTCCATTGTTTCTCAATTTACTCCTGTGTCTCGTTCTCGTCGTGGTGCTTGTCCTCCTTGGTTTTCTGTCGCAGTATCCAAAGCTTTGCGCGAGAAAGATAAGGCCCGTAGTGAATTTCTTCGCAGTTCATCTGCCGAGGTGTTTCAGCGTTATCGGTCTCTGCGAGCAGTGGCTAAAAGGACTGTTGAAGAAGCGAAACGTGGTTATTTCGCCCATATTGAAGCTAGTCTTTCCTCAGATAACTCGAAACCATTTTGGTCGTATGTCCGTTCCCTTAAAACTAGCAACCGGTTTCCTGACACTTTTTTTCTTGAGGAAACTTCGGCTTCTACCCCTCAAGAAACTTGTGATTTATTTGCTAAGTTCTTTGCTTCTTCATTTTCCTCTCCTAATTGTGCTTCAGGGAGTTCTGCTGCGGCTGTGTTTTCTCAGGATAATTTTGCGATGACCAATCCTCTGGAGGTTGAAATTCTAATATCCTCGTTGGATCACTCAGCAAGCAGCGGCCCGGATGGCATTCCTAATGTGTTTGTTAAGTCTCTTGCATCTTCCTTATGTGTACCTTTGTCTATATTATTTAATTTGAGTTTGTCTGTTAGTGTTTTTCCTTCTACCTGGAAGGCTGCCAATGTTTTTCCGATTTTAAAATCGGGAGACATTGGCAATGTGGCCAACTACCGTCCTATATCCCTCCTGTCCTGTTTTCCGAAATTGCTTGAGCTGATTGTTCATGACAGAATTCATGGTGCTTTTAGTCATTTATTTTCTGCAGAGCAGCATGGTTTCATCAGGGGACGTTCAACAACTACGAATTTAGTGGAATTCACTAACTTCGTTGCGTGTGCTTTGGACAATGGTCTTCAAGCTGATGTGATTTACACTGACTTCGCGAAAGCATTTGACAGGGTAAATCACACAGTGCTTTTAGATAAGATCTGTCATTTTGGTGTTCCCAGTTCCCTTACATCTTGGCTTTCTTCCTACATCCATGATCGCGTCTGCCGTGTTGTGTTTAATGGTTGTTCTTCCTCCCCTTTCTTTCCTACTTCTGGTGTTCCCCAAGGTTCCATCCTTGGTCCTCTCCTTTTCACACTGTTTATCAATGACCTTCCTTGTAACTTTCAGTCTGACTCTCTGTTGTATGCTGATGATCTAAAAATTTTCCGTGCTGTCGCTTCTCAAAATGATTGTTGTAAGCTACAGTCGGATCTCTTTGTTTTAAGTGATTGGTGCTCTGTGAACTTCCTTGATCTTAATGTTTCCAAGTGTTTTGTGATGTCTTTTTCCAATAAGCCTAATCCCATTTCCTTTGAGTATTTTTTGTGTGATAGTCTTTTGAGGCATGTAGATCAACATAAAGACCTCGGCATCATCTTTGATCCGAAGTTAAAATTTGATCTGCATGTTTCTTTTGTGGTTGCTAAGTCGTCAAAAGTAGCTGGTTTTGTTCTGCGCTGCTCTCGCTTTGCAACCAATATCAACACTTGTGTTCGCCTTTTTATTTCTCTTGTTCGTAGCATTGTTGAATATTGCTCCCAAGTGTGGTCTCCTCGTTTCGTGTACCTGTCTAATGCTGTTGAATCCGTTCAGCGTAAGTTTACTCGCTGCCTTTTGTTCAAGTTTAATGTTGCTTATCGTCCTTATGATGACCGTCTGCTTTTCTTAAATCTCCATTTGCTGAGTACCCGCAGAGTATTCCTTGATGAATGTCTTCTTTATAAGCTTTATCATGGCTTACTCTCTTCCAACATTCGCGTGTGTCATTTCTTACGTGTGTCTGATCGCCCGGTTAGAACTCAGTCGCTTTTCCTTACTCCTTTTGCGCGTACTCTTGTGTATTTTTACTCACCTATACCTAGGATACTCAGAAGCCATGATGAGCATCAGTTTGGTTCTTTGTCCATGTCTTTTCTTTCTTTTAAAAAACATGTTATTGATACGTTAACGTAGTCTCTTAGTTATTTTTATTATGCATTCTTCTCTTTACTTTTTCTTCAATTTTTGTTTTTTATTATTTTATTATTTTTATTCCTGTTTTGCTTTATATTAATGATTTTTTTTTTTGATTATTTTTTGTATCTCGTTTCATAATTGGATTTTTCTGTTAAATGAGATTTTGAATAATAAATAAATAATAATACCTACCATTCACATTATATGCATGTGGTAGTATGTCATACGTATTCACAGACAGGAAGTTTATTTGATTATGTATTATGCATTAGCAAATAACAAAGAATAAATTAATAAACATATAATGTATTAGTAAATTACATAAGTTGTATGAACAGTACGTGTACCTTACGGAAGAAAAAACCATCGCATGTTTTGAACCTTTCGGTCCCTTGCCCCTGCCAGATTTTAGGCCACGGCACACCTATGGATGCAATATTTTCATATGGTATCGATTGCAAAGGAGTTTATAAAATCATAACGTATGGGAGATTGGCAAGGTCATTTGAATAGGTCACGACATTTTCCTTGTGCTAAGTCTACGCACTTATATCTGCAAGATATGCTACAATTAGAGAACTTCATTGATGCTAGTGTTTACCAAAGGTTTAATGTTAGACGTTCTGATAAATTAAATTGTGCTATTTCGTCCGATATGGGGATTGAGCAGTCAATGATGAAATCAGATGGAGGTGTTGCTAGAGGGAAAAGTACGCAAGAGAGTGTCTCATGAGTAAATGGATTTATTACATGCATGCTATGAATACCAAGTGTGAAAAGTTGAAAGATCTAGCTCATGCTAGAATGGGCACAACAGATCAGCATGTCGATGCAAGTGATTCACTATAAAAAGATTCTTAAAGAATATTAAATTATAAGAAGGATATTTAAGCTACAGAACAACGCCGTCGGACTACAAAAACATCTTTATCTTCTTACATCGTTTTTGATCGATTTATGATAGTTCCAACAAACCAACATCAATTTCTACTAAATACCAACAAACAAACATTTTTTTAACAAACAAACATTTTATTGGGCTTAAACTAAATTATAAATGTGACTTATACCTAATGTACTAGCTTAATGTGTCTTAGGTCTAACAGTTTTAAAACTATACCAATATCTTAGCCTAATGTTAATATATACGTATTATGTATCTGAAACTCTTAACCTAACTTATAATATAGAGGGGAAAGCCCAGTAAAACGCCTCCAAAACTTCATTTTCGGAGCAACACTAAGAGCAAATTAATGAAGTGAAGTGAAGGAAATTTGGGATTGGGGTGTGATGACAGGGAGGGAAAGTAAGGTTGCAGTTAAGTTGTATGTCTGTGGAGGAAATATTACGTCCAATTTCGTCAGGCCGTCGGAATATATTGGGCCGTCGAGTATACAGTACCGGTCCTGCGTCTCGAATATGGCCTATTATGTAGCAGCAACTTACCTTGTGGTGTAAGTAGTGTGTGGGATTAATTCAAGGAAAGAATGTGAGTTGGGCTAACATGCTTGTGAGTGAGAGGATCAAGATATTGTGGAAGGTTTAGTACATTTCTTAGTAGACTGTTGGGATGGTCAGGGCATTTTCCAAGGAATTTCAAACATAGATTTGTAAGGAACAAATCTATTCTTGGGATTTTGGCTGTGCTATAAAGGGTGACATTATTATGGAATTTGTAGGAGTTGGGTTTGCGATGAAGATTGAGACAATGTCGCAATATTTTCCGCTCCGTTGCTCTCAGCCTCTCCATTTGGTGTGAGGAAAGATCAGACCAAACAGGAAAACCATGAGAAATAATGGGACGTATTAGTTGCTTATAGCAATTAAGCTTGACGGAATTTTTGAGGTGTGTGTAATATACTGTGGTATGCATGCAGGACTTTAGTGAGGATGTTGTTCACATGAGGTATTGGGGATAGTTTGGTGTTTCGCACTACCCCAGGTATGTAACGGTGCTATGTCTAGGGATGGGGTTCTTGTTCATTTTAAGAGTTATGTAGGGAAGGAGTCGTCTCGTCGATCGGAGAAGCTTAACGTGGCCTCGAATTATGATGGATTCGGATTTTGACGGGTTGGGGATAAGGTGCCACGAAAGGAAGTAGCCATGAAGCTTGTCGATATACGTAGATATACGCTCCGCGTTTATTTTCAGGCTACGAGCAGGTGAATAAACAATAAGGTCATCAGCAAACTGTAAGACTTTGAGAGGTGGTGGGGGTCGTGGAATATCGGCTGTGTAGATGGCAAAGAGGATGGGAGAAAGGACAGAACCTTGAGGGATACCGGCTGTGTCAGCATAGGGATTTGATAAAATATTGTTTATTTTCACTATGGAGGATCTATCAGAGAGGAAACTGTAAATAATTTTACATAAGTGCGGATGAAAGTGGAAGAGGGAGAACATTTTATGGATAAGCCTTTCTTGCCAAACGGTGTCGAGGGTTTATGGATATCATGGAGACAAGCTGTGATGGGAGTGTAGTTGTTTAGGTGGACTACCAGATCAGCTTTTAGGGTTAGGAGGGAATGATTGACGGAGTGTTTGGGGAGATAAGCAAATTGGAATTGTGGAATGACTTCGAATGTGTCACAATGGAACATTACCTGCTCTTTGATGACACAATCAAATATTTTACTGGTAGTGGATAGGAGGGAAATGGGTCTGTAGCTTTCGGGTTAAGTTGGGTTCTTATTTTTTTTTGAGATTGGAATAATGCTGGCAGTTTTCCAACTGCTGGGAAAATGTCCATTAATAATGCAATGGTTAAAGAGTATGGATAGGAAAGGAGAAATGGAATGTTTGCATCTCTTCAGCACAACGTTTGGGATCATGTCGGGGCCGGTGGACTTTTTATTATTGCGCGAATGGCTGATGGAGGAGATTATGTCTGGAGGAGTGAAAGGGAGACTTCCGCATTCATTACTTAGATGTGGAGTTGATGGAATGGGATGACTAAAGAGGTATTCATTAGGAGTGGAATTCAAAGAAAGTTGATTTATATTGATGATAGTGTTGGAAACAGCTTGCTGTGTTTTTGGATTTGGTGTCAAATTGGGGATTGTATGAAATTCTGCTAAATACCCACAACAAGTTTCGCTTCAATTAAATGTTATGTGAAAAACTTACCGCTGCAAATATTATAGTGGAACAAGCTGATAATGATGCTGATGTCCTCATAATTAAAACTGCAATAGAAAAATGCAATATAACAAATTCAACTATCGTTGTTGGTGAAGATGCTGATTTGTTACACAACTGACTGCACGAGCCCCAATTGATAAAATTATTTACTTTTTAAAACCTAGAAAGACCCAAGAACCGACAAAAAAAAGGCGTGATATCACACGATCTAGGCGGCCAATTTAGTGGTTCAAAACGTGAAATCAGGTTCTCACCAAAATGATTTCCTCTCGCTGTATGCAAAGGAGCGCCGTCTTGTTGAAATCAAAGTTCACCGATACCACGGGCTTCGATTTCAGGTAGCCAAAAATCCGTTATCATGGTGCGATAGCGGTCGCCTTTGACGGTTACGATCTGACCGGACTCATTTTGAAAGAAATATGGACCGATAAACTGTGCATTTCTGTGGCTGTAGTGGTAGTTGTTGAAGCTCTTTAGGTTGTTCATTAGCCCAAATACGGCAATTTTGCTTATTGTGTAAAATGCGCCTCATCACTGAACAAAATTTCGCGATAAAACAGCGGATTTTCAACACGGATTTTCAAGCGGACTTTTGTTTCATCTCCATGATGATTTGTCAAACAATACTGAAAAAAAATCAATTACAGTTTGACAAAAAAGCCTATTGAAAATCAAACTTCATAATGAATCAGCCTGTATTCTTCGGAAAGTTTATCTGTATACCCAAACTGTCAAGCTCATATTTGATTTTAACATGCAATAACTGGTTGCGTTACTACATACATCAGCAATTTTTGAAAATTATACAACAACGGTATTTGAATTGTTAGAAAAACCTAATGATTTAATTGACTGTGCAGATGTATTTAAAAAGATTGACTCATCTCCACAAGTCATCATCACAAATGGGATTCATTTTGTTCTAGCTATATATGAAAATCAAAAAAAAAATTGATTGTATTGACAAGTTTAGATATTTAAGTTTTTAAAAAAATACTCGGACCAATAAAAGAGTACAACTATCTTGTCTTCCTCCAACATCTGCTTCTACTTATCAACATTTACATCGTGTCTATTATTAAGTTTAAGTGTGGCTAGGCAATCAACTGGACCAAAAAGACTGCGGTTGGAAATTAATAGACAACAGTTTGGTGCCAATTCAAACTTAACTCCCACTTGCTCGAGAAAAACTAACACTATTTTTTGTAAATGCAAGGAGGGTTGTAGTAAAAATTGTGGCTGTTAAAAAATTTGATTAGTTTGAGTTATTTGATTAACGTTGAGTTAAATACAACAGATGAGAATTCTTATGGTATTAATGAGGAGGCAGCTGATCCAGAAATCCAGCAAGAAGGGGAAGAAGAAAGCGAAGATGAAGACATTACAGTTGAAGTAGCATTTGAAGATTATCCGAAATGAATAATAATCCGTTCCACTTTAAAAGTACATTTTTTTTCAATCAATAGAATACAGTGGTACCTCGACATACGAGTGCCTTGACATACGAGTGTTTTGAGATACGAGCCGCCGAGCGAGCGAAATTTTCACACTTCCACAAACAAGGAATCGGACGACTCGTTTAAAGCCAGTCGGGGCTGGTTTGATGGCTTTAGGAAAAGGACCGGCATTCATTCCGTCGTCAGGCATGGTGACGCAGCAAGTTCGAATGTGAAGGCAGCTGAGGTTTTAATCAAAACGTTTTCCGAACTGATAGACGCCAAAGGATACATCCCCCAGCAAGTCTTCAACTGTGACAAGACAGGGCTTTTCTGGAGAAGGATGCCGAATAGGACTTACATAACGGCGGAGGAGAAGACGATGCCAGGTTACAAACCCATGAAGGATAGATCAACTCTAGCACTTTGTGCCAATTCAAGTGGCGACTGCAAAATCAAGCCTCTGCTAGTATACCATTCGGAAAATCCCAGAGCCTTTAAGGCACATAAGATTGTAAAAGAAATTCTGCAAGTTATGTGGAAGGCAAATCTTAAGGCGTGGGTCACCAGGAAATTATTTGTGGAGTGGACAAATTTGGTGTTTGGCCCTTTCTGTTAAAAAATACGTACTCGAAAACAACCTACCCATGTAAGCCCTTCTCGTCCTCGACAATGCCTCTGCTCACCCACCAAATCTCGAAGATGATTTACTCGAAGAGTTCAAATTTATAAAGGTTATCTACCTGCCACCCAACACCACTCCTATCCTGCAGCCCATGGATCAGCAGGTGATTTCTAATTTTAAGAAGTTGTACACCAAGCACACTTTTCGGCGCTGCTTTGGGGTGACGGAGAACACAAACCTTTCCCTTCGAGAGTTCTGGAAGAACCACTTTGACATCGTGATATGCCCAAAAATTATTTATCAGGCATGGCAGGGTGTTACAACGAGGACCTTAACCTCTGCATGGAAGAAGCTGTGGCCTGAAGCTGTAGCTGAAAGGGCCTTTGAAGGGTTGGAAGCTGAAGTGTCAGGGGTAGAGGAGATTATTTCTCTGGGAAAATCCATGGGTCTGGAGGTAGATGAGAATGATGTGAACGAACTCGTCGAGGAACAGTCTCAGGAGCTTACAACTAAAGATTTACACGATTTTCATTCGCAGCAGCATACGGTGGTTCAAAGTTTTGAAGAGGAGCCAGAAATGGAGGAGGTTATCGCTACAAGAGACATAAAGGAGATCTTGGGAAAGTGGGAGAAAGTTGTAGAGTTCGTGGACAAAAATCACCCCGAAAAAATTGCAACTGGTCGTGCATCGGAGCTGTTCAACGAAACTTGCCTAATGCACTTCCGCAATATCCTGAAAGAGAGGAAGAAACAAACCTCTTTTGACAGTTATTTTAAACGATCTGCTGGTGAAAATACGCAAAGCGTGACGAAAAAAGCGAGGACCAGGGAAAATTAAGCGCTTCCACAAGCACTTCACTTTGATTTTTAATGAATTTTTTAGTGAATTATTAATTATGTTTTTATAGAATATGTATTTGTTGTTTATGAATAACTGTTTCTTTTTGTAAATACATTTTTCTTATTCAAAAACCTTCACAAAAAAACTGAGGTGGTTTTTTGAGAGCTGGAACGGATTAATGGCATTTCAATTAATTTCAATGGGAAAAATTGCTTTGAGATACGAGCAATTTGACATACGAACAAGATTACGGAACGAATTAAACTCGTATGTCGAGGTACCACTGTACTGTCTAATAAAAGCTAGTCACAATAGATTGTGCTCTATATCTCCTGAGAAATCACGTCAAAAAAATGCACCAAGTACACTACCTCATGCGGTGGTGCGAAAATGTTTGCATATTATGTTGAATACGACTTCTTCAACTTTAAGTATCGGTATATCTCAAGAATGGTGATTCGGAGAAAAAAAAGATTCAAAACAATTTTTGCATAATTTACAAAAATTGTTTGGTCTATCTTTACGATAACACTTACCGTTTACGAGAAAAATGCGAAAACCAGAATTTTTTACTTTTGACCATGAATAAAATTTTTAGCAGACGTAGGAACGGTGGCGACTTTTGATGTTTTATTTATAAAAGTGTATTTAAGACCTATACCAATTTTCAGCTCTATGCGAAGTTTCGCAAAGTTAAATGTATACATATATTGACTGGACTGGAGATACTCATTAATCGAAGTAATTTCAATGGAAATTCATTAAGCACAGCAGCTAAAATTATTATATTTGGGGGGAGTAGCCTATTATCAGATTATCAGATAGCAAGGCTCGGGTTCAGGGAAATGCTGCAGCCAAGCAACAAGTACGTGAACTTGTACGCCTACACTCGAACATAATCCACAATAGATGCTGGCGCGTTCCATTTTTGATTGATTCGGAGAAACCATATTTTTCTGTTTATCGTGTAAGAGATATTTTTAGTGTCTTGGAAATTTGCAATCTAATTCGGCTCAAGGTGAGGTATTTACACGTTTATAATATTAATTGTATACTGTAAATATTAATTGTAACTTTCGAGATGTTCAATGGTTTGTGTTTTTCTAATTGCTGCAGACACCTTCAAACCGGATAAAAGTTTAAACATGGATGTAAATACGTTTATTTGCGGTACATCTGTGGGGAAAGCTTTCAGATTGAAAATATCTGTGGAACCTGTCTTCCACAGATATTTTCTAACTGAAAGATAGAAATTTTTTGTAGGAACATGCAACAAAAAAATGATAGCATTACTTAGCATTAGCATTCTATTCACACATTACTTAGCATAAACCTTCTATCTGTGGTAGATAGAAGGTTTAAGTAATGCTACGTTTTTTGCTGATGGGGGAATTTTTCATTTTTGATTTTAACATACCTCCACAAAAGATAGATCTTTCATATTTTGCAGAATGTTGTAGTAAAGTATGAAGTTTTGGAACCCGGTATTAATTCGAAAATGAAAAAATGTCAGATAGAAGGTTAATGGTAAGGACGGCAGTATAGTAGAAAGACGTTAGTTTGAAACTAGACTTCAATTGTTCGACTACATTAACTGCCTTTTAGACTATGTTGTGTTGATTAAAATCGTATGGAGGCTCCAAATATCGGATAGTGTTGGGTTTCCAACATAAAATATATGATATTTGGGTTTATTTTAATACAAAAGAACTCGTTATTTGCAGATGGTAAATCCGGTCAGAAAAAAGATAGAAATGGGACGCTGATGCAATAAAGCGTGCAGTTACTGCAGCAAAAGAGAAAAAGATGAGATTTTCGAAGGCATCGAGGATTTTTGGTGTACCGAAATCGACTCTCAAAAACTATGTTAACAGCAAAAAAAAGAAGATATTGAGACGCTATGTAATAATAGAATGTGAAGCAAATGTACATTAGGAGATTAGTTGGAAAAGGAGCTTGTTCTGTATTGCACAAAAATGGAGCAAACATTTGATGGTGTAACTGTCCATGACATTAGCCAATTGGCCTTTCAGCTTGCTGCGAAAAATAATATTCGTCATCCTTTTGCTCTGGGCAAACGATCAGCTGGCAAAAAATGGCTGAAAAATTTTGTGAAGAGAAATCCAACTCTATCATTGTGCCGACAACAATCTACCGTATTGGCAAGAGCAAGAGCCACAAAAGTAAATGTTTACATGTTTTACAGTTTAAAATTTTCAATGTGATCGAAACAAGCATAACTGTCGTTCAATCTCGAAACTCTAAAGTCGTAGCTTTCAAAGGCATAAACTAATTGGTACCTTATCAGCGCAAGAAAGAGGTGATCAAATGACTGTTGTAATATGCATGAGCCCAGCCGGGATATTTGCTCCCCCACTTATCGTATTTCCAAGACAAAATATGAAACCCGAACTTCTAAATGGCACTCGACCGGGAACGATCACAAGTCGTCACAAATCTGCGTGAATCCAAGCCCATATTTTCACTGATTGGTTCAATACATTTCATTGACTACGTGAAACCTACTCTTGAGAATCCTGCTGTCTTGATTTTGGACGGACATGGATCGCACATCAGAAATATAGATATGGTACTAAAAGGCAGGGAGAATGGAGTGTTCATTGTATACATGCCGCCCAATCCATCTCATAAGTTGCAATCAATGAATGTGTCATTCATGAGTCCATTCAAGGCTAATTATTCACAGAAAGTTAAAACATGGTTATCGAACAATCCATTCAGCAGCCTAACGGGCTATCAAAACGGAGAGTTGATGCAAAAAGCCTTTGCAAAATGTGAGGCACTTTAAATAGCTCAAAGTAGTTTCAGGAAGTGTGGGATTCTCCCATTTGATAAAACCAAATTTGAAGATTCGGACTTCCTTGTTATTGGTATGCACGAGGCTGAAACGGAGCCTTTACTTTGTGGAACTCCAACATCTACTTGCCCCTGAGCAGATACTGTTTCAACCTCTGGAACATCGGAGCAGACACTGGTATCAGACACTGGTAGACCCCAAGTCTCAGTTTCGTCCTCAACAGCTCCGGTTGTAAAAAAGCCAGCAATAATGTTTGTTTCTCCTTTTCTCCTTTTCCTAGTTTCTCGTTCATGAAAAGGTCAGCATTAAGCTCCAAGAAAACTCGCCCTGCTGAAAAAGCAGCAGAACCAGCACGCCATACGAAACCAAGTTAGAAAACGAAAGAAAAAAATTTCAGGAAAAGGAAAAGCAATTGCAAGAAAAAAAGAAACAAAATGAATTTAAAAAAGCAGAAAATATAGCTAAAAAAAATAGTACCGTCATGTAACAGCTTGAAAGAAGCCAATCCAGTGCATGAAACGAACGTTAAAGCTAAAAGAAAGGCAACCTGTAAAAGTAAATTTTAGGCCCACGTAAAAAGGGGGAAAAAATAAAGCAGCATCTATGCTAAAAATGTCATCTGACGTATCGTATGCTGACAGATGCTGACAGCACAGACGACGATTGTGTGTATTGTAGTCAAACTGACAAAGAATATAAGTTCAGAGAGCAATGGATACGATGCATTTGCTGTCTTCGATGGACCCACGAGCATGTTCAGGTTCCAAAAAGAATAAATGGAAGATATTCATTTGTGACTTTTGTAACATAAGGATCTAAGACAAAATGCATGGTTTTCAAGTTTTTTACTAATGTTCCAAGAAGAACATTAGTATTAAAATCACTTTGGCCAAAAATTCATATTTCTATATATATATATATATATATATATATATATATATATATATATATATATATATATATATATATATATATCATCAAAAAATTTGAGTGAAAAAATCTCAGGAACGCGCCATTCGATTGAACTGAAATTTTTAGGATACATTGGTGTATATGCACAATAGTGCCAGGTCTCAGAAAAAGTTAAAAATCTTTAGCCGGCGGCCATTTTAGTGATATTTTTAATATACCTATTATTCCGTACACAATTAAGTTTTGCAAAAATAAAGTTAACAAAATAAATTTCGAACGTGTTTTACATGTGAATCAGATAATGTTTTGAAATTTTTTTAACCCCATGTGTGCGCTGGGTGCCTAAAAAGAGAACGGGAAAAATTGAAAATTTTTAAATTGCGATAACTTTTAACAGAGCTATTCAATCATTACCAAATTTTCAGGACATATTAATATTATTTAGTTGTAAATTCGTAGCTTTTGATGAGCGTGCTGGCAACCCTAAAGCAAGGGCAAGCACTGAAAGTGAAAACCTCCAAATTATCGTCTCTCTTGAAAAAATGCCGTTTCTTAAAAAAAAGCCACTCATATGTAAATTTCGTGCTTTTTTTACACAGACCAAAAAAAAAATTTGATATGGTATAACGGGCACGCCTGGTAACCCTTGCCCAATTTACCTATATTTTTAGCATCAAAAACTTCTGTTCACGGAAACTCACGATCCGATGAGCAGAATTGATTGAAATTTGCAGACTGTATTGGTCTTAAATAGGACTAGGTCTGATAGAAGTGATTTTGAAATGCGGGCGATTCTGTGCCAGTGGTGCCATCTTGAAAAATCACTAAAAAAGATGACTGCTTTTAGCCCTATAAATTCTGATTGAATCGTTCGATTTTGACGAAATTCACACCGTAGCTGCTCCTTACTATAACTTCGAATGTAATATAACAACGTGAAGCAGACGTGATATATTCTTGGCTTTGATACTGGCGAAAGGTTGCCAGCACGAGTCGGTTGTGCTACTTTTGTATCAATAAATGCTTACAGTTAGTATTCATACCGGAAACATTTACAATGAAAATTCTGCAAATTTTTCGGATCGCAGCCCCAAACACCAACTTCAGTTACAGTGCTGCAGGCACTGAGCATTTTCTTCATTGATGTTATATGAGATGCTGCTTTCAAAGTTTGGTGAAATAAGCAACTGATAACGAATATAATTAACAAGTGTTTTTCTTTCATAAACTTTGAAACCCATGCCAGTGGTAATATCTGAAACCTTCTACCATATGAGTTATAATGCATTCTTGAGACAAAAGTAGAACGTGGCGTTTGAAACAGTTTGGCCGTAATAAGCAGCTCATGTGGTGGAATATGCACTCAAAACCTGCACGATTCTTCTACTGTTCTTCGAACATTAGTGTTTCTAGCGGTTCAGGTGCGTTAAAGTTTTTTATCCTTAGTTCGTTTTACTTAGAAAATTTATCTACACATATATAAAGTTTCTTTTGATTCACTTGTGACTTTTGACAAAAAATCGAATAAGAAAAGTTTAATGTTATACGAGTATTTTAGTTTAGAATAAAGTTTTCTTTTTGAATAAAAATATAATTAATTTTGCTCAGATGTGTCTTGTTCTTAGGCACTCATGGGTTTATTGTTTTCCTTGCTTGAATTCCTATTCGATATTAAGATACCCGTCGTCCGTTATTAGGAGCCTAATTTTCAATTTTAAAAAATTTTCAGGTTCTAAAAAAATTTGTTTTAAATAAGTAAATGTAAATCAATTGTTTTAAAATGTAAAGTTATGCTAAGAACAAATAAACAAAAGCTATTAGATGGTTGTCATGCAAAAAAAAAGTTAAACTGCACCATGTTAATAAATAAAAATAATCTATCCGATATTTGGCAACCTTCCCCTATGCGTTATCAATTTTTCTGCCCTTGATCATTTAGAAAAATGGTGATATATTTATTTATTTATTTTCATTTGGAAAACCAACAGCATTTAAGATAATGCCAATGATAGGTTGTTACTGAATTATCAAAGCAGAACATGTTATTTAACAAGAGTGCTTAGTTGGTAATAGTCTCTATAATTACTTGCTTAAATTTAGTTTTTGAAAGTTGAAATAGGTCAATATGAAAAAACTTCGAGTTGTATTGTGAAATTAATCTGTTTGTTGGCGAATTGGAGTAATTTCTCGTATTAGAAAAAGGCAAATACAATAATGTATTGAGTCTTGTGTATACAGGATTTGTTGAAAGATCGAAATATAATATAATTGATGAAGAGTATGTATCATTATTGAAAATTTTAAAAAGAAAGAACATATCCATTGCTGTCCTTCTATCCTCAAGTGGTATCATATTGAAGTATTTCATTCTCGACTTATAATTAGGTAAAGATATCATACATTTTTTAAATAAGAAAAGAACAAATTTGCGTTGCAATATTTCAATCATATCTACATATGTACTTTCTGTAGCACGGGTTCCAGACAGTGCATGCATATTCAAGTTTAGGTCGAACTAGAGTGCTAAAAAGGTACATACATGTTTATGGATTAGTGGAGTTCCTGGAATTTCGTAAAACAAAACCTAAGGTCCTTTATGATTGTCTCAAAATTATCTCAATATGAGAATTAAGCAACAGTTTCGAGTCAAAGTGCATTTCTAAATCCTTTTGCAAGATATTTTTCTTCAGTACAGAATTTTCTACATAATATTCGTTACCAATTGTATGTTTGTTACGAGTGTAACTTACAACACAGCATTTGTTAACGTTGAGTGACAGTTCATTTAATTTGCAATAGTTATGTAAGCTATCTAAGTCTTTTTGAAGTTGAGTACAATCTTCTGAACTTTTGATTACTTTGAAGAATTTCAGATCATCCGCGTATAGAAGCGCATTAGAAGAGTTGAAGCATTTTGTAATGTCGTTGATAAAAAGTATAAATAAAATTGGACGTAAATGTGAACCTTGTGGAACCCCGGATGTGACTGAGATCGGACGAGATAAGTAGCCAGTACATCGGACCAACTGAGATCGATTTGATACATATGATTCAACCCACCTCAGAAGTGAGCCATGAATACCAGTTCTTCGTAGTTTACTAATTAACAATGGATGACTGACCCGATCAAAAGCTTTGCTGAAGTCGATGTAAATAACGTCAACTTGATGTTTCTTGTCCATATTAGAACTTAGTAGCTGCGAAAAAGTTACCAAATTTTTAAAAGTCGACTCTTTTGTACAAAAACCATGCTGCTCATTAATTATCAAATTATAAACATCAAACTTAATTTCCTCAATAACTAATGCCTCAAAAATTTTACCGAAAGTAGATAGAATAGAGATGGGCCTATAGTTAAAAATGTCATGGATATCACCGGATTTAAAAATTGGTATGACGTGAGAGTTTTTCCATGCATCAGGAAACACAAGCATTTCAAGTGATTGGTTGAATAAAATATAGAGTGGTTCCGCTAAATAATATGCACATAAACGGATAAACTTTGCACTAATCTGATCAGGTCCAGGCCCTTTATTAATGTTAAAAGTTTTAAAATGCCGTACTATTTTCGCTGAATCTATATGAATTTTCACATTATCTACATTACATTATCTACAGCATTGAGAGATACAATAGGTTCGACGTACTTAGAAAAAAAACTGATTCAAAATAATCTGCAAAACTGTTACAAGCTTCTTGACCATTACTTACTTCGGATTTGTTATAGTACATTGTACAGTACATTCCAAAAGTTATTAGGATCACGTTTGATATTGCACTCCATACGTCTTACAAAACGCATTCCATCTAGTTTAATTTTTAGTTTTACTCTAGCCCGCAGTATAGAGAAGGATTGATAATCAGAAAACATTCTATAAGATTTCTATTTTTGATGAAACTTGTTCTTTTCTTTTATCATCTTTTGCAGCGACTTAGAAAAACAAAGTGGATATTTACTATTATTTGCTATTTTCGTAGGTACAAATAACTTTATCAAACTGAAAATAATTTTATAATAAGTATCTACATTCTCATTCACATTATTACTTTCAAGTTTCGTTTTCCAGTTAACAGCAGAAAGTTTTGCAATAAGATTTTCATAATTGCATTCATTGAAGTTGTACATAGATACGTATTTAAGTGGCAGTTTTTCATCGAAATGAATATAAGGAAGTATTTCAAGAGGATGGTAAGAGTCAACTTTTAAAACATTATAGTCACAAACGCTGACTTTACATGTAATTGTACTCAAAACCAGATCCAATATATTATTACTCGGATTTTTCATACCGTTAAATTGGTTTAGGGAACACATATTTAACGTTTCGATCAGTTCAAAATATCTATCGAAGGTAAATAATGATCGAAACTGGATTCCCAGCTTATACCAGGTAAATTCTAATCACCAATAATTAAAAAATTATCATTCGAAAATTTCAGTGTAAGTTCACATAACTTTTCAAAATGTTCTTCGTATATATCATGCTTAGAAGATGTAGCAATGTACACGCAACAAACATGCAATTTAAGGGAGTCCTGCTGTATGTGTGGTAGATCTGCAAGTTTATCGAGCCTTGGAATTTAGAGACGATTTCACGAAGATAAGACCACCCCCTCCGGACGTTTTGTTTGGATCGATTCTGTCACGTCTGTAGGTTATAGTTTTGACCTCAGCAGAATTCTGAATTCAAGACAATATCGTAAAGCCACGTTTCCGTAAAAACTATTTAATCGTAATCGCAGATAATTAGTTCATTATATAAGTTCAGAAGTTTTGATTTGATAATAAATTTTAATTCCCATAAGTTAAATATCTGAAAAGAATTCTTTAGAGCTATAATTTTGCAAAAAATCCTAGTTTAAAAATTAACCAACCATGCTCAAACTCATTCTACGAAATGATATTCAAATAAATCTTTCCAAATATCATTACCGTAAACATTGTTTAATATTATTATCAGCAGTTCATCGAAACCACAACAAATTCACGAAATATTGCATATTGTGCATCCACTAGAACTGTATGTGGAATACATATTTCAGGTAATTATTTTCATAATTAATTTATAATTCTATCGTTACGACTCTATTTCTAACTTTCTGGCTCAATCCACCAATGGTTTGTTACGTCGAGTAAAGTATGAAAATTTTCTCGTCGATTCACAATAATTGGAAGGAGACCAACGATTCGCGCTGCCCATTTATGTGAGCATCCGCAAGGGATTCAATACGAATATGAAATCGTATATTCATATTATATGAATAATGTGCTTGTGCATTGTTCCTAAAAATTAACTTTGCACGATTTGCATGTTCAATATTCAGAAGAGGTTTCGAAATAATTTCCTGCAAATAAAAGGCCAAACCGAATTCGGTTATTGAAATCCAACACATGAAGTAAAACTAGAGCAATTTATGCTGGTGGCACACGCAGACAAATTTGTATTCCAGTTGTAAATTGAATATATACTCAACATTGATTCAAAAACAATTCATAACAGTAGGTGAAAATTCGATGCAGCATATATTAAAGGATATTATCTTCCAATATTGCTGGGCAAGGATTGATTGGGAAACCAATGAAAATGCGGAAAATACTTATAGCACGGTTTACCAAAAAATGTTAAGTTTTAGCTGTGAATCAATTTGAGAAGTCAGGTCTCTGTTAACAAAGTAAGTATTCATATTCAATTTTGCTGAGAAAGGAGATTATCAGAAAAATGGAGTTTTGATAATGTTTCTGTTTGCAGTCTTTAAATTGGAATATGAAGCATGGAGAAAAAAGGAAGTTGTTTGATCACAAAGGTCTTTGTGATGGCATATAAAAGAGAATAAAAAGAAGATCGGAAGAATTAGTCTTTAGGCGAGCTAGAAACAAAATAAAACCTTCACTAGTTTGGCCGGTGAAGGTCGTGAAAGAAAGCTATAATTTGTTTGATTTTCAAATTTTTTTAAATAAATTTGAAAGTCTTAACACATATAAGAAATTCATCCTTAAATTTTAATATACCTAATAATTTTGGATAATACAACTGTTCATCAAAAGTACAATTTAACAAAAAACTATCCTACAAAATCTGGCAAAACAGTAATCTTCCATTATGAAGACTACTGTTTTTGTGCATTATTAGATTTTATTAGAGCTTTTCTCATAGTTTGCATCACTTGGTATAATTAACTACTTACGATGCATTCTCCGCGACGACTCGAGACCTATTTTGTTTTTACTGAATTCTGATAATATATGACAGAGTCAACAGATTATTATATTTGCAGAATGCATTAGCGTTTTATTAACTAACATAAATAGTAGCTGCGGCAAGGGCAGGAAGAGAAAATCTTCAAATCATCGACTCTCCTTAAACATTTTTTTTTTGCTTTTTACATAAAAACTGCAATTAGTAAATAAATTGGATACTCTGTCTAGACAGCTAAATTCAAATTCCACATTGTGCAAAAACGGTAGTTCTTCGACGATTTGCCTTTATTTTAAGCTTTCATAATCTGTGTTCACTGTAACTCAAGAGCCATCTGATCTGAGGATCTGATTATCCAATTGAAATTCACAGAATATATTGGCCTTAAGCTCTCTACTTACATTTGGCTTGACCAAGTTTGACCAAGCAAATATAAATTTCGTGAATATGGAACCTTATGTCAGTGGTATCACCTTGAAAATTTTTTCAAAAAAACTTATGCCTAGTGCCCTCGAGCTTCTGGTTCAGTCATCAAATTTTAACGCAATTAAAATGTTTTAATGCTATTTATAGTAAGCGAACTTTAATGGAATTTTGGTTTTGGACAGTCAGTTCTGCGAATTTTGATCATTTTTTAACAAACTTATACCACCATTAAATTCTCAAATCATAGCGATCTTTTTGTGATTAAATTGTGAAAATAGTTAATTTTTCGCGGATGGCAGCCCTAAAATCTCTCTGCTCCTAAAACTTCGAACGCAATCATTTAATAGAAACGAAATTCATAGGGCTGGTTGGCATGAATGTGGATATGCTTGGTGTACATTTACAGATGAAACAGTCAGTTTCCTCTTGTTAATTACTTACAATCAAAATAATTTTCAAGTGTTTAAATTTTCCATGTTTTGGAATTTGAGCTGCCATTTCGCTATTGGCTTTCGGATCAAATCGCAATTCATTGGATGTGTTGACCTAGACATGAAGCAATTTCGATAGACTTTTGGTTGCACTGCCAAGAAAGTGTTGCCTAATTTCAAAGTTTTCGCACTAGGAGATGTGGGCATCAAATTTTTATATGAGAGGCATTCAATGGAAATAGGTAACAACTAATTTGCTCTGGTAAGTCTTGAAATCGATGCAATTAAACTTAGAAACATTCCTAGCCCATGACTTTAATTGCAGTCATCGGATCAAAGCAGTACATGGTCTTCGATACAGGTTGGTTGTAATTATGAGTGCGTGAGGTACTCGTAACACATGCACTCAAAAAATGCACGACACCTTTACTTTTCTCAGAAAATCAGTTTTTTCTAGTTATTCCTATGCGCTAGACTTTTTTCGTTTTTAAGATTGTTTATTTCGTGAATCAAATGTTGCAGCTGTTACACGCAAATAGCAGTTATTTTTTACAAATAACTTACTTATATATTTTTCTATTTTTCAACCTTTCGGTAGTCAAAACACCACTGATTTTAGATTTTGGTACAACTCTATTTTTGTCTTATCAGTTGTTGTCTGAATTGTATTCTAAAACCTTTACGGAGCCCCTACAAAACTTTCGATTCTGTGAACCATTTTACTCTTTAATCGAGACTAACTGAGTTTGGTTTCTTCGGTGATCTTTTTTCATGATTCGCTTCCAGCATTTGTGACCGCTCTTGTACTGTTGATGCTAAGTCTCGCTCCCTTTAACTCATCTCATCTTTTGTGCGCTGAAAAACTTAACATTCTCAGAACGATTGAATCTGCTGATTGTTTCATACTGGAAAATAATTTCAGTGTTTTAGCTGATCGTAAATTCTGACTGCTGTGAAGTGTCAATAAATGTCTTGGACCTACAAAACATTCTCTCTGCTTTCCCCCTACTTGGTTCTTGGCTTCACTCTCTATGTTGCAGATAGTTTCACGGTTGTTAGCGTGATCTTTGACTCATAGTTGAAGTTCGATCAGCATATAATACACATCACTACCAGGGCCTCTCGTTTTTCTGCCTTCGTCATTAGATCTTCTAAACTTTTTTTTAACCTTTCCAACTTTTTATATCTGTTTTATCCTTCGTGGATAATGTCCTAAAGTTAAGTAAAGGAGCTGCGGCAATTTTTGTGCAATTTAAGGATACTAGAAGTTTGGATTAACTGATACTAGATGCCTTGAATACTGTGGCAAAATTTGGTGTCCCTGTTATAACTACTTGACCGATGCGGCTAAAGTCCGTGCAAAGTTGATTCACCCGCTCGTTATTCCTTCCTTTGAATCGTGCAGAGTGCTGTTCGATGAGTGTTTCCTTTGTAAGCCTTTAAACATCTGTGTATAAGTCAGAGAATCGTCCTAATAGACCTTATTTTAATTTAGTGCTGTTTCGCCCGTACAGAAACCTTTTTCTTCTTCCCGTTTACGCGTTCATTACAACAATTCAGTACAATTAGGTTTACTGTAAGAAATAGTGCCATCCGCAGCCTGTAAACGGATTGTGCAATGCTGACAACCTTCAAAAATAAAGCTATTAATATCTCCTTACTATATAAATCTAACAATAACTGTTAAACACTTTTTTTTAGCATCAGATTTGTAGTCAACAACTACCAAGTAAGATCTTTCATTCTTAACCTTTTGAATTATATTTAGTTAATTTAAATCTCAGCTGCATTAGTTAAGGAATTTGCATTAAGATTATTTCAATATCAAATTTTGAGTGGCATTCAGCATACTAAAGAAATTGTAATCAAGGTTTAACCTTAGCGCTGTCGGAACAAATAAAGCTATCGCGAAAATGTGCGTTTCATATTTCCGCCACAAAGTTTGAAATTTACACCTACTGTCGTGGGTCGCAAAGTATGACAAAAAATTTGGTACGTTAAAATATTTAGCTCCTTTTTTATTCAATGTTCAAACTTTAACACATTTCAAACTTTAAACACATTTCTGAAATTCATTTGAAGGCTGTTTCCTATCATGCACGTAAATTAAAGCTATTTTGTTCACTTACTTAATGCCGAATATGGCATATGACAATGCTGACAAGATTGAAATTGGCACACAGTTTACCTCAGTTTGCAAGATTTATTCGATTTATCACAAATTTTGAGACCCAATATTAACTTTTAAGGTAAAAGATGAGACTATTCTGGCGATCGCTACTATTGACAACACTGTTCTTTGAAAAAAAAACAGTTAGCAGTATGATTGCTCTTTACTCATGCTGCTCAACTGCTCACTGCTCTTTTGCAGAACAGAAAATGCTATTCGATGATCTTTTCAATTGCTTTTCTTTCTATCCTGTGCTATGTGCTTCACATGGACACAGATGCTGTCTATTACGGCACCGGTATTGGTAATAGCAAAAACGTTTTGGCTATTTTTGCATCATTAATTATTCATAAAGCAAACATTTGCAATTAAAATAAGTAATCAATCTTTACATTTTTCAAATTCTGGACATTGTTCGGATGCCAGCCCAAACATCCTTCTATCACTGTAACTTTCAAAGAAGTCATCGGATGAAAGCAAAATTCCCAGAGTTGGATGATTTTGGCGTGAAGCAATTATAGTAGACTTTTAGTTGCAATTATCCTAAAGTGTTGCAAGCACTGACCATTTTCATTATTTATGTTGTAGAAAATGCTTCTTTCAAAGTTTTGTAAAGTACGCATCCGATAATGAGCACAAGTTACAAGTGTTTTACTTTCCTGAACTTTGAAATTCCGTCAAATGGTAACGCTCAGAGCCTTTTCGCCCTATGAGTTTCAATGCATTCATTGGATCAAAGTAGTGGCCAAAACAGATTGGCTGTAATAAGGAGTACAAGTGGTAGCATATGCACTCATCAATTTTATCAATGCCTTTATTTTTCGCCGAGTTTTAGTGTTTATAACGGTTCTGATGTGCTAGAATTTTTTCAATCAAAAATTCATCATAATTAATTGCAAGGTATTAATAGCTCATGCAAAATAACATTTTGCTACGTATATACATAGATAGCAATCATAGCATTTTAGAAACCATAAAACTACTATGCGATGTACTAATAACTTAGTATATGCTGACAACTGCCAACGTGCCAACAAACAACGTATTCACATACCACTTGAAAACTTTTCCTAACATAAATATTCATCGCCACGACAAACCACAATCTCATTGCAAGCATGTAACACGGGTAATAGCAATCTCAAACAATGAGCAGTCACAGTCAATGAGCAGGCACAGCCAGTATAGTGAGAAGTTTGTTGTACGCACAAAACTGCGACTGTAACTGTGATCAAATCACTGCTACTTTAAACTGCTCTTTGCTGTTACTGATCTTTGCTATCACTTTTCTCTATTTTAGGTATCAGGGCTTCAAAGCTGATCTACCTTCTGAACATTTTAATTATCTGCATTCAATAGAAAAAGATTTATCATGGTTGTTTAATATCAACATCATATGTTCAGATAGCTTTTGAAAATTGATTTTGAACTAAGGCGCTAGCACATATTTTAACAAAATTTGTCAGAAAGAAAACTTGACTCAAAAAACACTTAAAGCTCACAGGGTCAAGTAAAATATTTCTAAAAAGGTCCAAGCAATTTAAATTTCATGATGAGAGGATTCACATTGCTTGTCATTAATAAAAACAAGCCTACGGACTTGGCAGCCCTAAAGATGCTGACAATTCTACCACAGCTTTGCTTCATCATTTAATTAATTTATATAACAGTGTGAAGTTCACTTAAAAATTAAATCATAGCATTATTTTGACTAAATTATTATCAAAATTATAACATGACCTTCTTAAGGAATTACGTCGCCTTGATCAAGTGCTTCGAAATTTGAATCGCAGTGATTCATCGCATTCACTTGAACCATAAAAAAGATTCGGATAATCTATCATGTAATATCTTGTAACGTAAAATAATGACCCATAACAAATTCCAATAAATTTAACATTATGTACTTTTCTTATTTGCTCAAACGAAACGGTCCAGACGAAAGCTTGGTCCGATTCGAAACTTACCATCATAGTCTACACCTTGATGCTGCTCAGGTTTTTTTCTACTGTCCAACTTTCATTTTCCTTCTGTCTCGAGCAAATGTTTTATGTTTTTTATGGGCGATAAGATGTCCTTTGCACTGCCTAGACCGACTAGCAGCTAGTAAAAATTTGCGGCCAACTCAGCTACACTTTTATTAAAAGTAATAATTTATGATCACTTAGAAGATGAGTTTCTTAAATTGAAGTGCACAACTTTTTACGATTTGTCCCTATTCCCATCACGGAACAGCCAGCCAACATGTTGGTAAAGATGTGACTGCGGTCACGATATTGCTTACTTAAGATAATGATAAGACTGTTAAGGACCACGATGGCGTAAAATTTGTTAAGTTTCACATGAAAACAAGCAAATGTACGAAACTTAACGAGTGCTTGCGCAAATCCGTTCACCATAATAAACTTAATCGCCTGCAATCAGTAACTACTACCTTGCTTCGTAAGCCGGATATCCGCAATTTCCTTCGATATAATTTCAAATTACAAAGAACATCTCCCCGAGCCTCCTAACCGCCATAGATCCCACAGATACATATCCACACTTTCCTGTTACTTAAACCTTTAAGCCATCATATTCATACCCTAAGCCGCTGAGTATATTTTCCATCTTATCAGCCGATCATAAATACATAAATTTAGATATACGAGTATATTCACGATTTCTTCACTTGCAGAATCATCGTTGTTGCTGTAATCTGAAGCAGAGAGTGAGAGTTTTGTATTGCTTTTATGTTGGAAAATGTCTGTCCTTGCAAGTGCTGCGATTTATGTGCTACTTTATTGAAGGTCCATAAAAAAGCTATCACAGTTAATTTTAAAGCAATTTGTTAGTCCACGATGACGGAACATGAAGTCAAATCAGAAAACAATGTGCTACCTTCAGTTTTATGTTGAAGGCGTTTATTGCTTTTCGAGTTGAATTTTCTTTTTTTAATCAATTAAACGTCTAAACCAGATGGCTTCTGATGAAATTTCATTTCAAATTACTCTGGGCTAATTATAAACTTGGAAGAATTTGATAACATTGCGCGGGAACAATATTCGAATAGTTAGTGTTTTTTTATATACGTACATGGTTGGCTAAAAGCTGTTATAAGCATTTTAAATAAATGTGCAAAAATTGCCCGTTCCATATCAAAATGCGTTGATTATTACTTAATTTTCTTTTCATTAAAAATTACTTTCTTAAGTCACTTTTCGATTTCTACTTCATATAATTTTCAAAATCCAAACCAAACAACTCAAAAACCTCAAAATTTAATCAAACTTGATGAAAATGTTAGTGTCAAGATTGCCTTGGAAACAATCGCATATATATATGCACATTTATGTACAAGAACAAGTGTGCAGTAAAGTGAAATAGCTCCTGTTCAACCGAATCTCACATGAAATCTTTTGTGTACTTTAAAGCACAACTACGTCTCTAAGGATTAGATTCGGTCATAAGACAAATATTTCACGAAGCGTTTCTCAGTCGAAATTTTCAACTTCATTTGATTGCAAATATGTATAAATTATACTTCCTCTGCATAGAACGGAACTCGAAAATCCTAGTTATCGGATCCAGTTGTTGGTATCTCAAGAGTATTTAAATTCAATTGTGTATCCAGTATCTTATTATGCCAGGCTTTATATCTTTGCAACTTAAATAAAGTTGAATAGTGTTCATTGGTGTTTCTACGCAACTTAAGAACCAAATTAAAGATGGTTTCACTTGCTTCCAGCTAGTACTTTTAACAACATCTTTAAAAATATTTCATTTTTAAATAACTGTATCCTATTTTACTTAACTCTACTGCTAATTTTCGCTTTATGTATTCAAGTCAATCTCTGCAAGATGGCACCTTAAGTATATTTTCCTTGCCAAAACGTATTTTTTCTTTAAATTTTAAATATGTTTCTGAAACTTAATTCCAACTTGTCACTAAATTTGTTTGGCTGCTGTGCTGAAATGCATCCAATTTTTGACGACTTTCATGAGAATCGAATATCAACTTCGTCTTGAAATGAAATAAGAAAAATCTATCCATCAAACAACCTCTTTGTAATTGCTTAATTAGAAGGCTCATATGGCTGAATATTACTTACATTCTCTTTGATTTCTCTTTGGTTTTTTCATCAAACTTCTGTTTTCTTTGATAATGCCAAAGCACAAGCGATTATCCTTTGAAGCAAATGCTGAACTATGGCGGTAGGGGGACACATTTAGGAGAAGCCGATTAGAACTAATTCCGCTATTCTTTAAATGCCACACTTTATTTTTGTGAAGTACTTGTATCATATGCCCAGTTTGCGGCTATTAGAATAACATAAGACGAGAAAACCATGAGCACACGGCCGAATTCGAACCCGCGGCCAGTTGATCGCCTCTTTGGACAGGCGCCGTAGCGAGCAGAGCTGATAGGACAAGTGTGATTAGGTCAAACTGACAACTATGGTGTACCGCTGGAGAAGTTGCCGTCAAAAAATGAGAATGTACTGAACTAAGCACGACAATGGTGGTTTCGCCCCCGCCGCCCGTCACAATTGTGGTTAGAGTCTATGGAGACAGGTTTGAAATGAACATTACTCTATACTTTCGTGTAACTTTTCATTCCTCGATGCAGGATCTTTATTTTTAATGTCATCTGAATTGCAAAATCATACTGTGATATAAGGCTGATCAGCTGTAGACATTTTAAACAATTTTTCCACCCATAAAACACTCATAAGAGGTTCAGGAGAGATTTAGATTGAGTTTATTTTTTTTTTCGTATCTTTTGGATTGAAATTATTTTTAGTTGGTTCATTTATTTATGTATTTATTTATATACAACCAATATACATAAAACTCTAATTACATGTTTACGATTTTATTGCTTAAAGCTAGTGCGGAAAATGAAATGGATGGCGGCAGAGGATCAAGCTCCAGAGTATTTTGTCGTGGGAAAGATTTAGAAATTGTGTGCCGTCAAAATTATGGTAGTTTGGGATGTTGGAACATATTTTAAACAAGAAACCTTGATCTAGGAAAATATGCCGAGTAGAATACGGTCGAAGCTTAAGTAGATTCAATCGATTAGCTTATTCCAAGTAAGGGAAGTTATGTTTGTGAAGTAGAATTCGAATAAACTTACGTTAGACTTATTCAATTGTTTTCCGATCAAATTCTTGTTTTTGGGACCAGATAGCAGATACATATTCAAATGGTAATCCAAAAAGAGATGTGAATGGAAGAAGAAAGATTTAAAAGTGGGAAAATGTTGAGAAGATCATAGAGCAAAACAGGACATTTCACAGACACGATTAACAATTTCAATCATGTGAATGTCAAATTTTTATTTGTCGCCAAGGATGATTCTAAGATCCTTAACATGTGGAGAGGAATATAGTGAACATCGCAATCGGCTTTTGCGAAAAGACCATTGCGTGATATTTTTTACTGATTTTCAAAGAAAACTATTATTGCACTCGTTTCGCCGAAAATTACTTTAGATATATATATATATATATATATATATATATATATATATATATATATATATATATATATATATATATATATATATATATATATATATATATATATATATATATATATATATATGTTTTTTTTTTATACACGGGAAACATTTTTTTTTCTTACCATTTTTTACATTAAATCAGCATTATAATACCCTCTTCTTTCTCTGAATTATGAAACTTCATTGTGTCTTCCTTACTTCATAAACATAACAAAAATAAACTTACACGTGCGATTTATCATTTGCGCGACCCATAACTAAATATCAGACAAAGTTGTATCCGAATTACTCATCTTCGCCTGGTAAAAGAACCTAAAAACACCATAAAGCCAACGAAAAGTGAACTCAGGCCGTGACTTCATCAACTGTTATATAGAGGAGCAATGTCAATTTCAACAGAAGAGCAATGTCAAGTCAAAGATAGCCGAATTTGGACAATCTCGACTTGATCTAACATCACATTCTGTTATAACCAGCTGAAGACGAAGGTGAAGACATCAATTCGGAAAGGACCTTAGAAAGCTTGCGAAATACAGAATGTAGTGTCTTACCGCTATTCGGCTTGATAGTCCATTCGCCAAAGTAAGCACTTAGTAATGCCCATTAGTATCCCAAGCCACTAGTATCACGTCGGCATATTGGATGACTTAAACTTGGACTTGAAGTTGGCCCACTGAAATGGGCAGCACCGAATATGGTCTACGAATTTGGCAAGTGATTGAATTTTCTAGCACTATTAATGCCAATTGTCATGCGGGAGATTCTGATCAACATACGCTGAGGTATTATTATATTTTGGTTCAAAGGAATGCTCAGAGTTTTTTTTACCATACCCAGGAATCCAAGCTTCATTAACTTAAACGAAAGCCTTCTTGATATCTAAATCACACACTACTGTTGGAATGTTTATTCATCAAAACGAGATAAAATTTGATCATGTAAGTCTGATATGGTATGCAGATGGTAAACTGTAATTAACCTTCAAGTGGGCGCGCGGCGTCGAATCGACCGCACATGTAACATTATTGTTTGTAACTTCGAGTGTTTTCGTCACAAATATTTCTGGCCTCAAGTACCCTCTTCTTAGTTCAATATAAATAAAAAAAACTATATACGACCGTTTTCCGTAGGCCCCCTGTTGAATAAATACCTTTTGTTTCAAACGTGTCGTAGGCGTCGATAAGACTACACGCGCCCGTAGTCCAAAAGGTTACGCGCAACTGTATTTGCGCATATTACTTTTTCTTGTGTTTTGAACGAAGTTCATGTTTTATAGATATTTTTAGTAAAAAATGGCCCGTAGACTCCGCAATAATTCCCAGATAACTTTGCAATTAATGGAAGATTATTCAATTAATGTATTCCACTTCTAGAAAAAATAATATATGGCCATTGACACTCTTCTTCCGTCTCTTGGATATTGCTGGAATAAATGCCATGGTTATCTTGAGGGGAAACGGAGTGGTTATAAAAAAAAGGCGAATGTACCTACGAGCATTAGGGATAGAACTGACGAAAGAGTACGTATGGAGAAGAGCTACAATGGTCAACCTCCCGAGGAAACTGGAATGAAATATTACAGAGCACTTGAACATTAGTACAGAAGACAGAAGCGATAAACCAATCACAAGTTCCAATACAAGCAGAGGAAGCTGGAAAATATGTCCAGCTAAAAAAAGAAGACAATCTAACACAAGTTGCACATATTGTCTAAGAAATATTTGCAGGGATCATACAACATTTGTTTGCAACGAATGTTACCATGAAAAAGAGACTGATGAGGAAAATAACTAGCTATATACCAGATTTTCTATACCTAATTATAATTTTGATCTCTAAAAATAATAAGAATTTGATTGGCAAAATCGGTTTATAATCCAGTGATTATTTGTAGAAGTTTTTTTATTTTTATTTCTTGATATTGATTAATTTCTAGTTATAATTCCTGAATTGCTGATTTGTTTTGTAAGTGTTTAAAGATTTGTATTTTATTTTATTTTGATGTAAATGAGTAAGGTTTATGAACTAAAATCGAAACCCAACCCAAAGATAGTATACATTTACTTTAAATACCAATTTAATGGCAAAAACTAGAATTAAAATAATGTTCTGCATCTAAATACATTCCTAATTGAAAGAGAATTGTTTAAGTTATAAAAAAATAAATTATTATTTACCTATTTGTTGTTTTAGATCCTTAAAATCTCCAATACGTCTTTTAGGTTACGCGCGACTACTGCCGTTCTAAAAGGCCACGCGCCTACTTGAAGGTTAAGCAAACTATCTACAGAGGATCAAACTGATTTTTGACAAATGCAACTCAGTTTCTTTTGATGCAGAAAAAGATTAGCGATTTGCTTGCCGACCATTTCCAAGAAGTGGTTTGTCCGGTCAGAGGATCATCTAACGTCCCATTTTCGGAAATCTGCCAGCTGCCCATCGCTGATAGACTCTATTTAACCAGAGAAGAAATTTTAAAAGCCATAAGAGAACTTTGACATGAAAAAAGGCCCTAAAACTGACTTACTACCCTCAAGCTTTCTAATTAAGAGTGCAGAAATGATCATATCACCCCTGCTATGATTTTCAATAAGTTGCTGTCATGAAGTGCATTTTTACGTTTCTGAAAATCAGCATATATTACGCCAGTTCTTAAAAGTGGTGATAAACGCTGAACTGGAAATTATAGAGGCATCGCCATTTTGTCGGCTATTCCTAAGCTATTCGAACAGATTGTTTGTGACAAACTTACAATTGTTATTGATCATCTCCTAAATAAGAAACAACATGGCTTCAGAAAAGGTTGGTCTACTCGCTCCAACCTAATGATAATAGTCTCGAATATGTTTTGCAATATGGAAAAAAAGGCTTCAAATCTGCACTATATACACTGAATTCAGCAAAACTTTTGACATTTTGAAACATTAGCTCCAAAAATTTAGCATTTCAGGAAGCCTTCTAAACGAGTTGAATTTTTATCTTCGAAATCGAACGAAACATATTAAATTCCAAAGCTGTATTTGAAAAAAAACTACCGTCTCAACTGGGGAACCTCAAGGTAGCCACTTTTGTTTAATATTTTTATTTCAGATCTCTCGGAGGCGCTATCCGAAATTGCGCACCTTTTTTATGTGGATGATCAAAAATACACTACACTATGCATTCAGAATCTCATGCAAATTTTTTTCAGCTGAAACTTTTGTCACTTACGCAAAAGCGTGACCAAAATAAACTTACTCTTGACTTTGAAAAATGTCTTGTCATAAGTTTTTCCCGCGAGACCTCTACTTTTAATTTTGACGGTCATTTGAATAATCAACTACCAAAATTCTACTATATCTGAATACATAAAAATTACAGCGTATTTCGGAATATTTCAGTGTTTTGTATGATTGAATTTTTCTTCAAATATGTGTTCCCTAATATTTTAAAATATCAGAATAATTCTAATTATTTAAATTTATCTTGTTGCTTGGTATTTGAATTTTGTTCTTTATTTCAAATCGTCTGACTACATAAATATTTTTGAGCATATCGAGCTGTACATAGTGTTTTGGATTATATTTGTGGTTCAAGTCTTTTTTTCTAAAACACCATTCCCTGTACAGCTGGTTTCATGTGTTGCTTTTAAATCAACCTTTTGGGGAGAAAGAGCAGTGGCTAGCTGGTGAGCTGCTCGAGCTTGTAGTAAATAATTTTCCAGGAGAATATTTTCAAATTGCTTAGCGGTTTTCGTTTGCGTCGTTGTCGTTGTGGTATCAATCTAGTTCCGTTGGTTGTTGTTGAGTTCGTGTTGATTGCTTCAGAGAGCTTTACGTGGTCCGTTATCGTTATCACCAACCTTCCTTGTAAACGACTAGCTTAATCATATATGCAAACCTTTCGTTCAAGAAGGATTGTTGTCCATATGGAGGTTAGGACAAACTTCCATCAGGCGATATCAATGATTTTATTTTGCGTAAACCATTCTTTGCATTGCAGAGTGGTGAAAAAGTCAGACTACTCTAGCACTCAATGAGCTTATCCTCAATTCAGTCCTTCGTGCAATTGTTTTCGAATGCTATAGTTTTAATGTCATTTCTGGGTAGAACTGGACGATCCCCTTCAGGTCCAGCGAAGCTACTTCGTCTAGATAAGCAAAGAAGCATGAAACAAGGGACTTCATCCTTCTTTCAGCGAGGGCCTGGTATTCCCACATGAGATGAAGAAATGTTTCCGTTTGCTCCTCGCATCTACAGCTCCAACACAAGTCATTGTAAGGGACATCCAGGCGTGCTGCATGTTTGCCAACCAGGAAGTTTTCACTTAAAACAACCACCATTGCGCGGAGGAACCTCCTTCCTAAATCGAAAAACTGCTTTGAACAGCCAATGTCAAAAGTTTTCTACTATTACCTAGCGATCGCCCAGGATGGTTGTTCTACTCACGACTTCACAACGTCCTTTAGATATTATTGCTTGATGATTGGTATTATTGCTTGATGCATTGCATAGCCGTGATTCAAGAATTTAGAACGAAAAATTTCCCGCTGTTTGTGATTCATATAAAAATTATCATTTAATCACTTTTCGTTAGTTTTCGTTGTTGTTTATTATTTGTATAATTTATGTTTTACTTTAAATCCATTTGTCTGGCTGCTGAATTTACTCTACTTTTGAATTTGTCTCAAATTTTGGCGTAAGTCATCGCTTGATGCAATAAAATGTATCAATATAGCTCTCTCAGAAAAATTTTACCACTTAAAATTTAACATAACCAAATTCAAAGCAAAAGTTGAAACACTTATAAATAAAAAACGAATCTTAGTTGAATTAAATAAGCCGCCACATTTAATACAAATGATTCCACTTTATTATAAAAATGTTATTTTAATATCAGAATTTTCATCATTGAATGTAAAACAAAACATTTTGTGCTAAACAAGACACACTTTGTAAGTTTAGCAATGTGTCAAACAAAATGGTTATGAGCACTATACTTAGAGTTATGAGCACTAGTCAAGAAAATTGACTTTTTTTCGGAGAGAATAGTTGAAAAATGGAGGTCTTTGCGAGGGAGAAAAATCAACATTTAAATATGTATCATCACGTAACTTAAAACAAACATCTATTTTTAAAAATAATGGTTAGGTTATATGTCTATCTTGTAATCAAATTTTAAATGAGTTAAATTGGCTCAATTAGTAAATCTAGTGTTATTGCATCTTATTTGATTTCACAAATAATCACAAAGCATAGCTTCAATGATCATTAAAGGTAAACCATACTGACCTTGGTTTATTAATGCTCTGTAAAGACACATTGTTTTTCAAATTTATGTACAGCAAATTTTACTATTTGCTATAAGCTCTTATATTTTTCTATTTACTCCCAGATATTAACTTAGAAAAACCAATTTCACAAAAACTGTAATTCAGAAATAAATCCGTCGGAAAAAGTACTAAAAGCATGTCCGCAGCACAGGAGGAAGAAAAACTTATGCCGGCAGGCTGCAATATATTTTAATCTCTGCCAGTTAGAATATCTGTGGTAAGAATATGACCTTATTTCTGCTACGGAAAACTGCGAATAGCATGAAGCGTCACAGCTTGGTTCATCACTTATACATGAAGTAATCGCTTTTGCAAAGATTTTCTCGTCTCTCTAAATAGAATAAACTTTATGTTGGTCTACGGATAGAAATAAAGAAAGACATTCGAAAACTAAATAGAAGGAAGTCGACAAGATTGCATTCAGTACAAGTAAGAGCTAACTTATTATGTCTACATGATTCGGTTTGGAGAGCCTTTAATTAAAAAATCATTAAACAAAATCTACTTTATTGATTATCTTAGCTTCGAAAATAGCTTAAGCTTCAGTCAAAATAAACCAATTCATCCCTCCTCTCAACCAGTAGCTCAAATTTCAATTCAATATATTTAGAAGCATTCTCGCCCTAGTTCATGTCAACTTGACATTATAGGTAATTTTATAAGCTCTCTTCGCGCCAATTAGTTAAATCTTTTCGAAAGCGAAACATGATTTGCTAATGGATAAAACACCTACAGGCAACATTCAACCCTCGAGTTCCATTAAGCAGTACTCATAAAATGGACAAGCATTCGGAATCAACTCCAATCTCAATTTTAAATAGCCAAGTATGATAAATGAATGGATTGATAATAACACAAGCAAACAATATTTTACTTCTGGTATTATGAGCCTACTTACTCTAATGACAAAGAAAAATGTTTGAGAAAACATAAAATGTCATAAAGTTTTCATATTTATTTCGGAGACGGGAAAACAACTTGCATTAGCAAATAAGAGCCAAAGAAGTACTGTCACAACAGTAGTTAATTTCAATTGCAGCGCCAGAGGATCACCTTGAACTTTTTTATTTCTAGCAATATTTTTTTTTTTTTTGAATGATTCTACATTTTCAAAAAGATCGATGCTTTTATACATACGCTAAATTTAGCCTTATCTGAAATGAAATGAAATTGATGTAAAAAATATATTTAGCTAAAACTAAAGAAAAATTAGGAAGCTATGTACATGTTTGTCTTATATACATAATGTAACACGATGCAGTGTGCAGTGTGCGGGCGTTCTGCATCAACTGGCAAATGCATGGTCACCCAACACCATACAAAGGATTCTCAGTGCATAAATTGCTTAAAATTAAAACCGACAAAGAGCAAAGTGCAGGGAGGTACAAAGTAGATCAGCAGCAGATGGCGGCAAACTGAGAGGAGCACAGCACCCCCCACAACAACAACAACCAACGCATCGACAGACCCCGGCATTGAGCAAGACGACAGAAACTAGCATCATTACCAAAAAGTTGGACTCGATTAATAAAATCATCAGCACCCAATTAGATAAGTTTAATAGAATTCTAAGTGACCATAGTAATAAGATCAATATTAGGCGTCTTTTTTTGCTCCCCCTATCTAAAACAGAACCATGCAGACGCATTGGGAACAACAAAAACTCCCCCTTTCCATAACAGGAGTTGTTGCCAATGCGTCTGCATTGTTCTGTTTTCGATAAGGGGAGCAAAAAAACCCACCTGATATCTGCAGAAAGGTAGATTTCGAGAAAACTTATTTGCGGAACAGCTGTGAACAGCCGCCACCACAAGATATGATATCATTGTTTACACCATTACGTCGAAGAATATTTATCGCGATCAACGTGGATTTGATAGTGCACCTATACTAAAGGCGCTCCAATTTACTTTGATTCAAGCAGAATGTTAAGCCGAATGTCATCGTGCTGACAAAAAGTGAATACAACGGCCGCCATAACCTTATGTTTGCCAGTTTCGATATCATCCGGATGGATAGGCTGAATGCCACTAATGGCAAAGGGTTTCAGATCCTAGTTTAAAGCGCCCCCAAGCATCGAATCATTCGAATCATTCAAATGCTTGAAAGCTATTATCATTTGAATTACGTTACATGGCCATAGTAATCTTTTTTTGTGCCACCATGTGTCCTCAAAGTATTTATTCCTAAGCTGCACCTCATGCCTCAAGACCCAAAACAATTAGTTCATATTTTTAGAACACAAAGCATTCTAAGTGGCTGAAATCAACAAACAACATTCGTGGAATATCTCTTTACAATTTGTTTCAAGCCAATCACCTTGAGCTCAAACGTAAACTTTGTGGTCCTGAATCGCCAACTCTCCACAGATGCGGCTCTTACTTAGACCTTTGCATTGCCGATGCGAGACTTAAGTTTGTTTGTCTCTCCTACCAGCGAGAAACTCCGGACTCTTCGCTATGACAAAACTATTTGGGTATTGTAATGATGATTCAACACCCTGGCAGCAGTCCCTCTATCTCATCCACCAAGGATACGGACTTCCACCTCGATTTAAAAAAAAAAACAATTAACAGGAAGAAATTTCAGCGAAGAATAACTGCGAAATGTGTCGAGATAAAAATGTGTCGGTGCTCAATGATAGAAACCTCCAAAATGAAAAAAAAATGATATGAATATTTTTTGAGTGTAGTGGAACTGACACTAAGCACGATATAGTACACTGTCTCGAAATCATCAAAAATCAGCAATATGGAAGACAACAAAACTATTCTAATGGGGAAACTCCTGAAGCTTAAAAGGAAACTTTTGACTTGATGTTATTGCACCAACAATATAAACAGAAGGCTACAGGATCACAGCCATACCCTTAGCACAATCAAGTCTATGCTACTTAATCAAGCTCAAAAACAATGTGAGCAGGCAATGAGACAATAAGATCAAAAGTATCTTTTGCAGGAAAACGAGCAAATTGTTTGTTCAGATTGACAGTATCTTCCAGATTAGCAGTATATTTCAGAAAGCATTCACAGGTCCATCAGAGCTCGAAGCTTTATGCGCCAGCAAACGAACGATATTTCCTCTAGGGAACGGATACTACCAGCAAATCTTAATCTAAACGAGAGACCCCTATTGCTATTACGAAAGAAGACGAAAATTTGATTGTAATTGGCAACTATTTGGAAGCAACTCACTCCCAATGCCAACATGTGATCTGAACCAAGGTATCTACCTCGGTTTACTAAGATTGTCAAAAGCAGAGTAAACGAGTTCTAATCTGCAAAATAAGTTGAGTAACTCCTTCAATTCAACCAGGACTAATTAGCAGACAGAATTCCCTGTGAGCAATTGAAAAACTACACCTAAAGACTACCTTCAAATCACTTAAAAATAAACGCTTGTTGAAAATTGATATCGTTTTCAGTGTTGTCTTAAAACACCTACCCAAAAAAGCCGTCAGCCAGTATTGTATTCTCTTCAGTAACACCCTGAATAATTTCCATTTTCCGGAACAATGGAAAACACCCAAAACTTTCCCAATCCTAAAACAAAATGCTCATAAACAGCTCGCTAAAAATAAGCGTTCGACTGTGCATGCAACCAAAAACTAGTCTCCGACATTTGTTGGCGTCTCAACAATAGAAAATGCGTTGGAACATGTATCATTAATGTAGAGAAAGCGTTAGTGCATGTCTCATTAATGAACTTCTCTTCAAACTCGTCCAGCATAAATTCCCCAAACACATTCGTCATTTCAAGTGCCAAATTGACCTCAACCAGATCCTCCCGAGTCACTGATGCTTTTCAACAACAAACCAACATGGCACCGCTACTCTTCGTCACTTACACTACCGGCCTGCTCGCTTTTGCTGGTTTCAAGTCGTCCCCAAATCGATTAATTGCTACATTCGCTGATGATTCAATCATCTACACTGCCGATATAAAAGCCAGAGTCGTTTGGTATGAGCTCCAGATCATATTAAATAAAGTCAAGCCGTTTACTAGCGCAAGGATTTTGAAAATTAGTCCACTGAAATATAAGACCATCCTACTCTGGCCAACACTGCAGTAAGCAAACAGAGATTTGAGGCAGAACTGCATTTTAACGTCTACATGTCTGTTCGAAAACTTTTCAGCTCGAAACATCTCAAATCCGAAGTAAAACTGACAGGTACAAGATTTTGATCAGACCGATCATCACTCGTGCTCAACAGATGGAGTGATGAAGTCCAAAATCACTTTCACATAAGTTCAGCCTGGACGTAATCATTCACCTATCTGTGAAAAAACTTCCAAAACTTCCACAGCTTATGGGTCAGTAGCTTGTTACCTTACCGCGTCGTACGCCTACAAACCCATTTTGCTCCCGAATAGAGCCAAGGGTGGTTAGCCTCCGGCTCCGGGGCGATCGCACACCGGAGATGGGTTAGGTAGGCGCCATTCGCTTCCACCCCGACACTAACGCTTTCCCGTCTCCGGAAGCGAGAACATAAATGATGGTTCACTCGGTCTTCACAATCGATCTTTTCTCGAATATTTATTTCTTTACACTCAACAAGTTTAGAATTTTTCTATCCAGAAGTATATTACGAACGAGATAAATTTAAAACACGTAATTTCCACTGCACGGATGTAATCAATTTAAGAAAACATATCTGGCTTATTTAGCCTAGAACTTTTCATTTCTAACTATCTACTTTTAAATTGACAAAATTAAGTTATATTATACAATCCCGCGCTGTGAATCTTCCGTCAAATTTTTCCTTGTAGTCCACACTTCGTCCGTTTTTACTCTAGCAGATGTCCTAGCAGATAACTTCGGCACTTATTTTAGCAGACAATCAATCAATAATTATCTCCACCGATATCCATTCGACAAGTATCTCCACAGACCTTCCCTCGGCGATCCCGTTTAAACAGTATCTACCGGCAATCCTCCAGATTTGAATTCCAAAATTCTCGAAAAGAATAAAGTCGTAGTCGCAATTGTCACCTCACACGTCTGGACACTTACCCTGCCAAAACCAAAAAAAGAGCCTCGCTAGCTGAACCACCTCGCTCGGCTATTCTTGTCCAGAGGGACTCTGCGAGGACTTGCCCAGAGGGACTCCGCGAGGATTTGCCAAAGGGACTCCGCTAGTAGGCTAGTAGGCGTCTGAAATTATGAATATTAGAAAAATTGCGGATATCGGTCGGAGGTTTTTACTTGTCCAAATGATGCCAGTAGTCTTGATGAAAAATTACTTAGGCTGAATTTCCAATCTAGCTGAGAACCGGCTAAAAACACCTTTGTCCTTAGATTCCGGGATATTCATATCCCCATTGACATGTATATGGACATTCATTTCGTGTTTCTTTTTTTTTATTTAGCTGGACCACTGTTGACTGTCCTAATCCCTCCGGTAGGCCCTGTGGTATAGTAACATGAGTTAATTTGTCGGCCTGTTCGCTTCTGGGTCACGGTGACTGTAGGCTGTGTAGAGTTTTAGTACACTCATCCTGGTCTGGCGGCGCGCAACTATAACCTTCAGCAAGATAATTGTCCCTACTTCTTATATTATATGTATATTTCTTCTTATCTCTACCTGCATATTTATATTCACACTCATATTTTCTTTATTACTAACTATGTTTTGTATTTACATTTAAATAATTTCCTTGGCTATCATTAAATTCAATCGAACCGTAACATTTCTCTCCTCTCTAGAGAATTACGTTGAAATTCTCTACAATACTCAATCATCAATCAATTACAATTTTAGTTACCGCGACGCGTAATCACCCGCTGATTCTCGTTACAAGCTGTTTTTCATCTTTGCGTTGTATTTTGGCTCTACCTTCGAACAAGCTCCGTAATAAAAAAAAATTGTCTGTATTCATATTCGTCCTCATGCATTTCCAACTAATTCATTGAATAATATTACAACTAGATTTACAACAGGGGGAAAAAATGAGAAAAAAAAGAAAAAAAAGCCAAAAAAGAACCCTTCACCCAAGCAAAATAAGAGAAGGAAGAAAAAAACACTGCAAACAAAACCAACAAATAATTAACCTACTCTGAAGGTAACCAATTTTGAACTATTAATTGATATTACATAAACTAATTGATTTCAATTTTAGCCCACTGTACTATCCTAATTTCTTTATTTCTATTTCTTACGTCCTGATTCCGCCATCACTTACACTACGTGCCTCACTTCTAATTTCCTTTTAACAGGCTTTGCTTAAACGTGCTTAAACGTGTACTCTATAATTCAAACCCCCACCAAATATAGTTCTCATCCACGAGAGCTTAATTCCATTCAATCATTTATGCTTCCGGGTTTATTCATGCAACGTATCTCTTCAGGTCTTTGGCGTGCCAAATTCCCATAAATTTTCCGTCCAGATACTTGCCTCCGCACCTTCAATGGACCTATATATTCGGGAGCTAGTTTGACCGAAAAATAACGCGCCGCATCTGCGAGAACGAAATTACGTCGCCACACCAAGTCTTGCGGTAGAAATATTTCGTCCCGCCGACAAAGATCGTACCTCGACTTTGCTTCTCCCACCGCTTTCCTCAGTTGTTCACGCACCTCCTTCAGGACAACCTGCAGCACTTTTGACTTTCGTGCCCGTTCATCTTTCATGCCTCCTTCCCCGCTTTCCTCCGGGCTGTTGAAAATTCCAGGATGAATTACCATTTCTCTCCCAAAGTTTAAAAAGTACGGAGTAACTTTCAGAGTTCCGTGGATGCAGGCTTTCAGGGCGCAGCCAATTTTTGGTAATTCCGCGTCCCATTTCCTGTGGCTATCTGATGCGTACGACCGAAACAAACACTTAATATGTTGATTAAACCGCTCCGCGGCATTTGCCTGTGGATAGTACAGCGTGGTGAAGTCCAACTTAATTCCAAGTGTCTCCGCCATCATTGCGAATGCTTTTGAGCGGAATTGGACTCCGTTGTCGCACACGATCGCCTTTGGAGCCCCAAATAAAAATAAGACGTTTTCTTTAAGAGTGCGGACCACGGCGACGCCCGTTGCCTTAGATTTGCCCTTCATATTAGAGGGTATTTAGTAGCGTAATCCACCACCGTCAGGATATACGAATGACACTGCGTAGAGCGTGGTAAGGGTCTCACCAGATCGACGGAAATTGTTCCCCATGGAAATTTTTTTCGGAGTTTGCGACGTTGATGTTGCCTATCACGAACCTCCTCATGAAGAACAGAAAATTCTTGTAGACGGAAAAATGCAAATTAGCCTTTGCTCAAGCTAAGACTAAGCATTGGGCGCAGTATTTCCTTAGCAGAAACTCTGCCTGTGCACCATTTGTTTTCTTTAAGTCCGTTGCAAACTTTTGTGCTACCTCACGATGATATTCTACTAAAGTATCGTTTCAGATAACAGTTTCAGATTTATGAGTCCACAAAACCTATCAGTCTCACGACCCAGCGACCTTATTTGCTTTTCCTACAAGGTTGTAGCCAAAACTGGAGGTTTCGCGTATAAATGCGCTCTAGCGCCTCTGCGCAAGGTACTTTTCTCTCCGTTAGATCTAGTAGATCTTTCGGGATTACTCCCGAAACTACCAATACTGCATCTTGCGACACCGTCTAGCAATGTGCAAGCCATTTCTGCGTCTATCGCTGGTAATCTGGGGTCTAAATTTTGGAGTTCTTCTCCCAAATTTATATTTGGTTATCGTCAACTCCTAAGTTACTGTGAATTGGATAAACTCAACAGCTCTGCAAGTGATTACCGCTGCCTTGTTATCAGTACACCACACCAGAAACACACCTGTTGGCATTTTCAAGCGAAATCGTAAATCGTTAACGAAATTCGTGAGGTATGATCCAATGATTGGCCCCTGTGCTTCGTCTGAAGTGATTAGCTTCTTCCGAATTTCGTCGTTTTTGCCAAAAAGCAGCCATTGGTACCCTAAAGTAGACCCGTCTAAAATTACCTCACTAACCTCGCCTAATAGGAGGCGTTTTGGGCATCTAACCTGGCAGCAAAGCATGCCTCTTCCGCTTTCACTACCGCCCAAATCTTTGTTGTAATAGAACCAACGTTTCTTTTACAATTACAATTATTGTGAAACAGACCAAGTAAAAAAATGCAGGTCTAAAATTCAAGAAGAAAGCAACGATCACCACTGTACAGGAATTTTAGTAGAGCCAAGACAAATATTTTTACTAATGTTCGAAGAACATTACTATTGAAATCAATTCGTCCAAAAATTCATATTTCCATATATATATATATATATATATATATATATATATATATATATATATATATATATATATATATATATATATATATATATATATATATATATATATATATATATATATATATATATATATAACTATCTTCCATCCATCTTCCTGTGAGGTTTGATATTGAGACTGGCATCACAATAGCTCAGAAATCTTTTTTCGCTTACTCGGCTACATCATGGTCAAAATTCCGAGAGTTTTTAAACTCTAACATAAATCTATCTGAGCTAGATTATTCAACAATAAACACCCACGAACAAATCGATTCCCTCTTATCTAACTTGGTTGAGACAATTAGAATCGCCCGCGATATATCTTCTCCCAATATAGTAGCAAAGCCAGAGCACCTAAAAGTGGATGCATCAACAGCAGCCTTAATAAATCATCGAAATAAAATTCGACGACAGTGGCAACGTACTCGCCTCCCCTCTCTGAAAAACCACTTGAATGATTTAAATTACCAAATTCGCACTGCTTTTTTGTATCTGCGTAATGATAGATGGAATAAGCTGCTCTCATCACAAAGTAAAGGCTCCCTATAGCTATGGAAGCTTCACAAAGCTTTGAAAAATAAGTCGCACTTCATACCTCCGCTTCAATCACCAGACGGTAATATTGCGTACAATAACCGTGACAAAGTTGAGTTACTAGCTACAAATTTTCAAAAATCTCACTCTTCAACTCAGAATCTAGGTGACTTAGTAACAACTAATACTGTTGATCGAAAAATTAAAGAGCTTGCTGAGCTACCCAATGATTTTGGTCCAAATGCTTTCTGCAGCCCTGGCGAAATTGGGAAAATCTTAAAGAAAATAAAACTAAAATCAGCTGCTGGTGACGATCAAATACCCAACATCCTGCTGAAAAATCTTCCTAGTAAAGCTAAAGTGCTATTAACCCACATATTTAACTATTGCCTTAAACTAAACTATTTCCCTGATTGCTGGAAAAACGCCATCATCATACCTATAGCCAAACCTGGTAAAAATCCCAAGCTACCGCAAAACTACCGCCCTATCAGCCTTTTACCTTCATTAAGCAAAATCTTTGAAAAAGTTATTTTAACCCGTATCCAGCTCAAACTTGACAGTGACGGAATAATACCCGATTGGCAATTCGGATTCAGACCAGGGTTTTGTACCAGCCATCAGTTGTCTAGAGTATCGAACCATGTCAACAAAAGCTTCCATGAAAAACAATCTACTGGGTTAATTGCTCTTGACATTCAAAAAGCTTTTGATACTGTCTGGCACGATGGTCTCATTTACAAACTCATCAATCTATCTTTTCCAAGTTATTTAACAAAGATAATTCAGTCATACCTATCGTCCAGGTCATTTACAGTGAAGTTCCAAAGCAAATCTAACAGGTACGATATTCCGGCAGGAGTCCCTCAAGGATCCGTACTGAGCCCGACTTTATACAACATCTACACCTCAGACATAACTCAGTCTTTAAATTGTAATTTAGCAATGTTTGCAGATGACACGGCTATATACTCCACTCACTCTGACCCGAACATTATTGTAAACAATCTCCAAGGACAACTTGAATTAATTAACTCGTACTGCCAAAAGTGGAAGATAAAAGTAAATGCCGAGAAATCGCAAGCTGTGTTCTTCTCGAGAAAGCGCGCCAGGCGAAATCACCCTTCCGCACAAATAAACGTCCTTGGCACTAATGTTCCTTGGAACAAAGATCTAAAATATTTAGGTATGCACTTGGACTCCAAATTGACCTTTAAGGCCCACATTGATTTTATCGGTTCCAAAATCATCAACAGCATTCGCTCGACTTACCCGTTTATTAATCGAAAGTCTAAATTATCCTTAGCTAATAAAATTTTGATATTCAAAGCCATCATCCTGTTTAAGATACTATATGCCTCGCCCATATGGAGCCGCTGTGCAGCATGCCACCTAAATAAACTTCAAATTCTTCAAAATAAATGCTTAAAGATTATTTTAAACAAACCATACTATTTTTCTACTCATCTCCTTCACAAATTAGCAGGTATCAATTACATTTCCTTAAATACTCGCAGAATACGAAACAAATTTGTCAGAAAATGTGAAAATGCCACCAATCCTCTAATTGCAGCTTTAGCCATGCAAAATTAGATCCTTTACAGTTGTAAGATCGATTCTACTTAGTCCTAAGTTACTTTAAGGTAGCCATAAGTTAGTTTAAGTCTCAAGAGGTTTTATAACTTGTTTTTCCTCTACAAATTTACCACTCATTGTAACAAATTACAAACTAGGGTTTCTTACTCAAATATTTTATAGTTGTTAAGACCTTGTCTGATCTCTAAATATCATACGGTATAATTAATTATGGAATTATGCTTAATTTACTGGATTTTGAATAAAGTTATTTTTATGTTTTTATATATCATCAAAAAAATTCAGTGACGATTTCTCGGGATCGCGCCATCCGATTGAGCTGAAACTTTTAGGATACATTGGTGTATATGCAGAATAAGTCCAAGTCTTACTAAATGTCAATTATTTTAATCCCTTTGGCGCCGGCGGCTATTTTAGTGATATTTTTAATATACCTATTATTCCGTACACAAATAATTTTGGAAAAATAAAGTTCACGAAATAAATTTCGTACGTGTTTTAAATGCGAAACGGATAATGTTTTGGAATTTTTTAACACCATGTGTGCGCTAGGTACCTGAGCGTGTTGGCAACCCTGTAGCTAGGGCAGGCACTGAAAGTGAAAACCTCCAAATCATCGACTCTCCTGAAAAAATGCCGCTTCTTCAAAAAAAAGCCACTCATATGTAAATTTTATGCTTTGTTTACATAGCCAAAGTAAAAAATTTGATATGTTATAACAGGCACGCCTGGTAACCCTTGCCCAATTTACCTATATTTTTAGCATCAAAAACTTCTGTTCACGGAAAATCACGATCCGATAAGCAGAATTAGTTGAAATTTACAGAATGTATTGGCCTTAAATAGGACCAAGTCTGATAGAAGTGGTTCTGAAATGCGGACGATTCTGTGCCATCTTGAAAAATCACTAAAAAAAGATAACTGCTTTTAGCCCTATAAATTCTGATTCAGTCATTCGATTTTAACGAAATTCACACAGTAGCTGAACCTTACTTTAAACCACGTTTGATAGAAATTTGATCGTTTTTGATCGAATTCGTTGAGGATTATAAAGCTCTTCGCCCTATAGCTTCCAGTACAGTCATGGTATCATAACGAAATTCATATGGCAAATTTAAATAATTGTAGGCAATATTCAGTAGAAATCTAGTTTGAAAAACAATGATAGGGTTGCCAGCTATGATTGTTTTTGTATTTTTTTGACATAGCTTTAGTAAGCGATTTTATCATAAAATTTTCAAATCGTAGTGGTCTTGTAGTGCAAATACACACCAAATACTAAGATCTGGAAAGTTCGAAAGTTCTTGCGAATTGTAGCCCCAAATTTCTTTGTATCGCTATAACTGTCAATGCAGTGATCGGATCAATACGAAATTCGCAGAGCAGGTTGACTTCAACGTGAGCAGATGTGACTTATTTTTGGCTTCGGAGGTAGCAAAGGACTGCTAGCACGAGGTGTTTTTGTTATTTTCGTACCAATAAATGCTTGCATTAAGTATTGACATCGCGAATATACAATATTTAACAATATGTATGACAATAGTTACAATATATAATATATAAGACAATAACAACAATATAACAATAATATATAAGACAATATATAACAATACACTCAAAATCTGCACAAATCCTCTACTGTTCTTCGAACATTAGTATTTCTTGCGGTTCTGATGCGCTAGAGTTTTTTTAAGGTATTAAGGGTTAACAAGACAACGAACTAAATCTATTAACTTGTAAAGAGACATAGTAGAAAGGATTTGTAACAGCTGACCGGTTTTTCCTCTGAACGCTTCATTTATTTATTTGTTAGTTTGGTAAATCCATTTTTTCGTATTAGAGCTAATATTTAATATGTCTCTGACTAAATTTTCACAATTAAACTAACTAAATAGATAATGCGCATCAAACTCCGCTGCTCAAAAATTTCTTTTAAAAAAAACCATTATTATTTTGAAATTGTCAGTTTGTTAACATTGCTATAATCGATTAAAAAGCAACTCACTATTTATTTTCAATGCAGCATTTACAAAATTAAACACAATGTGAAAGTTTTCTGGTTATTGTGAGCACTCTTAAAATGCTTGCCAATAACTTGAATTTCATCAATTCTCATATGACTGCAATTGTATACATATATCCTCTTGACGTTGTGGTCAAGTTTAAAAAGCTCTTTCGCAAGGACCATAAGAGCGTACACAAATGGCTCTTGCCATCTCATTCCAGGGTCATATTTCAAGTGCACTTGGCAGACCATTGCATTACTTCAAACTGCAGCCGGTCATCTGGACAGGAATTCCCCTTGAAAATCGTACAATCTAATTAAAATTTCGACAAATACAGTGACTTCAACTTTACGCTCTTGATATCCTTTCCTAAGTGCATGACCTATAACTATGGCCAAATGTATATGGATTATGGATTTCATGTTCAATATATCACACAATCACATACATGCATTGGTACCGAGGAGGAAGATTTAATTTCATCTGATAGATGTGGACAAAGTTTGTGCGGACTGAATGGTCAGGAATTCTTTGATTTTGAGGTATTTATTCATACTAAAATAATGAAGGTGATGTTTAAATGGAAGTTAGTTCTTTGGATAGCGTCTGTTAGACATTAGTTCAGGCTATCTTTTTCAGTGCTGGGACTTGAGTATTTAAAGCAGAATATGCATTTTAGTTTAGTTTAACTAAAGATGCTTATGATAAGACTGGACTAAAGGCTCGACATTACTTTGATGGTAAGGATAAGATGTTGCGGTTTGACTCATTATTATTAAATGTTAGTCTAGAGGTCGTTTGGTTCATATCTTAAGGCTGAATCTTACTATGCCATTTTGAATCGATGCTAATAGCCTTTATTTCATGATATGAGAATATGTTCGTTTTAAGAAACCCTATGAGAATAGACAACATTTTCGCACACATATAATAAATTTTCTGTGCTTTAATTCTAAATTTTGCGATTTAGCTTCAGAATAGGCTCATATCCTAGCAAAATTACTCATCAATATTAATCTAACATACAAAGCCAAATTCAAGCAACCCGAATTCAGTGTAAAATCTAAAATCAAGCATATTATCTCAGAATTTAAAAAAATACTCATATATGTTTTTCAATGAATTTGACAGTAAGTTTCAACCATTTCAATGCAATCATTGAAAGACAGATAACCAGAATAACTTTAAATAGATTACTGCCAAATCCGTAATGCAAATGGGCCTGAACTACTCCAATGCTGAATCGAAACGAATTTATGCAAAGCAATTAAGTTGAATTCGGCTTCGATTGCATTCAGGCTCGTTTGGTACTCTGTGGAAAACCCACAAGTCCTCTTAATTGATGGTCAATTTTCAATAACTTGAGCTTCTTAACAGTGCAGTGATGAATAATGTAGTTTTTCTGTGATTATTATTTATTTGGATCTGAATTATAAACGAGGTTTGGTGGAATATTACTGGAGGTTTGTTGAAAATACATTGCTCCAGGAGTACTCTGAATTAGCAGAGCTCTTCATTACAGCTCAGAAATTATATTTCAATAACATTAGTAGAAGGTAATATAGCAACAGCATGTTTGTAAGCTCGTCAGCTGCAATATCATGCCAACTAAAATCCATTAGCTCGTTAGTGAAGTTTACTTAGATGTGTTTAATTTATTGATAAGTATTGTGATAAGCAAGATGTAATCCAGATACTGTTTGTTTGACGTAATCTAATAAAATTTTAGGTGGTTATTTATCAAAAATTAGTACCTCTAAGTATCTTCTAGTATCTTTCTAGATTTGATCTTTGATCAACTGAAAGTACAAGTTTCGATTTAATATTTTATCAGATAAAAAATTATTTCCGGGTGAAAAGTTTCGATAAATTTTGCATGAAAAATTCAAAAGAAATATTGGGTTCCTGCAAGATTATCCAGATAAATTATAAACAAACAAAATATAAAGCGATAAAGTGCTAGCGAGTGAACTGTAACGCGAATCATGTTCTGATTAAAGTGCTATATGTAAAGTGTACATGATTTAGTGACTTAGTGTTTAAATCAGGGGTGGGCAAACCTAATACTGGTATGATCGACACTAATTTTTTTAATATATGCTCGATCGACTTTGAAAAATGGGTTAAAGTAAAAACAAATAAAAATTTAATCAATGTCTTTATTGATATTCATATATTAAATACATTGTATTACTACTTTGTGCAATGTACTTTATTAATAAATATTTTGGATTAATTTTTGATGTATTTGCGTGACTCTCCATTTCATCAAAAAGTATTGTAGAGTTAGGCTTGTAAGCACTGATACACAATCGAATAGATGCCATTAAGTGGTCATCTGTCAGAAAACTCCTAAGATGCGGTTCGATGTTTTTCATTTGAGAAAACTGTTGTGTACGATTACTAATTGAATTGTCACACTGACAAATGTCAAAATAGCTCCTACCTATCGACAACCGCGCCATCTACTCTAAGCGGACAATACGCACACTAACTAATTAATTTTTATATTTTTTGAATTCAAAAACCAGTCCATACACCGATCGATTCAGCAAAATGTATCATATATATAGGGAAACAGAATACCGAATAAAGTACAGTCTGTCTTGGAACGCTAGCGCGATCGGCGACCAACCAGTCTGTTTGATAAAGAATATAAGTCGTTTTGATTTATTCTTTTCTATTCAAATTACGTTCTAGCACTTGCTACGCGGCGACCCTTTTCGCCACGCAAGTGCGACAAACTGCTTATAGTGGCTCAAAAAGGAAGATTATTTCTGTCTGTTATTTCAAAAAAATAGACTCGGCCATATAAAAGAAGAATATTTCTTTCTTTTATTTTTTCTCCTTTTAAAATTCGGAAATTTAAAATTGAAAGGACTATTGGGCCACCTCAAAACGTTGCTTCACATCGATAAAAATGCGAATATCCTCATTGCCACCAATCTCAATAATGGATATTTTTTATGGTAATAAAATAAAAAAATAATTTTCATTTGCGTGTGCTATTGTTAAAATGTCTAACTCTAGATCCAATGAATTCAATTGTAAAGTATGAGCTAGATTTCTAGAGTTCTCTATAAGGGAACGAAATAAATTCAGAAATCGGTTGAGGGCTATTGAGATTTGGAAATCGTCTCTCGAATTCTTGTTTAAAATTTTCCAGGTCAGGACAAAACGTTTCAATATTACATTCACCAGTAGGTTAGGTTAGGTTGTACCAGTTGGCACAAGGGCACACATAGACCTATTGGTCCATAGTGATACCAGATAAATGGGCCAGGAGAAAAAAAGTTCAGTCCAAGGGGCTATTGAAGGCCCCGGACTTTTTCGCGAACTGAAGGATGCCTTTCAGCTTTTGCATTTTACATTCACCAGTAAGTTTAATATGTTTTTCTAAAAATGGAAAATAATAATAATTTCAAAAAGGTTTTAATTTTACTTAAAAAAACAATTACCGAACTCAACAAGTCAACAATATTTTCCTTTTCCTTGTAATTGTAAGTTAAGCAAGCTTAAACGGACCATAAAATCCGTAAGAAATGCTAATTTCTTTACCCATATTGGATCTTAAAATTGTTTATGTTTTTCTCCCAATGTGTCCAAAAATGCAATAATTTCAGGCAAAAGATTTAGAAATTTCAGTTCAGCTAAGCCATCTAAAGCTTAGTACTGTTTTCGATTTCACGTTAAGTTTTCATGCAAATTTTCACGTGAAATTTATTTTGGCGAAAATTAAGCTTGAAAATAAGCAAGAGTTGTACTCACTTTTAAACGTGAAAAATTGCTTGGAACATGCTTTGGCTTTGAAAATGCAGATAGCTTTGGCACATATCTCCAATCATTTCATGCCAATTTAGTATGTGCAGTTCATTCTTTAGGCTGGTACTGAATTAATCGTGAAGTTGAATTTTGACATGTCTCAATTATCTGGTCATTCTTTCGAGCGAAAATTTTAAAAATGGAGAAAAGCGGAGAAACTCTTTATTTCTGACGGATAAGATGTCAAGAATTTCAATTTTTGAAAGATTTTGTTATGGAAAATACATTTACACAATTCAATTTTCAAATTCAAACACCAAATGTCACTTTTTAGCTCGAAAGAATGAACTGCACAAACTAAATTGGCATGAAAAGATTTCAATTAAAAATTTTATTTTATCTAAAATTGAGATTAACCTTTGTTGCGCTGTGTGCGACAATTTACTACCTCCGTAGCAGGGCTTCTCCGCCACCAAGGCTCTGCGAGCTTTTGTGTGAACTGAAACTGCGTAGACTGTCCGATTGAATCTATTAAGCCAAGGCCCATTCCAAAATGTACTGAATAAATCGTCTACTAAATTTTTAGCTCACATTTTAAATTAACCTAGTAAATTATTAAAAATGTCTGTGATCGACTGTCGAACTGTTTGCGATCGACCGGTCGATCGCGATCGACCGTTTGCCCACCCCTGGTTTAAATAAAGGTGTGATTAGTTGTATAAAACGAAACTGTTTTATTTTGCAAACGCGGTGAATATCGAATCCATGAAACGACTTTTAAGGGAAAAACACAAGAATTGGTGTCAGAATAAGGGATTTTTGCACGTCCGTAATTTGAAAAGTGGTTTCTTGTGAAGCTGTCGACTGTGAATTTCTATATAACGAGAAAACTCATAGTGCGTCGATTAATTAAAATGTAAAAAGATTTTTGCGAAAATTTGTATGGAATAAGTGAAATTGTAAAAAGTTGGGTGGACTAATTGGAGAACAATGCCGAAGATAGTGGGCGAATTGACATTGGCAGAGTTGAAAATAGAGTTCCGAAAACAAGATCTTTCAACGGTTGAAAACAAGACAGCTTTACTGCTACGGGAGGCTTTGAGCACGGTAGGCAGCCATCTGAAAATGTTTGAGCTCTCGGACGACGAAAACAGCCGAGAACCTGGTCTGGAAGAGAAAAGCAGTGAGGAAGAAAATCCGATGATGGATCTAATGCTAAAAATGTGCCTGGACATCGGTTAGAAACTTGAACAGCAGGCCGAAGACAATAAAAAGCAAGCCGGGAAACAGGAGCAGCCGCCTATGAAACTGAACCAAAAACTCGACTTACATGGTGCAGACATCACGGAGCAACTGGAGCAAAAATTTAATCAACAAGCCCAGAACATTGAGCGAGCAACACTTAATTGAAGTCAAGCAGCAATTTCAAGTGCAGTATGAAAAGCAAGAGCGAAAATTGGCAGAGTTAAACGATGAAATGAATTTGTTGAAATCGGATTTGTAGCTAGCAAAAACCTTAGAAACTGCTCCAACTGAATCGAGTGGTAACAAAACGCTCAAAGCACCCATTTTCGACGGACAAACTTTTTGGGCCATTTATAGTGTGGTGTTTTGGGCCAGTTACAATGCAGAATATAACCTTTGATGGTAAGAAATGTTAGAGTCGGTAAGTACACGAAGAATGAATGTGCGGAAGAGCCAATATATCCAGTGAATCAATAAGGAGTGGAGCCGCTCCGTCCTGGAATTGCGGAGAAATTCACGATTGTCACGATTATAGCAAGAAATGGAAGTCGACATATTACCAAAAATGTTTGCGTCGAAGAACAATTGCGAGGTAGCCTCATCAGCTAGGACAAAAAGACAACAAAGGACATTTGAGTCATGACTGCTACAAGAAAAACGAAACCAGGTACTGCCAAGGATGCTCAACAAAATCAAAGCAAATGGATGAGTATGGACGGTCAAACATAACTAATTGCTCTTGGGGAACGACAGTGGGGAAATAAGTGGCAATCTTGAAGCGATCACTGTTGCCAGGCTATAAGTTCGTGAAAATGATTTAAGTCTACAGGAGAAAGTCAACAATGAAGCTTGTAATGTCACCATCGACACTGGAGCTGCTAGGTCGATCCTGAAAGCAGATATGGCAAAGTCCTGAAGACTAGGTAAGGTTGGGAGGTACGTGCTTTATACGTGCTTTAAGCTCATAACACGGTTACGGATGTTTCTACACGAGTTCTTGGTGAGATCGTTCAGCATATACAGCTCGGAGATACGATATTCCAGCATAAATTCCTAGTAGCAGAGACAACAGAAGCCTACATCAAGCAGTGAAGAGAGCGGAAAAAAGCTAAATTAAAACGAAAAAATCTAGAAAATCGATTCTGGAACATAGATATCTAAAGAAGGTGTGTGTGACTTGAGTAACAGACATGTGCTACCTAAAGCCAAAAATACCCATTGAATTCTTATTCCCAGTTCACTACAGTTTCACAAAAGGAGCTAAGGGAAAGAGGCTATCCTCGAATCATTGCTACCTTACCATTGTTGCATTTGCGAGGGGGAAAGCTCTGCAAAGTCAGCATTTTCTAAGCAAAATGGGTAAACATTATCTTGTTCAACATGTATTCGATACATATGTTCTCCTAGATGGTTGTTTTTAGTCAGCATGTCTGTTATGGCTCGCAATCTTTCCTACTCTTTTTGTGACGAAATCCTCCAGTCCCATGGTTGTTCTTTGAAAGGAGCTCCTTCATGTACCTGGCCATATCAGAAGACATCTATCTCTCTGTGTGAACATCAACTGCCCACTTCCGTAAAATGGCACGTACCATTTGTTTAAGGCGGATCCAAGGCTATGTAACATCGTTTTGCTTTACAATGGTGCAAATGTTTTTTTCCGTTCAACGCGGCAGCACCTTATTCAACCTAGCGAAAGAGCTAACTTGTGATCTGCTCTCTTGAGTAATTTTCGAAGTGGACCGGAGTCTACTTAATGTCAGCAGCGCTGCTTAAATGTTGCAGCAAAAAGCTCAACTTCTCATCTGTTGCCCTGCAAACAACTTTCAAAAAAGTGAATATTTATACTTAAAAAGTAGTAACAATATCTCGGAAAACAAATATAGGCAAACGCTAGCTCCAGATCTAATGTTTGTCTTCGAGCCTTATGTGAAGAAGATCTGGCAATACACACCCCTTGCGCAGACATTTAGGTGCTTCTCAAAAAAATAAAATACTTCATTTTATCTCCCACAACCGGTAAGAAGCACTGAATGTCTGAGGGCATCAGGAGATTCGCAGAAATCATCGAACGTCGAACTTACATCGTCTTTTTCCACGCATATGCCAATTTGAATTAGTTTGTAGACAGAGCTCATCATTATTATTGAAATTTGAATGCTACGCAGATCCACATAGCTGCATGCGTCTAGTTGGTGGTAAAGAAAGCTTCAATACCTCATGCTTCTTAAAGGAAGTTTTTTGTTCGAGATCACTCCAAAATATTTGACTTGATCTGAAAATTTAAGAGTTGCACATTTCATTTTTGGAGGCTCCAGTTCTTCCAATTTTCATTTTCTGGTAAACAAAATAAGTTTGTTTGTACTAGAATTCTCTGTAAGGCTGCGCCTCGAACACCAACTGTCAATTCAATTCATCACGCGCTGTGTATGCTGTTACAAAGAACGAACCGTTGCCAATCCATCGCAAAAAGCTTCATAAATATTCACTTTCGTGCTGCCCTTGCAAGCTTGCTCAGCTGTGATGTAGGATTTGGGCGGTATAAGGCCTCTTGCTAGAAGTGCATTATTTTTCAAAAACATTGACGATAAGAAAAGTCAAAGAAACACAACATACACCATAACGAAAAGAAGTTGGCCATCCGTGTAGTATTTCAAAATTAAATGAACTCAATGGATATAAAATAATAATATGTATATGATATTAAAAAACATGAATATAAAATTAAAAAAAGTATAATCAACAAAAAAATTAAAAGATTGACCGATTCCGGACGATGATCAATCATTTCAAGCAACACACTTTCAGGCTAAAAAAAACTCAATGATAGCTCGGATTATTATTTTTGCCTATTTCTATTTCTTTGTCTTTTCTTTATTTTTTGATCAAAAGAAACTAAAAATTTGAACCTTCATTAATTGGCAGATTGACAGACATAAGACCATCTTGGTTGGCAGTTAAAATTAATAAAAACCAGTTGAAACTTCAAAAACGATAAACAGTTTGCCAAAAAAAAACGTTTGGCTGTAAAAAACGAACGAATAGCTTTTCTAAAACGGATAGTTTGTCTGAAACCAATCGTTTTTTCTCAAATCAAAATATTTTCTTAAAAAAAATAGTTTTTTTTAAAACCAATAGTTTTTTTTAAAACGAACCGTTTTTCTAAAACGAATAGTTTTTCTGAAACCAACAGTTTTTTTAAAACCAATAGTTTCTTTTAAAAAAAACCGACCTTTTAAAAAAAAACGGCTTATCGAAAACAAAAAGTTTTGCTGAAACCAATAATTTTTCTAAAACGAACCGTTTTTCTAAAACGGAGTACTTTTCTAAAACGAATAGCTGCGAATAGCTTTTTTGAGAGAACATAAGAATAATTCCACCTCGCCTACACTCAACCCCCTTATTTGTATTTGCAGTCCAATTCTCTACTGCCGATCATCTGCGTCAATGTGACATGTATCCATTTAACGGACATCTTTAAAGCCATGAGCTTTTGCAACTCCTCATAGCTGTGTAAATGATGCGCAGTCAAAAGACTCCCAGCGGGAAAAGTAATGCTTACGGATATATTCGGTAAGTATTTCGCGTAATGCGTGGAAGCATTACCGAACCATTGCATGTTTATTTCCTTTTAACATTGTATGTCCTAGGCTGGGAAGATTTATACAAAGGGAAACATGCTTTTCACTTCATAGCTTTATGTATAAGAGCTTTTTGGAAAGTCCGACATCGTATTCTCGCATTTTCATCATCTAGGGTGAATACGAATTGAAGCTTTGGCCGGCGGCCGTTCGTACCTCTGCATGTGTGGTTATTGCATGCTGAGTGATTGTGACGCTCATTGGAAATTCCAATAGCGCATTCTCTTTGCTACTAGGGGGAATTGGTACTGTTGTTTTTCATACATTTTACTTACCCGTGATTATTTGAAATGCTCCGAAATTTTTACACATTACATTTTCATTACCAAGAATGTTTTCTTCATATATTCCGTCCGGAATGCATTACAAAGATTCCCGTTGGGCTCTTCAATGTCCGCAAACACTTACATTGCATATTCAGCTTTAAAAATCGCGCACTCAACAATGGCAACATGGTTTGATCCAATCCCAGGTGGTCTATATCCATCCTCAGATGCCACCAGGCGTGGTGGTTTGAAGTGTTCAAAGACCCTTGAAACAACAGATTTAGCCGAGTTTCAGCATTTCCTACATCTGCAAAGAGAAAATTATTTAGCCAGACGCACAGAAGTCTTCTGTCATTCTTTGTGCTGCTCTTAATAGCTCGATTCAGAAGTGTTCTGACATTTTTCTTGAACCTCTGCTGTTAATGGTTCCACGAAAGAACAGTCTTGCTAAATTCTCTTCTATTGATTGGGTGGGCCTCCTCACAAATACCTACTCTGATTCTATTCAGAGTGCTAATGTGGGTTTTGTTGACTTTGGCGACTCCTCTTATCACAAGAATACACTCTGAAATCTAGAGATCTGCACAAAGCAACGTCAGTGAACGATGGATTTTCTATTATATAAATATAAAAAGGGCAGTGTTCAAGTAGGCCCAAAAGGTTGCAATGGGTTGGATACTTGCTGATATGAGAGAGGTATACTTGACCCAAAAACTCTACTATGACAAATCAATGGAAAGATACACCAATTTCAGCTTTGTTTCTGGTGGATAGAAGAAATGCTTACAATAAGCAATTTGGTGACAATGGTCCAAACTTGGACGTCTAAAAATATATGCCAGCACTATTTATAATATGATAAATAAATATCCTGGAATCTATTGAAAATGACTAAGGCTATTACTAAATTTGAGTAATTTTAATTGATTTTATGATAGCTTATTAATTTGTTCCCTAGCAACACTTCAAACAATTACATACTGCGAAAAAATTAAACTTGCGATTTAACAAAGTATTTGAATTTGCAAAGAACTTTAACGTTAGCAAAATTTATAAGTTGTATGGCATTTCATAACAACATTTGTAGTCAGTTTATTTACTAAATTTAATCAATTTTCATACCTATTTTCATTATATTTTTATCTTTTAGTTTTCTATTCAATATAATAACAAACGTAAAAACCAGTTTGCGTACATGATCGAATATTGAATGAACAAAACGATTCTCTCTCTCATATTCCCTAATATTAGCATATAGATGTAATGAATGTTCTCGTCATGATAGCAATTGCTTTTTTATTCGCACTTTATTTACAATTAACCCTCGAAGGAAGCATAAATTTCATTTGCATCATTCACCGCCACGTATATCCCAGTACATATTGGGTATATGTGATGTAGACACATATATATTTTGTGCACATACAAAAAAAAACTACATTGTAACCGAAGAGAAATGACACAGGAAAGATGTGGGAAATTTGTGGCAGCCAAGAGCCAACAGGATCGAGTGCTGTACAACGTTGTTAAGTCTGGCGGGAAAACTCCACAGGAAAAACTCCCAAAAGAGATATACAACACTCTGGAAATCCCGGCATCATAGAATAGAGGCAAAAATATTTTTAAAACGTGACAAGAATTTATCGACCAGATATATCACTTTTATCTGAGATGTCTATAAACTCGGCTAGATGAAAAGCTCGGATAGAGGGTAAAATATTTGCTGGATGTCATAGTGCTGGCGTGTTAGGATAATCTTTCGCATCCACGAGTCAATCGCTTTGACCCGTTCCAACCTTCGACGAATGCCACGCGCATAAGTTACTTAAGGAACACATTTCTTTACCCAGACCCCAGCCGTTTCTGATTTACTTCATATTCCTGAGCTGTGCTTTCTAATGCCATTTGCTTCCATTTTATTATCGTCGACGTTTTGACTTCGGTTTATGTCGCTTATGAGATTAAATGAACTCGACGACTTCGTCTAGCTCGAGTTAATGCTTTGACTGCTTGAAGAAATGATTAGATATTATGTTTAGTAACATTTTGTTCGGGTCAATATCATGCCTTGTCATGGAAATTTGATAGGCAAACAGATCAAAAGATCACGGTGACAACAATCGAGCGAGAATGAGTCTAGCTCTGCGCTGTAATGACTACTTTATAGCGATTGCATTATGATGATAAAGTGTTAATTTACCAATACGTTTACTCTCTCCCGTGCGAAATTTGGTTCGAAGTGTTATTATGATAAAACATAAAAATAGAATGACAATAATAGTAGCAAGAAACAAAATTGTGAAAACCATACCTGACTGATGTGACCACTTGCAGTGGTCGCATCACTGCAATAACTGCGCTATGAGTTGATGTCTGATGAAAAACAGTGCATACTTTCGAAACCACTTAGTGAAAATAATTTTTCAATTTTAATCATACCACACAAACAGTCCCACTTAATTCTGCTCTTGGGGGCTTACTTCGCAAATATTCTCTTCGTTTCAAATATTCCCTGCTTGGAAAAGCTTTAGAGCCAATATATGTTGTCTGTGCTGATTTATAGACAAAAAGTGAATCGTGATCAGAAATTAATAACCTTTTTAAAAAATTTGTTTGAAATGAAAATATGACGTTAGATGTTATTGGCAAAGTGATTATCATAAACAATAAATGGATAAAATAAAACTCAAGTTTTAAAGCTAGCTGTAGCAAATATTTTCAAAATCAGCTTAGCAGTCAGAGTTATCAGGGGTTTCACGAAACCAAGTGAATAATGGTTACTAAAATGATGAGCTATTTTTCAAGTATAACATTTTTTCAGTTATTTTAGCTACTGTATGAATTTCATTTGAATCTGGTTACTTGATCGGAATTTCTGGATCTAAGCTATTTCTCAAGATAGCACCACTTATCACGGCTTTTCATTCAAAAATATCCCATCCGTACTTCAGATGAGAGAGAGATGGAGATTGAGGTGTAATTATAATGATTGGTATTAATTCACCACAAATAACTCGAAATAAAATTACACGAAAACAAATGAACTTACAATCATCAACGACACTATTGAACATGCAGCTCACTAGCAAGCTGACCAGTACACCTACAGATGTGTATAAGAGAGAATGAATTAGAAATCGACCGAGAGAAATATGCTAATTTTCGACTTTTTGCTTATTGGTGTGAGAATGAGGTACTGGTGTGTGCCCTACACAGATGATATGGTAACGCTCATGTAAAAACCACGAGAGATCGCCATTTTAAACACCGTTTGACATTTCTTTCCCTGGACCAGCGAGTGGAGATTAAAATGCTTTTTGTGAATGAAATTAATTATGATTTCACACAAAAACAAAACGAAATTGATGCCAAAGATTGATTTTACTTACCCGAAATACGATGTCCCCTGCGAAGCACTTCGGTCGCTACTTTTGCAGCCTGGGACACAGCACTTCATTATCGCACTATTTCATAATTTTTGACCGCTAATTTATTCGCGAAACCGACAGAAATTATTGCGCACACACGTAGATGTAAGTTTCCACCGAATACGCCGAAATTTTGACTGAAAGTCAATGTTTTCAGTCCCCGACACAAATCAAACAAGACATTGACGTTTCTTTCCGTGTTGCCCGTTGCACGCTTTTACACCGATCTGGTGCTCACAGCATTAAGACACAGCATTAAGGCAATCCGCACACGGGTCATTGAGCTATCGTCGTAGATGCGATATTTCTACGCTTGGTCGTCACAACCTATGTAAATCAATGGGTGACCGCTAACGGAGCGTTAGCCTATCGTGAAGAGTGAGCAGCGTAGTCGGTTCACGTTGAGTGCGTCTCAAGCGTTGTGCATTGCAGGCCTCAAGTCGAATGACTAGTCGTTTTTGCAAGCGCGATGGATGACGGAAACGTACAATTCGTGGGGGAGGTGGGAAAATGCCCCGAATTGTATGATCTTACGACGCATACTGACGTTTTCTTGACGACCCGTGTGCGGACATGATACGAGGATGACGACACTCGTTTTCTCGCGAGCTTCACAAGTGTCAAACGCATCTCTCACGTATTGCATGGCTAACGACCCGTGTGCGGAGTGCCTAAGGCTTTTCGGTTGTGTGCGAGGTAGAAAGGGGCGCACTGAGCGGAAATTTTGTGAGAGAGCAATATTGTGCTTGTATTAAAAAAGGCACACTCACGTATGGGTACACGGATAGCTATTTCGTACCCATATTCTTTCATATCTATGAATACACCCTTTACACGAAGAAAATTAACGCAAATAAGACATGTACACTAGGCATCTGACTTTGAATTGCAAATGAGAGTTCAAAAAGTCTGCTGACAATCAACACAGCTGGATATGGGACATATAAGCCGGCGTCCCAAAGTGGAATGTGCTGGTATGGAACGAAACGAAAAAAAATTCCCGAGTGGACCAAGGTGCCTGACTCCCAGTGGTTTCGTTGCAGTTTAAGTTTTCTTTGGTCAAGCAGCGTAAAAAATCGGTATCTTGTAATTCGGACCGGGTAAAGATACAGAAGTCTTGACGAGGCCTAATTTTTTTCTATATTTTTTTTCGGAATTTTACTGAGCTGGTGGAAGAGATACGAACGGAGGTTGTTCCATGGTTCAGATCGACGAAGAATTTAAATAAAACCTCGCTTGGCGGGATAACTAAGAATCGACATCTCATTCGCACTAATAGTTTCTTTATGGCCAAAATATCAACGACGGAAAAGTCCCCAGCGCAGGATTATACAGGTTCCATTTTTTTCGCTATACATAGATTTTGGTAATTAGAAGTAATTAGAATCTTAGTTAGATTCGTGAATTTGTTTAGAAAGTTTCGTATAGATAGGAAATATTTATACTCAGAAAAATTTCGGCACTTAAAATTTAGTAGAATCAAATTTAAATCAAAAGTTTAAACCCTTTTAAATAAAAAACGAATCTTGTTTGAATTAAATAAGCCCCCTTATTCAATAAAAATGAACACACTGTATTGTACGAATGTTATTTTCAAATCATAATTTTCATCATTGAATGTAAAACAAAACATTTTGTGCTAAACAAGACCCGTTTGATACAGCGTTATTGAAATGAAGGCAGATTATTTGAATTAAAAAGAATCATATTTGAAAATATTTGATTCATACATATTTTATTTATGCAACGATTATTCTCTGAGTGTAGTGAAGTAATAGTGGTGAAATTGCTTTTTCATAGATACGCCGATTAATAGTTAGTAATATAATTAAAAAATACGCCCATGCTATTTCATTTGGAGAGCTTGTTATCGATTATTAGTACATTTAAATCCAGCGTTCGCTTCTCGTTTTTGAATGACGGATCAGATTGTAGCACTTTTGTGCATTCTTTTCTTGAAGCAAGTGGCGCCTGACCTGCTCTTAACAATTCTGTAGCAATTTGAGAAATTCAGAAGGCCCTGACGGAGTACCTCAACTAAGTCGATTTCTAGCAGAAATCCTGCCAAGAGGTTGGGATGGCATAAATCATCAATAAGGGCAACACAAAAAAAAAGTCATTGCTCCTGGAGCAAGGTGCCCTAGAAATGGCCGCAAAGGCCTGCAGTCTGCCTTAGTGGAACACCCTATTATCCAACCCTGACGGAAGCCGGAGTGCCACTTTGCTAGCACTCCGCGGCTGTGGTGGGTGCCGAAGCCATGGCGTAGACAAGCTTCGAGAAATGAGGAACGCTAAGTATATTTCATCCGTCAATGAAATAGTAGCCGCAATATAAACAGAAAGGAAAAGGGGCTTTTGTGCATGAAGGACCAGATCTAGCTCTCCGGCATGGGCTGCAAACCAGACCCAGCCGAAATTAATGCCAAATTAATGAGATTTTCTAGAAAACGTTTGGGGGGATAGCAACTGTGAAGGGTCAGAATTTTTTTTTTGCTGGCTTGAAATCAAGGTTTATATATTCAAAAATATGTGTACAAATTCTAGATCCAAATTCTGAAAACTTTTCGAGTTATAGTCACTTTACTAAGAGCAGGTATTTCATGAGATACATGATTTTAGAGTAACGAAAATAGATTAACAACTTTCAACGCGTTTTTCTCCAAACGTTTTTCTCAAACAAATATCAGCCGATTTTCAAACTTTTGACTTTATAGTGGTTAAAGATGCACGTATTGTATGTACACTTAATTAAATAAAAGAAACCTGATCACAATTTTGTTTTTAATTTTCCGTTCAAACAAATTCCCAAAATTAAATTTTTTTTCTGCCTTTACAGTGGCTATCCCCCTTAAGATATAGATATGTTCTTCAATCTGTACCGTTATTCTGATGTGGTAGATTTAATTGAACTGATTATTGGCAAAATAACAAATAAAATAGCAAATAACTATATATGTATGTAGTTTCACTCCATTGCTTTCATCTTTGGCTTCAAATCTTTACTAAATGTTGATGGTCATTATTCAAAAATTGCATTTGAAGGGTTCATGCACAACTATTCATTAGAGAAAGCTTATGTTTTTTTTTTTTTCGGTTTCTATCAGAAAAATTGGGGGAAAACAAGAACTGTATGCGTCCACACAAGTCTATCTCTAGAAGGAGACAAAGAATGCAAATAAGAAGATTGTTATTCGTTTTGGCCAAGCTGAAGGAACGTGGTGGTAGCAGCGTGCAAACCCTTCGTAATCCACCAACAGATTCGACCAAACCCGGGAAAATTGTCTGACCTAGGACAAAAACAATGCAAAGTGATGGCGCACCTTCCACGCAAAAAAGGGGCCGTGGCCCTTCGTTTGACTTGGACTGGAAATGACAGTAAACCACCCAACCCAGTAGCCTAAACTAACTTTCCAGGTTGCTCTCAGAGCCAAAAAGCTCAAGAGGACAAACACAACGAAACCTAATACCAAAGGTATGCTAGTGGGATATAAGCCAAAAGGGTAGGATTGTAAATGGTATTGCGACTAGGAGGAAAGAGAGCTGTGAGTAAATATATCCCTTGGAGAACGAACTGTTCTATTGAACAGCAAAATTTCAAATCGCAAGGGAGGTGATTCAGGGAAATCTCAGTGTGAATAAAAAAGGATTTATGACATGAAGTCCTGGGAGTGATGACCTAATGCTCATAATTTTATTTTCCCACTTGTGTCGGGTTGCTCAAAATAAAATTTGGGCCCAGCGTTTCACTTCAGCATTACATTGCGTTTTTTTTTCAATAACCAACAACTAAAGAAAGCATGTAACCAATAAAACAGTAAGCAACTTCACGCAGAACTCGTTTTCTGTGAATTCCAATGACTCATTCAATATTGCATCCAACGTATAAACCTGTCGTCGTTTACACTTCAGACTTTTCCAGCGCGTTATTTTATTTTCCACTATCCCTGCAATCTCCAGCATTCTAAACTCTGACTAATGCGTTCACTGAAGCAATTGAATGAAGTCTTTGTAACCTAAAAACGACCACACACAGCACTTCCGGCGTAAAATAGCTTTCGATTGTGCGATCTATGTGACGGCCAATATCTATTTGCTACTTAAGAAGACGTTGCCACTGCAAAAGGATAGCAGACTGCCACAGGATTGCCTAAATTTCAAAATCACTTCTATCAGACTTGGCCCAACTTAAGGCCAATACATCCTGTAAATCTCGTATTGATTTGATTTCAAAGTCATGAATTTGCTCTGAATATGAAGCAAATCTGATAAATTGTTGGTTGGGGTACCGGCATAGCGCTGAAAGCATGAGGTATTTTTATAATCTTTGGACCAAGAAATGCTACCAAATAAATTTCATATACAAAGTGAAATAATTTAAGGTTGTGTGTCTAGTTAAAATTATTCAATTTAGAGTCTAGCCAAATTCAGCACAATATTGTATCAAATTACACTTTTTGGGACATCTTAGTAGCTCTAAAAAATGTTGATAAAAAAACCGCTGGATAGCAAAACATTTCAAAAAAACATTCATACTTTTTATATTATTTCAGAGAACACTCAGAGGAAATTCAAAAAAAAAATAGGTCACAGCTTTCACATCATCACGTTTTGATTAGGCAAACAAATGAGGTATACTGCTCCAAGCTGATCTCAGCAAATTCAAGCTCTTGAGACTAATGTGTTCTTATATAAGTAAAGCCACTGACGTTGGTGTATAATAGACTTGATTCAGTGCAGACCTTGCCACGAAATTGTCTCTTTTGAATGCCAGCACGAAAAACACTCAGAGATATTCATATAACTATCTTTTTCTTGGCAAAACAGTACTTCTGCGGATGCTTTTTATCTGTCACAATCTTCATCTTAAGATAATGGAAAAACTGCTTTTGAGACAGTAGCTAACTGGAATTTATAGTTCTTGACCCATTCAAGTGCATTGTCTCAGACGGGCGGAAAACAAGAAAAAAGTGTCCTTGTAGGTTCCCTCGAGCATAAGGCTAGCAGATAATGTTCAGGACCAATGTGGCCGCACACAATGCCATTTAAATGTGGAGAACGAAATGAGAGTCCTAGTCAATGTTAGAAAAAGGTAAGCACTGTAGAAATGGCAGCTTTGTTCCAGCACAATAGAAAACGGGAAAAATGTCATCTTTACAAATCGTTTTATAATGACATTATAATAGCAGGCGCTGAAGGCAGACGTTCTCGTGCATTCAAAGTGTCACAGAGTGGATTCTCTAATGGCATCACACGAAATGGATTTGCTTTGTGAGTGACTCGTGTGGCTAATAGCGACCACTTATTTCGCAGCTTTGTGACGTGCTGGATGGTCAAATGACAAATTCGCACAGAGCAAACAGAAACAATAAGCAAGTTTTGAATTGCGAAAACGATTAATATGCGCCCAAAAGACTGCTCTGAAAAAATGTTTGTTGTCAACTCATCAGTTTATGGTATCATAAGTCGACTCCGATAAAATCATGTTAACACGCTTACACCTTGCCTGGGTATAGTATCCAGGCAAAGAATGCAACAGACAACTAGTAACCGACTTAAAGACATGCTACGGAAACAAACACATGCTGCGAAGCGAGGAATATTTTTAGGAAGTATTGCAATTTTTCCATGCTATTTATTACACGGTTGCATGCAAGAAAGAATTTCTTCAACATTCCTGCCACGAGCAGACAGTCGTTTGTAAAGTTTTCACGTAAAGGCTGGTATTGACTTAATAATGAAGATAAATTTTGATAAGAATCCATGATCTGGTCATTCTGTCGAGTGAAAAGTTTGATAATGGAGAAAAGCGAAGACTCTACTGATTTCTGACAAATACAATGACAAGACTTTTAATTTTCGACCGATTTTGTCATTGAAAAGATATCGGCATAATTCAATTTCCAAACTCAAACAGTTATTGATATCAAATGTCACTTTTTAACTCGAAAGGATGAACTGCACATACTAAATTGGCGTGAAATGATTGGAAACATGTGTCAATGTCATCTGCATTTTCACAGTGAAAGCAATTTTCAAGTAATTTTTTACGCTAAAGGCTGGTACTGAGTAAATTGTGAAGCTAAATTTTGACAAGTCTCCATTATCTGGTCATTCTTTCGATCGAAAATTTTGACAATGGAGAAAAGCGAAGACAATGCTTTTTTCTGACGGATAAAATGTCAAGAATTTCAATTTTCAAACGATTTTGTTATTGAAGAGACATTTGCATAGCTCAATTTTGAAATTCAAGGACCAAATGTCACTTTTTCGCTCGAAAGAATGAGCTGCACATACTGAATTGGCGTGAAATGATTGGAGACATGTTTCAATGCCATTTGCATTTTCAAAGCGAAAGCAACTTCCAAGCAACTTTTCATGCTAAGAAGTGAGTACAACTCTTGCTTATTATGAAGCTAAATTTTGCCGAAACAAAATTCACGTGAAATTTTCATACTAAATTTCACCTGAAATCGAAGACAGTACTAACTTTAGCTGCCGCGCAATGAACGTCAACAGATGATGAGCAATCGTGCATTGAGTTTCCTGTTTCATTGTGATTTTTGCAGTTTAAGAGTACGGACGTATTTAAATAATACCTTTTTGGACAGTTCTTGTGACGCAACGACAGTGTTTTATTATTTCTAATATGAACTGAATCCAAATTATTTATTTTCAATGACCCTTTCGTGTCAATTAGCTTTCATTCATCATATCAGGGAAAATGTTCGTGCTCGCTAACTATTCCTTAGGTAAGGTTAGGTTAAAGTGACTGCCGATTGACCGATAGACGCACCTAGGCACAAACGAAGCCCGTTGTGATGCCACAATAAATCTTGACTTACTCCTACTCACTAATTCTCCTATTCTCTCCTATTCACCTGCTTCCTTATCCCCTTTAAATTGACCACGGATAGTTTGGTCAGATTTGAGAGAAAGTGTGCACCAAACGCCATCATTCTTTTCCTCGTCAAAACCGGGCAGTGGAGGACAGTTTCCTCCTCGTCCTTAAAGCCACAACTCTGATAGAAGTCGTTGAACCTTGCGCCTGATCGTTGCACATAATGTTCTATGAGCCAGTGACCCCAAACAAACCCCACAGTGCAACGCAAAGCGCTTCGAGCTAAACCTAATAGCTGCCTGGTGCAATACGCATCCATCGAGACCTAGGAATGCTTTGTTATCGCACAGGATGATTCACCTGCCCAGAATTTTCTAGTTTGCTCAAGGTATTTTTGCCTGGTGGCCAATTTGACCGATGTCATCGGTTTTTCTATTGAGAAGGAGCATGAGACCTCAGGTAGTAAAATACCAAGCCTAGCAAGTTCATCGGCCTCACGGTTACCCTGAAAACCCCTATGTCCTCGTACTCAAATCAGTTGTACAGCCGCATATCTCGACATCTCCCTAAGAGATACACGGCAATCAGCAACAATCATGGACACTGTACAAAAACCAGCAAGGAGCTTAATAGCCGCTTGGCTAGCTGTGAAAATACCAAAATTGATTCCGAATACTCGATTGTACATAAGCTAGTCAATTGTCTGAAAAGTAGCCGGAACTTCCACCTGAAAGACACAACAATGATCTGGTAGACAGGAGACAGCTTGAAATTCAGCTCATCTGAGTATACACCACTGTTGACTCTATTGTTTAGCTTTGAGCCTTCGGTGTACACATGGATAAGCCTACTTATGAGGGTGGCACCTTCACGCCATTTAATTTTACGAAGAATGCTAGCAGTGAACTCCAAATCTATTAGAAAAAGCGGAATGATGTAGTCACCACACGCTGGAGTGAGAATTCCATTAACCAAGATGCTTTACAAGGCCAAACTCTATTCTATTCTACGTTGAGATTCAATTCAGTCTAACAGCAGCAAGATTACCAAGCTGTAAGTTCTGTAGATTGGTTGGTAGCCAATGAAGTAACACGAACAGTTCCTTAGAAGAGCTGAAGCGGAGCACTCCAGCTACCAGTAGTGCAGCTAACCTCCTCACTTTTCTAAGTTGACGTTTTAAGAGCAACCTGCCACCAGAGTTCCACCCTATAAAATATAATTCGCTCAACCACAGCGATTTAAAGCCAAACAACGATACAAGGCTAAAATACCCAATTCGTCCCTATGGCTCTTTTGCAGCAGTAAATTTCGCCAAAAGCCTTCCGCGTTCTTTCGACATAAGATCGATTGATCTTTTAATATAGTAGTCAATGTTTCCTTCCAGAATCTTAAGCAGAACAGAATTAAGACTTATTGGGCGATAGTCCTTTGGCTTAACATGCAAAACTTTTCATGCTTTAAAGATTAACAAAACTATGTTTCCCCGCTTGCCAGTGGGAACATACGAGAAGCGTAGGCAAGCGTTATAAATCTCTCTGAGCCATAGTAATGATACTTCAATGGACTGCTGTATATCAGCCGCAAGGACGCCATCAGGGCCCGGAGATTTAAACGGCTCAAATGAAATCATAGCACATCTCAGCTGAAAATCGAATATTCTAAACAACGGCGTTGAGAAGGAAGCTTGCTCCGTTTCGTACGCCACTTTTAAAGGACAATAATTGCCCGGAAAATGTGCATCCATGAGATCATTTAGAGCATCTCCGTTCGAACTAGTCTAAATGCCCTTAGGGTTCATGATTCAACCCATAGCATTTGGCGTAGTGCTCAAAATCTTACGAAGGCAACTTGCTTCGCTGAAACTCTTCACTCCATGAGTTCCTCCTTGTCTTGCGTATGGCATATTTGAAAGCCCTGAGCTTTAATTCATACAGTGGCCAGTCATTTGACCTTTTCAAGCGATTGAGCTCCCTCTTACACTCTCTTCGACGGGGGCTGATCTCCATATTCTATCAGGGGGGCTTGTGATTCCCCTTGGCTGTGGGAGCACTACATGATGCCCTAGACTTGGAGTTTAGAAAACTAGTAAGGGCTTTAACGGTCTGATTCAATTCATGGCAGCAGTCAATGCTCCAAGGGGCAGTTTCCAGTGAGAAATGGACCAAGGATTGAAATAATTTCTAGTTCGTCCTTTTTCTGTTAATAAAAGCTACCTGCTTAGCTGATATGTGGCTAGTCATATTGAACGATATGTACCTGTCATCAGAGAATGTACACTCATGTTAAACAATCCAGTTACGGAGAAAATGCGAGTGTTGCCTACTGACCATGGTTACGTTAAGAACCTTCCAACGATTTGAGGTGAGCAAGGTCGGTTCGCCGCCAGTATTGGCCATGAATAGGTCATGGGCAAGGATGAAATCAAAAAGCTCCTCACCTCGGCCATTTGTTTTGGAGCTGCCCCATATTTCATTATGATCATTAGAGTCAGCTTTCAGAATAAGAGGGTCACCAATTCTTGACTATGTCGTAGGGAGGGCTATGATTGTATATCATGTAGCTTTAAGTAAACTAGTGTGATCTTTGATCGATTTCCAATGCAGCAGCCGTGTTATCTTTGTCATAAAAATTATATGAGACAAGGACGCTAAAGGTTTTCTTGTCGAAAATATAGACATGTGGCTTATGTGGGTGCTATCAGTCTGTATCCATTGGCAACTGATGGTTCTTGGATACGTACCCCTCTGCCCTCTTCTGTCCTCCTCTGTCCTTGATAAACAGAGCTGCAGGGCAGCTGATACTACTTTGGAATGGTGAAGGTTCACTTGAAATACATTCACCATTATTAATTATTGATAAAGGTTAGGTAGAGGTCTTCCCCTTCGGACAAAGAAGCCGCTCCAGCCCCCTCCTCTGCATCCAGAGTCATGAAGTCCAAACACCCCCCAGCTCGGAGGTAGTTTCGACGCTAGCCCCATCGGCATAGAGCGATTGCACATCCGATTCTTCCTCAGAAGTCACCCTCAGACAAGCGATGGACTTTTTTCCAAGTATCGCCTTTACCGGCTGAGCCACATGTTTTGAGTCATCCTTCTATTACTTAACCTAATTACTGATTTTCGAAGAAAATTAGTATAAGACTCGTTATGCCGAAAATTCATATTTCTTACTTATTTACATATGTATACACTTTTTTGTCAAAAATATATATTGGAAATGAGAACTAATTATGTTTTATGCTTGTTCATGACAAAAATTGGAAATTATGAACCCCATGTGGGCGCTGGGTTCCTAAAAGTCAAAAACTCTATTTCCAGCACTCGAAACTTCTGTTTCTGACATGTTGTTATTAACTAGAACCAGGTATGGTAGAAGTGATTTTGTAATACGGGTAACGCTGTTGCAGGGTAACGATCTTCAAAAATCACTGAGAAAAAAACTGCTGTTTGGCCTATAACTTACGATTCAGCCAACAGATTTTAACGAAATTTACATAGTAATTGGACCTTACTCTAGCCAAATTCGGTGGAAATTAAATTTGGTAGAAAAATTTACTGACATGGGGTTTTGGTATGTGAATTGCGCCAGATTGAGATGTTATCAGCTTCTCATCGCTCACAAAATAAGAATATTTGGATTTTGACACGACTCCCATAGTATTTAATAGCCTTAAAGCAGTATTGGGTGCGGAATCGATTGTTACCACAGATTTAGCCGGCTGTATACTGGATTTTCTTGTAAATTGATAGAAGACAATTTTTAGCCTTACTGTTTGTAGTGCATTTGCCTGAAATTGTGTGAGAAGTGAAAAACTTGCGTCACATGGATAGATCAGATGTTGATGTTAAAGACGAAATATTGTTTGCAATTATAAGTTAGAAGATGATGGTAGCTCTGCTCGCTAAGGCGACAGGTCGAAAAGCGCCGTGCTACGGGGCCTGCGGGTTCGAATGCCACCAGTGCCATGGCTGTAAGTGTGAATGCGTGTGATTGTCTATGAGGATGGCAAATGGGCCCAAACTGGTGGTCTAACGCTGGCCGCGTTCCCGGCAGCCCTTTTCACTAACCTAACCTAGTAGATGATGAGATGTGACGAAGTAGAGGAGAGATGGGGGAATTACCCAATCAAGTACGCTTGTTTCGGTGATTTTTTTGATGATCTGTTTTCTGACGACTGATGGATAAGAAAGTTTATAAAAATTTCTTCTTTAGCAATAAAATAAGAAATGATGAGTACATATTCCAGCCAATCTCTTATTTATACATAATATTTGATTAATATTTTACACTGTGCCTAGATTACTTAACTTAAGGGGCAAAACTATTTAATTGTTAATCATATATTTAATTTCAATAGTATTTAATTATAAACATTACTGATAGGGCTGGGCATGAAAAATATACAGCGTCTGATAACATAAAGGTAGCTGGATCCGTAGTGAAGTCACTATAAGCATCAGTAACGGTCTACAACAATTGGATACACTATACTGCATCCTCTTTAGTTTTGCTTTGAACCAAGTTATCGGGATTTTCACCTTTATCTATTCAACTACTTGCTTTTGCTCATGCATGATCTGAAATGAACAGTCCATAAAAGGTGAAAAAAATGCTTAGCCACACTTAAAAATTTGTTATTGCATTCTACCCCGTACTACAGCTTTGCTATGCTTTTACAATAAGTCCCTAAAAATTAAGAATAATGTGTAGTAAAATTTGTTGTTTTTGAGCCCTCTGTTTACCTTGTACATGCTTATGTTTCGAATCATCTCATTTGCTTCATAGTTTACAAAGAAAATTTCACTTAAGAGATTTCATTTCTTCACAAATAGTAGTATACTTATTATTATGTTTGTCTTATCGCTCATTTAAATATTTCTTGTTTAATTAATTATATTACTGCTTGAATTGAAAGTGTCAAGCCTTGATTCAAAAACACAATTTTTCTTGAAATCACATGAAGTTTTATCAATATGCGTGAAAGGTCTCCTTGAACAGTATCATAAATTATATCTCTTTGATACATACCTTTCGTTGCGATACTTAGTCTTTGACATTTTCATTCCTCTCTATTTTCTCCGGAAAGAAAAAAACATATTCTTATCTGCTGCAATACTATTCAAATTTTCAAATTCTGCCATAAAACTTTAGATGTAAAGAAGTGAGAACAAAACCATTTCAAAGGAACTTACTATACCGGTCGGTCGTAACACATCATCTGAGAAATGACATAATCGGAAATATTTTCGGGATCATCAAACAGAAAGTAACGCTTCGATGGGAGCGAATCGATAAGAAAAATACTATGGAGAGTTCTGCTTTTCAACTAAAGAAGATTAAATGCCTGTAAATCCGCCCATGAGAAATGATCCTTTTTCCCTCGATTTCAATAGACAACCGTCAATTTTATTTGATTCTGTTCGTTTCGCACGCCCAAATGTTTTGATAAGAAAGGACCGAAACTGGATACATTTATTCAAGACAAGGAATGAAAAGTGGATAGAAGGAGCTCCGATTTTTGAAGAAAAAAGGTAAAAGTTAAGTTTCAGGCCAGGAGAGGACAGAGGCTAACAAGTTTTAGAGAAATTGGTTTCATGGACTGTAAATAAAAATTTGATTGAAATCTTGTGATTCGATCGGACGCTTTTGCTTTGATGATTTGTTTGGGATCTGTTTACGATTTCTTTATTCAAAAAGGATATGATGATGTTTTATTTGGTTTTGGTTTTAATTATAGTACGAAAGTAAAGTCAACCTTTGAGTTTCTTCACCGATGTGAGTTACAACATTTAAAATTCTTTTAAAATGGAAGAGAGCTTAAACACAACAATTAATTACTTTTTTTACTACTTGCAGCACAAACATTCCTTAAATATTAGAGTGGGCATATTTTGATAAGTTCAAGCTCAATACTTTTTCTTCAATGAATAAAAAAAACTATAAAAAACGATTAGAGAAGCTGTAATTGTGGCAAGTATAATTTTATATTACAATATGATATTTTCAAGTCACTGCATATCTACGGCTTGAAAATATCATTTTGTCAAATAAAATTATACTTGCCATAATTAATGAAGATAATGAAGCTGAAGGGAAATTGTAATCAGTACTGAGTTTATAATAACTAGAGATAAGATATTGACTTTTTTAATTTTCCACGAGCAATGTTGCTATGCGTAGGCTTATTCAGGAAATTCAACGCTTGCTCTGCACTGGGACTATTATGCATCATCAAGAAGCAATCATCATCATCACTCTCCAAATAACCACCAATAATATTATGCACGATAGTCTCGTCGGTGGATTCTTCCATAAGTCGTATCATTTTTTAGCGAATCCGGAACACTTACAAATATGAATTGAAAATCGTGCCTGGTGAGGTATTTTTTGCGGCGTCGTAATCATTAGTTTCACACGTCAAATTGAAATCTTTGCTGTAGAAATATCTTCGCAAGCATCTGTGCGTTTAACCATTTTGAATACAGTAGAACCTGTCTCTTCCATTTTAAGTAAGTAGAACCTGTCTGGTTAGCGGCTCTGGTTAATCAAACCAGGCTAGAGCTCGCGAATTTTAAACACGCTACTCTTTCATTAAATGAGAAATAAGTAGTGACACAAAGACTCAACAAGGGGGAATCAATCCCAAAAATTTCCAAGGAACTCAATGTAAGCGTTGCGACAATAAAAGATTGGAAATATTGAACCATGTCCAATAACGACAGATTGTGAAAACGCCCTTACAAATTGCAAGAAGTTGGAAAAAAAACTTGACCTGCTTGAAGACGCATTGTGGATTCGACAGACAACATCGGCTCAAATCGAAGCTACCATGTGTCTTTTAGTTGCGAACCATTGCGTTGTGAGCCTTTGAGTGTGATGTGCACGAATCTGGCAGTTGAGTCCAAAAGTCGGAGCAAGTGCAGAATTCATCGATCAAAAGGCAGCGCTATAGTGAAAAACGTTGTTTCCATATTACAAATCGGATTTAAAGGCAGATATTGGTAAATCTAGCTATAATATTTGAATTGGTGAGTCTACGGACATTTGTCTTATAAAGTATTTGGGTGTAGCAGTGAAATATTTTAGTTCGTTTAAAAATTTGTTACAACTTACTTTGCTTCGATTGAGCTATAAAGTGGAACTGCTGAAAGTGTTACTGCTGTCGTAGAGACTTGCTAAGAAAAGTACAACCTAAATATTAGAAATATGTTTGAGGTAGGGACAGACAACGTAAGTGTTATGGCTGGGATCCGAAAATTAAGTCACTAAAATCCTTTTTTAATATTAAAAAGATATGCTTGTCATTCTGTTCAGCTTTCAGTTTCTGCAGCCGAAGGATCATTTTTCCACAAACGTTAAAGTTTGGATATTTGATCAAAGGATATTATGACCAAATTCCTTTGAAGATGGACGGACTTCTCAAATAAGGTGGTTGTCAATAGAGGGATCAGTATCAAGGATCATTAGCCAATGCTAAGAACTAAAAAAATCACTTCATTATAGTTCAAACAACAGAAGAATGTTATTTAGCAACAGTGGCGAAGCGTCCATACAACCCGATTCCTTCCGGCTTCCCTTTTGAAAATATCGACCTACTTGGGATTTTTCAAAACATGAATGCATCTTAACATGTACATAATTTATTTTAATTTATTTTATAATTTATTAATCGAATTTATATATAAATTATTCGCGAGCCACTTATGGCCGGCGATACATGTAAAATTTTCAAAAATTCGAGTGTTTTTGCATAAATAGTTAAAATAACATCTAAAAAATAAACTTCCTGAAGGACTTCTGTATGGGCCTTGAATCGCTGATTAGTTGATAAGTCGCTGTAATCATAGAGTTTCTGTGTGTCAAAACAACGCGTTTTTCTCGAAACGACTTTTTTTAGATTGGCGGGCAAGATAACTAAAAAAAGTTCTAAAAAAAAGTTCTAAAAAGTTCTCAACCGATTCTTATGAAACTTCGCACACGTTTTTTCTATAGTATAAGCTTCTAGTTGAACTTTAATAATGCCAAAAAATGTTTCAAAATTTAGCATTTTCGACCCAAAAACTGTCGAAAGAAAGGGTCAAAAATCGTACTTTTTATTATGAGGCGTGCTAATTCACGATTTTTTTACTTTTTACTAATGTTCGAAGAAGAACATTAGTATTAAAATCACTTTGGCCAAAAATTCATATTTCTATATATATATATATATATATATATATATATATATATATATATATATATATATATATATATATATATATATATATATATATATATATATAATCTAAAATTTCAGTGAAAAAATCTCAGGAACGCGCCATCCGATTGAGCTGAAATTATCAGGACACATTGGTGTATATGCAAAATAGTGCCAGATCACAAAAAGTTAAAAATCTTTAACCCTTTGGCGCCGGCGGTCATTTTAGTGATATTTTTAATATACCTATTATTCCGTACACAAATAAGTTTTGCAAAACTAAAGTTGACGAAATAAATTTTGAACGTGTTTTACATGTGAATCGGATAATGTTTTGGAATTTTTTAACCCCATGTGTGCGCTGGGTGCCTAAAAAGAGAAAGGGAAAATTTGAAAATTTTTAAATTGCGGTAACTTTTGACAGAGCTATTTAATCATTACGAAACTTTTAGGGCATATTGGTATTATTTAGTTGTAGATTTATGTAGCTTTTAATGAGCGTGCTGGTAACCCTGTAGCTAGGGCAGGCACTGAAAGTGAAAACCTCCAAATCATCGTCTTTCTTGAAAAACTGCCGTTTCTTCAAAAAAAAGCCACTCATATGTAAACCTTTAGCTTAGTTTACATAGACAAAAAATAAAATTTTATATGGTATAACGGGCACGCCTGGTAACCCTTGCCCAATTTACCTATATTTTTAGCAGTAAAAACTTCTGTTAACGGAAACTCATGATCCAAAAAGCAGAATTGATTGAAATTTGCTGAATATATTGGCTTTAAATAGGACCAAATCTGGTAGAAGTGATTTTGAAATGCGGGCGATTCTGTGCCAGTGGTGCCATCTTGAAAAATCACTAAAAAAGATGACTGCTTTTAGCCCTATAAATTCTGATTGAATCGTTCGACTTCAACGAAACTCACACAGTAGCTGGGATTCACTTCAAACCACGTTTGGAAGAAATTTGGTTGAAAAATTCGGTTGGAGCTGCCAAGTTATGGTATTTACTCAAGCTCAGCTTAAAAAAAACAATTTGGTTTTTTCTAAGTGTATCGTTTATTTGATTAATTACACAAGACTGAAGAATTACAAATCGTTTCGCATATATTTATGGAGTTGCTGGGTGCTGACTCAGGCCTCGTGTCGGTTGTGTCTTCCCAGGCGTCTGGTGTTATCGCTTTGTGTTGGTATGCAGACGGTTTCAGGTGTCGTCGTCTTGCTATCCGTTAAGTGGAATGTGTGCTAAGCACATTCCATAACTCCTCCCCCCTTAGTATATGGCAGGGGCCATAGGAGCTTCACCGGTTGGCTGGCTGTTGTTAGGTCTGGTGTTTGGCAAACGTAGTTGCGGTTGCCTATTTTAATCCTTCGTTGTTGCAGAATTAAGTAGCCCAGCACGATGAAGGTGAGTATGAAAAATGGTCCAAATGCTGCCGTGGTGTACAAGTCCTTCACATATGTATGGTTGGTGATGTCGGGAACCTTGAGGAACTGCAGCTTATCGAGTCTCTTGAGTTGGATTAGTGGATTGTGGGTTATTGTAGTATTGGTCTCATTATTGAAGGAAATTGGATAGATGTGGATTTCGTCCCAATACGTAGTGCTTTCCGAATAGTAGGTAACCTCATTAATATGAATTTGGCAATCCTGGAAGCGAATCAGCAAGGTTCCCTCGAGTTCGATGGTTTTTGGGTCACATGTTGTTTTTACTGATGTTTTTGGCATATTAATAAGTAGCAACAGATTGGGCTCGGGCTGGTAAATCTCGATGTCGTTGACCTTGTCGTACACCTCGCAGTTGGCTGGTTTACTAGTCATCAGGCTACCAAGGCATCCTGAGTCCTGGATCCTGGACCACATCGTCGTTTGAGGGCAGTAATACACCCTTTCGATGACATCGCATTTGTTGTCGATCGGCTGGATGTAGTCGGAGGACATCGCCACATAAGGTTTCGTCGGGATAATTTTGGTTTTATGGATCGGTAATGGTATTACATGGAAAAAGGAATAGCTGTCTCTTGAGACGACGGGAATTTGGATGTTGAAAATTATGTTGGATCCATTGGAGTAGGCCTGTAACTTCAATAGCTCATATATGTGTTCATCGGATGCTACGTTAATCGAATAATTTTGGAGTGTTGTGTAAATTTCTGATAATTCATCTTGGTGTAAAATTAACTTGGATATGATATTTAATTTGGCAAGGACTACAGCTTCCGAAATTCCTGTTAGATGGTCGTTCAAAATGTCAATATTATAGTTGATTTGTGTCAAATACTGCAAGTATTTCAAATTATTATTCCCTGTCATTAAGCGATTTTGGAAGCTGTTTTCCATTTTCTGAAGGTAGTTTGTTATATTTTGTTGCTGATAATTAATATGGTCTGTGATTTTTCCAAACCGTTCGATCATCTGATCGTTCAACTTTGTTTGCTGTTCGATTCTTGATCGCATATTGTTTTCGCGAGAGAGGATTTCGTTAATTTGTTTGTTGATACGCAACGCGTCGTTAGCGTCTAAGTTTCCAGTTATTCCCTTAATTATTGTACCAAGTCCGTCTACCAGTCCGCGTCGGTTCCTTTTCCTGGGTGTTAGAGTCAGTAGTCTGTTGTTCACTTCACTTAACTTAATCTTCGTGATCTGCATAGAAGTTGAAAGTTCTGGGATGTTCCCGAGAGCCGTAATTGTTTCATTGATTTTGTCGATATTCTCCCGATACTTGTCGAGCCGTACGATATGCACCAGATTCCTGTAGGATTGTATGAGTCTTGCGTCACCTAGCCTGATCGGAAGTAACCCGTTCCTGTTGGTCAGGTCCTGTATGTCCATTTTGCGGCATATTACAGGTGTCACCCCCGCTATTATCCTGAAATTTACGTTTCCTTTTTAATTTGGCTTTATGAATTTTTTGATTTCTATCTGTAAAGATAGTAACATTTCTGTTTTCTTTTACTCTATGTTTCGTAAACCTGCGGGTTAATTTATTTCTCCTACACTCTTTCCTAAAGACTATGGACCCTTCCCTATAACTTTCGGGGCATTCTCTGTTTTGATTAAGTTTATCGATTCTTTTCTTGGTTTGTTCTTCTAAATGTTTTTTAATTTCGGGGTATAATTTAGCCTGAAATTCTTTGAGTTTCTGCAGATATTCGTGTGGGTTGTTCGATTCGATACTATTGTTAAACTTGTAGGTTCTCCCGTAAAATAGCTCGTAAGGGGTGTAACCTGTTGACGAGTGAACGGCGTTGTTGTACGTGGTGATAGTCTCATTAAGGATGTCTGCATGGCTTTTGTCACGATATTTACTGTAGATGATGCGGTAAGTTTCGGTGAAAGTGGAGTGAAGTCTTTCTACTGGTGCATTACTAGTGGATTGTTGGTATGATGTAGTATGGTGGTTAATGCCGTGTTGGCGGCAAAAGTCTTTGAAGATAGTCGAAGTGAACTCAGTCCCTTGATCCGCAACTATTGTAACTATGTTGGTTGGGACGCCGTGTAGGCTTATAAAGTGTCTGAGCGATCTAATGATCGCTAGGCTATTACGGGCTTCGAGGTTATACGCTGCGGCGAATTTAGAAAATTTATCAACTATTGTAAGTATTGACTTGTGGTTTATTGTATACACATCGATGTGCAGTATATCGAGTGGTTTGTTAGGTACCTGAGGTGTTTGAAACTTTGGTTTTGGGGGCCTCCTGTCGTATTTCATGGTTTGACAGGTGTCGCAATTGTTAATTATTTGAGTAATTTTATTTTTTAGAAAGGGAAAATAGTATTTCCTTTTCAAGTTGGAGTATGTTTCATTGATACCACGGTGATTGTTATTTGTGTGATACTCATTAATGATATAGTCCTGTCTATCACCTTCGGTAATTTCCTCTAGAATTTCCATACAACGAACTAATCTGAACAATTTTGATTGAGAGAAATATTTTGAGTAGGTACTCTGAACAATTTCGAAAACCTCGTCTGCTGCATGAATAGCGGTTAACCTGTTGGGAGGAACATATCTTTTAAAAAGCTCAACGACACTGGTCTCGTTAAAATCTTGCATCTTGATTTTACGCCTCTGTTTATTCCTGAAAGGCACTTCAACCGTCATTTGGGGTCTCCCATTGGTTTTTTCGAGTACCAGTTGTATTGAAAATTCGTTTAAAGGCTTTTCGGATATCGGAATTCCTGTACCTAAGTTTTCTTGAGCGGAATGCACCGCTGTACCCATTGTACTTTGTGTTGAATCGTCTTGGTGAGACGAGTGGCCTTCGTTAAAGTTGGTTTCAATGTTTTTTGGTTCTAAATAAGGATCTGGTGGTAACCGAATTCTACTTAGCGCGTCGGCATTATTGTTTAGATTTCCTTTCTTGTATACGATGTCGTAATCATATTCCTCCAGTTTAAGCCGCCATCTAATAAGTCGAGAGTTCGGGTCCTTTAAGCTTATCATCCAGGTTAGAGGCTTATGGTCGGTTACAATTTTAAATTTTCGGCCAAAGAGATATGGGCGGAAATATTTCGTTGCCCATACGATCGCTAAGAGCTCTTTCTCAATGGTAGAGTAATTTATTTCCGAATCAGTAAGCGTTCTGCTTGCAAAGCAAACTGGCTTATCGCTTCCTATAAGGCCCTGCGAAAGTACTGCACCCAAAGCGAAATTGCTCGCGTCCGTTGTTAATATGAACGGCTTCCCGAAATCGGGGTGTTGGAGAATAGGGTCATTCATAAGAATATCTTTACATGTATCAAATGTTTGTACAAACTGGGGGCTGTGAGTGATCTTTCTACCTTTCTTTAGACACTCCGTCAATGGTTTAGTGAGCTTTGCGAAATCCTTCACGAATTTCCGATAGTAGCCGAAGAGTCCGAGAAAGGATTTTACTTCCTTGGGTGTCGCTGGGAGAGGGAACTCCTGAATAGCCCGAATTTTCTCAGGATTGGGCTTTATTCCCTCGGTGGTGATGATATGTCCGAGGAACGATATTTCTTTTCGCAAAAATTCGCATTTATTTAGCTGCACCTTCAGGTTTGCTTCTCTTAGTTTCTGGAATATTTTCTTTAGATTTTCCATGTGCTCTTGCAGGGAGGTGGAATAGATGATTATATCATCCAGGTAAACGAGGCAGATGGTACCCTGTAATTCACCCAATACGTTATCCATAACTCGTTGGAAGGTAGAGGGTGCATTTTTCAGCCCAAAGGGCATACGAACATATTCGAAATGGCCTCCCTCTACCGTAAAGGCTGTTTTAGATATATCTCGTGGATCCATCTCGATTTGGTGAAACCCACTAGCCAAGTCGAGAGTGGAAAAATACATGGACTTACCCAGCTTGTCTAGGATATCATTGATGTTAGGGATTGGGTAGCGATCACTTATGGTTTTTTCGTTAAGCTTCCTGAAGTCGATCACTAGCCTCCATTTTTGTTTCCCATCAGGATCTGCCTTCTTAGGCACGACCCAAACAGGCGAACTCCAAGGGGAGTAACTAGGCCGAATGATCCCCTGTGATAACATTTCCGAAATCTGTTTACGAACTTCCTCCTTGTGAATGAAAGGATACCGGTATGACTTGGTGTAGATTGGGATGTCATCTGTTGTTCGGATCCGATGCTTCACTTGATTTGCGAACGATAGGTTCTGCCCCTCCCTATAAAAAACGTCCTCGTATTGGTTGCATGTCCGCATTAACTCTCGTTCTTCTTCTTGGTTCAGATGCGAGGTTCTAAGGGAACTTGAAAGGTTGACCGGGTTACCCGAAAGTGGGTTATCTTGGTACGCTACATTGAAGTTATTGATTTGAGTGTGCTGCGCTTGCCACTCTTCAACACTTAATGGCTGTTCAATAAAAAGAGTACTGTCTATATCGGAGTTGTTTGTTACCTCAACAACCGCGTACCAATCTTTGGCCGTGTATAGCCCTTCTGAAACAGCTACATTTGGGTGGATCTTTGTGGTTTTAATGTAGATATCTCCGTCTTGGGTGTCCACTGGTAACTTGACTACCATTTTAGATCGGCTTGGAATGGAATATTTTTTGGAAGAAAGTGTGGGCTTGAAGTGTAATGGTAGCACCGCGTTGCTTGTGAAGAGTTTCTGGTTTCCAATATCAACTTTTGCCTCTAGGGTGGATAAAGAATCGATCCCTAGCAACCCATCAAAATAACCATGAAATTTAAAAAGTAAAAACCTTGTGTACCCCGGTTGGTTAAATTCCGTGAAATTATTGAGATATATTTCCTTGTTAACATTATAGGTGTTAAGAATAGTAGTGATTGGTATTGGAGGAATTTCTTTGATGCTCGCAGGATTTGCATACTCGGGGCTCAGAAATGACGCTGAGGCACCAGTATCTACGAGAAATCTTAGAGGACGGCCAAACGGCGAGCTTACCAAAATATATGGGAGGACATTTCCGTGTTTGTTCAGATCTATGTATCCGATAGGCTCGTGGAGGCAGTTGATTGAAAATTTGTATTGTCGTATTCGGTCCGGTCCTCTTGATCGGATGTGTTGTGAACCGCAGAGTTAACCTGCTCAGGATCAGCGTATGGTGTTTGAATTTCTTCTGCCGTGAATGGCGGAACACAAGATTGTTGATTGTACCACAGAGGGTATGTACTGTCGTCAAAATAATCGGAATTTTGCTCGGATACGTTGAACAATTCTTTGCTAGTGAAATTAGGTGGGCCAGAGGGCTTGAAGTAGTTGTTTGGACGCCCAAAGTTGTGGCTGAACTGTTTGCTTTGAGGTATAAGGGTTTTAGCATGCCCGGAACTTATATCCATTGGTTCTGGTTTAGGCTGGGGTTGGTGGTTCCGTGGGGGCTGGTTGGAGAATTGCATTCCTGAGGGTTGTCCGAAGTTATTCGCCTGGAATGCACTTGGGCGTTGAGGTATTTGGTGCATTGGCATAAGTTTGGTAGGGAAAGAGGGTTGCGTTTGAACCCAAGGGTTTGTTCGGGGGCTAAATTGATTTGGATAGCCGAATGCCTGAGGCGCCTGTATCGGGAGCCTGTAAAAGTTTTGTTGTGGCATCGGTGGTGGTTGTTTCCTCAACATTTGGTTAGGCTGTGTCTTAGTCGGTTTAAGGTCAAGGATTCTTCTATTTGAATCGTTCCTCGTGTAGAGGATATTTTGCTCCTCGACACAGTAAGAGAAGGCCTTGGCAAGTGTCTCTGGGCGTCTTGCTCGAATCGTTGACCCAAGAGGTTCAGTTAATCCACATAAAAACGAGTTAAGGCACATTTCTGAAAAAAGTTTCCTTTTTGCCACCACGACGTTTAAATCGCGTTCATGTATGTTAACGTGATTATTCAAACTAGAGAGAAGTTCAATGATCTTAGCGTAATATTCTTGGACTGAGTCGTGACCCTGTTTCAAATTATGTAAGTCCTTAACCAAGGATGTTTCGTTACGCTTGTCGGCGTAGTGGAGAATCAAGTTCTCCTTGATTGCGTCCCAAACAAGAGGTGTGCCATAGTTGTTTAAGATTTCGTTGGCCTCGCCAACAATTTTATTTCTGATTGCCCTTAGCAATAGTTGGCCGTAAGGAGTTCCACTAGTTACTTGGATAAGTGATAGAATTTCATCAACATTGTCAATGAAATCGAATAGAAGCCTTGGATTCCCTTCGAACCGAGGTAGGTCCTTTATGGCATCGGGTACTCTGAGTGAGTTGAAAATGTCTATAGTAGAAACGTCATTTGTACTCGTCATTGTGTGATAAGTTTTCCGCGGACCGTTTTCACTAGGCAAACGTTCTAGATTTATCTCGCGAGTTTCACTTAAATTGTCTAGTAAATTATTGGAAAATATACTACCTCCTAATTTGGCGGTTTCGCCAGACAAATTTGAACGATCACTTTCAATAATTTCACTTATTTCACTGGGCTCAATCAAATTATTTAGCAAATTACCAGGAAATACACTATATCCTAAACTATCTATATTTCTGTCAGTTTCGCTAGACAAATTTGAATGATCACTTTCAATAATTTCACTTATTTCACTGATTATACTTAAATTAATTGATGAATTATCAGATAATGCACTTTTCCTTACTCTATCTGTATTTCTACTGGGAGAACTATTGAAGCGTCGGGTTGGATAGGGTTTAGGACAGGATGGGGAATGTTTTAAGTTAGGACGTGGCATAAATCCAAAAAAAATCGATCGACTTACATGAAAATGCAATGTAATAACTGCATTGTTCCTTTGCGCCTTCTTATTATAACAATATGCTTTTGTTACTGTTTTACAACAGGACGCTGCTCCGATAATAGCCGCAATTTCCACACTTTTCGTATTTCCACTTGCGAGGCCGATAATCCGTCGGCAAATTATCTACTTTTCGGAACAAGTTGTCGCGATTTCCGAACCGATAATCCGTCGATTTACCTAACTAAGCGAACTTCTTGCGTTTTTCCGAACCCCGTCCTTAACTCCGCGACTGCGCCAGTTATGGTATTTACTCAAGCTCAGCTTAAAAAAAACAATTTGGTTTTTTCTAAGTGTATCGTTTATTTGATTAATTACACAAGACTGAAGAATTACAAATCGTTTCGCATATATTTATGGAGTTGCTGGGTGCTGACTCAGGCCTCGTGTCGGTTGTGTCTTCCCAGGCGTCTGGTGTTATCGCTTTGTGTTGGTATGCAGACGGTTTCAGGTGTCGTCGTCTTGCTATCCGTTAAGTGGAATGTGTGCTAAGCACATTCCATAACTCCAGCTTTGATAATTTTGGTGTCTTTAATTTGAAAAATAAAAATTTGGAAGTGAAAACATTCAATTCATCGAATATCCTAAAAATGTCCGTTTCTTACAATAAAACCAATCTGTATACAAATCTAATGCTTTATCTACACGTCCAAAGTAAAACTTTGGAAATTTCATGTCGGACAAGAACGGTAACCCTTTCCCAGGTAACCTATATTTTTAGCATCAAAAACTTCTGTTCACGGGAATTCACGAACCAATAATCAGATACCATTGAAATTTACAGAATGCATTGGACTTAAATAGAACCAGGTCTGATAGAAGCGATTTTGAATTGTGGGCAACTTTGTGACAGTGGTGCCATCTTGAAAAATTACAAAGAAAAAAAACTGCTTTTTGCCCTATGAAATGTGAATTAGTAACCAGATTTTCATGAAATTGACACAGTAGCTGCATCTTACTCTAAACTCTGTTTGATAGAAATTTGGTTGAAAAATTCGATTGGTGCTGCCAGCTATGGTAATTTTTGTGTCTTTGGTTTTGAAAATTCTCTCAGGAAAATAAAACTTTTTGCCCTATAACTTCCAGTGCAGTCATGAAATCAATACGAATTTCATACAATTAATGGAACTTATTATAAGCATTATTCAGGCCAAATTTGGTTGAAAAGCCATGATAGGGTTGCCAGGTATTGTTGGTTTTGTGTTTGTTTGCAATATCTTTATTAAGCAGTTTTATCGTAGAATTTTCAATTGGTAATGATATTGTAGTGACAATAAACAGCAAATATTAAGCTTTCGATTATTTGAAAAAACTCGCTGCAGGTAACCCTACATAATGCATTCTTGAGACCAAAGTAGAACGTGGCGTTTGAAACAGTTTGGCCGTAATAAGCAGCTCATGTGGTGGAATATGCACTCAAAACCTGCACGATTCTTCTACTGTTCTTCGAACATTCGTTTTTCTAGCGGTTCAGGTGCGCTAGAGTTTTTTTTACTCTTTGGCTTGTTTTTAAACACATTAATCCATTCTGATCTCCGGACTCCGAAAGCAAACACTCTGATTTTTGAATGCACATATCTGAGCCGTCCGAAAGTGTAATTCACTTACTGTTGGTTTTTCACTAAGTCTCATTTCGGGAATACTGTTACTTAATAATGGCCTCAAAGTAACATCGAACGGAGATGTGCCCATAGTGTGCCTACCAAAACAACAAATAAACGCATCTTGTGACATTCGTTGTAGTAGGGCGGGAAATTCCGTTAAGGGGGCAGGTACACTTAAAATTTTGAGAAAATCGATTTTATTTTCTTTCCATTTTCTAAAAGTAGCATATTTCAAAAGCATTATGTCCAAATTTCAGATGAATTGAACAATCTTTATGGAGATAAAGAACTTTGAATGAAGTCGTCTCTACTGCATAAAGCGTTTTTTGCATGGTTTAAAAGCATTTTTGTCGAAACTATGTTTTCGAAGTCGGTGATCACTGTAACTTGAAAACGGCTTTATCGATCAGCATGAAATTTTCCTCACTTATTTTATATGTAATTGTCCCCCGGATGAACGAGGGACTTTTCGATTGGACGATATTTTTTTTTCAATAGCCGAAAATGTGAGTGAAATATTGGTCGAAAATACAAATACAGTTTTGAATTTCAAAAACCGCCATTTTTCGAAAGATCAAAATCTGCCAAACTCCTTCGTTCACCCGGAGCACTATGTCATTAACTAATATTCCCCGATTTTTTTTTTTTGTTTCGGATGATCCAGTGGCAAGCTACAGTGATCACGGCAAAACAATTTTTTTTTTACCTCTCGAAAATTCACTCTATTTCGACTAATTTTCAACCTGTTACCTTAACAAAATTACAATAGCTTTTACAAATATATGTCTTTCAAGTAAAAAAATATTTGTTATCAATTATTTTAATGTGTATCTAAAAAAACTCCGAAAAAAGAGCTTTTTTTGGACGTCCCAAGTGTACCTAACCCCTTAAGTAATATTAAAGAGTACCATCTTGTCCCAGAAGCGTGGGAAAAGAAAAATTTTCTATACTGGCTATCTCATATGAAGCGTACCAAAAACCGATTGGCTTAAAATGCCATGTACATTTAAAGCTATGTCCTGTTCTGAACTAGTTGTCCAGAACGGTCGAGACTTCTTTATTAACCCCGCTTTATGGGATTCCGTATTGACGTTTAAAGATTTGTGAGAACGAAATCATTATGGGTATAGGCGCCACTACGTAACCATTACATGAGAGTTTCCTTGATAGGCATAGGCGTATTAAAAGAATTTTGTGTGGTAACTTTGACGTACAATGGGCCTTATTGGGATTTTGATTAAGTCGCACTGAAGGAACTAATCCCTTATGGACACAATGCCTATAAAGACGCGTCAGAAGTAGGCTTTACCACTTCTTTACTAAAATTTTGGCTATCAAGGAATTTTACTTTGAAGGAAAAATGACGAAACAATTCCGACTTGACATAGTATTCACGACGTATTCGCGTCAAAAAACTGCATTTGGTAACATATGGGCGCAAATTGTTAGTTGGGTATATATATATATATATATATATATATATATATATATATATATATATATATATATATATATATATATATATATATATATATATATATATATATATATATATATACATCGTCCAAAAAATTCAGTGACCATTTCTCGAAACTTTCAAGATACATTGATGTATATACAGAATGGGTCCAGGTCTCACCAAATGTAAATTGTCTTTATCTCTTTGGCGCCGGCAGCCATTTTAGTGATATTTTTAATATACCTATTATTCCGTCCACAAATTATTTTTGCAAAAATTAAGATAACGGAATAAATTTCGAACGTATTATAAATGTGGATCGGATAATGTTATGAAATTTTTTAGCCCCATGTGTGCGCTAGGTGCCTAAGAAAAGAATGGGAAAATTTGAGAGTTTTTAAATTGCGATTACTTTTGGCAGAGCTATTTAATCATTGTGAAACTTTCAGAATATATGTATTATTAATATAATGTATTATTTAGTTGTGAATTTGGGAAGCTTTAAATGAGCTTTTTAACGCTGTAGCTAGGGCAAGCGCTGAAAGTGAAAGCCTTCAAATCATCCACTCTCCTGAAATAATGTCGCTTCTTGAAAAGAAAGCCACTCATATATAAATCTGATGCTTTTTATGCATAGCCAAAATAAAGAATTTGAAAATTTGCAAGGGACACGCTTGGTAACCCTTTCCCAATTTCCCTATATTTTTAGCATCAAAAATACCTGTTCACGGAAACTCACGATCCGATAACCATAATCAGTTGAAATTTACAGAATTTATTGGTATTAAACAGGACCAAGTTTGGTAGGAGTGATTTTGAAATGCGGGCAATTTTGTGCCAGTGGTGCCATTATGAAAAATCACTACGAAAAATAACTGCTTTTAACCCTATAAATTCTGATTCAGTCATTCAATTTTGATGAAAATCACACAATAGCTGAACTTTAGTTTAAGCCACGTTCGGTAGAAATGTGGTTGAAAAATTCGTTTGGAGCTGCCACCTATGGTAATTTTGGTGTCTTAAATTTTGAAAATTCATGAGGAGAATAAAACTCTTTGGTTTATAGCTTCCAGTACAGTCATTGAATCGTAACGAAATTCAAGTGAACAATTAAATTTTTTATAGACAATATTCAGTAGAAATTTAATTTCAAAGCAATGATAGGGCTGCCAGCTATGGTCGTTTTTGCATACCTTTAGCAAGCGATTTTATATTAGAATTTTCAAATCGCAATGATCTTATAATGAAAATAAACACCAAATATTAGGATCTATAAAATTTGAAAACTTTTGCAAATGGTAATCCTAAATTTCTTTGCATCCCTATAACTTCCAATGCAGTCATTGCACTGAGAAAACACATGGCGCCAGACGCCATAATTTATAGACTTCTGGCGCCATGTACATATTCGATTTAGGGATTGTGATAAAATATAACGTCACACGCCATAATACATGGCGAAAAGTACATAGGCCTACAGGCCATGTACTATAGTCTTCCACGCTATGCACTATAGTCCTCCACGCCATGTACATGGCGTGGTGGACTATATTACATGGCGTGGAGGACTATAGCACGTGGCGTGGAGAACTATAGTGCATGGCGTGGAGAGCTATAACACATGGCGTGGAGGACTATACTGTATGGCGTGGAGAACTATACTGTATGGCGTGGAGGGCTATACTGCATGGCGTGGAGGACTATACTGTATGGCGTGGAGGGCTATAGTATATGGCGTGGAGAACTATAGTACATGGCGTGGAGGACTATAGTACATGGCGTGGGGGACTATAGTACATTGAAGAAGCAAATCAGTCAAAACAGTGCTACTTACCATAAATGAGCACACGGAGAAGCGACTTGCTTGCAACAAACAGACGCTGGCTGCTTTTAGAGGAGCCATTCAATAATATGCGCCCTTAGACGATTGAGAATGTTCTCGATCTATCGACGATACTCAAGTATCACTTGCTGACATTTAAAGATCCCCTCACACAGTATGGCTGCGAGTTATAATTGTAGTGCCATGAGCCATATTACATGGCTCAACTGTTTTGATGGTTTCATAGACATGTCTTATCGGATATCAAACCATTTGGTAATTGCTTCTTTTTTGCCTTGTATGGTCGAACATGCATAAATGCCCCTTTGTTTCAACAAGAAGATCATGCGAGTTGAAACATAATTTATGAGTTCGATTGCTTATGATTGAATACAAGTCTAAAACAATCTTATCAAACAAATTTTTCGTTGTTGCTTCATCTTCCGGTGTTCACTTCATAATATTAAGTATAGCACCTTTTATCGCATAGCGTTTTGTTGGCTTTTTTGACATATATTATTTCAAGGTACTTTTTGCTTTGAATTTGAACATTGACTCTTCCATGTCCACATATTCACCAAGATCAAAGCATTTCTGGTATATTTCCAACAACAAGTCAAAATAGGTTGCACCTTGTATAGTTTACCATAATTTGGTACTTCTCTTCGAGGCATATCGGACTCATCAATCAAGTGAATATTATTTAGTAGCCAGCTGAATCTCTTCACTGGCATCAAATTCGTAATAAATGCATCGTATGGTTTTAGACAAACTGACCAATAATCCCGATAACTTGCTTGAATTTTCATTCCCATCAAAAAGCTGATTCCGCCGAATATTCGAATTTCTTGGAAATTTATTTTAGTGTGTGGTTTTCCACTTTATAGGGCATAGAAATTTGCTACGAGTATGTGGTCAATAATTTGATCAGTCAGTCTGGTGACCGAGGATGCAAAAATACTTTTTGCACCCTCGGTCACCAAATTGAGAGGAAATGGTCCGTGGTCAATATGTTGGGTGCTAGTGAAGTCATTTGGGGGACCGACAGTAAAATTTTTGTTTCAGGTTGGAAAGTTTTGGCGTGAAAAAAAAGCCGCAGGAAATAAAAAACGTTCTGAAGCCTTTTAAAAAAGAAGTATGTTCCTTTAAATTAGGGAAATTGATTTTGCTGCTATTGTGATTTAATTTACAATTTTATGATTTTGTTTTTCAAAATGTGTTTCACGCCAGGTGGGTTTTTTTTGAGAAGGAGTTCGAAGGAATTCGACAAATTAATATTTGCTATCTGCGTTTGGGACCTCTTGGGAGGCCACCTTACGTACTAGAGTTAAAAGCAATACGAAGTTTTCTTAACTATACGGGTATATCTGTCAAGCGTTAAACGAAAATCGAATATACAAGCCAAAAGCAGACCAGATCTAAGAATGCAATCATAATTGCCTCACCCAAGTTTTAAGTTTGCTTACCTTTACCGAAACCTGGTTAAACCACTCTCATTTAAACGTGGAAATACTCGACGGTTGCTGGACTATATACAGAAATAACCGTAATTATATCCATATTGGACAAACGAGAGGTGGTGGTGTACTCATTGCCGCTCATAACTCCCTCTCCAGTGAAATAGTCGAAACCGAATAACAATATCAGTTTGAACACAAATTTATTCGAATTTCTTGGTCCAAAGGTTTCTTGTACATTGGTACTTTCTACGTCCCGCCTAATTCAGACGATACCGTTTACAATGATAACCAAAATGGCAAAATGTTAGATCTAATTTTTACCAACAGTTAGGACGATGTAGTAGCTAATCTGACAATAGATGCAGAGCATCTTTTTTCCAATACTTTTCACCACTCTGCTTTTACAGTCGAGCTATATATATCTGATTTGACAACCTCAAAATCATACAACAATTCAGTTGTATTTGATTTTCGAAATGCTGACTATGAGAGCATTAACCTCCCCTTGAATAATATTGACTGGAATAGTTCTCTATTAATGTTGGAATTGAACAATGCTGTGTCTTTATTCTACCAGTTGATTTTTGATGCGGTTGAAAAATTCGTCCCGAAAATAAAGAGAAAAGATAAACTATCTGAGCGTTGGTTAGACAGAACTCTGAGGTGTTTACAAAATCAGAGAAATAAACTATATAAGATAATAAAAACCGACATCATGCTAGCGAAGATATCAAGAGAAGATACAATGAACTAGCTAAAGAATTCTTAAGGAATTCTCGCGAAGCATATGAATTTTATATTAATATAGTTGGGGAAAATATAATCTGTGATCGCAACAAATTTTTTGAATTCGTGAACACCAAGCGAAAAACTTCAGGCTATCCCACAGCAATGTATAAAAATGACTCACTTTCTTCTGACCCACTAAAAATATGTGACATGTTTGCCGACCATTTTCAAGTAGTTTTCTGTCCACTCAGTGGATTATGTAACGTGTCGCTTGTCTCAACACCTCAGTTTGCTATCGCTGATGAAATATATTTAACTAGAGAGTACATTGTAAAAGCGATAAGAGAACTTGACAAAAGACCCTGGACCAGATCTACTTCCTCTGAGCTTCATAATTAACAGTGCAGGATCTATCATCTCACCCCTGCTTATAATTTTCACCAAATCACTATCATGCGGTAGATTTCCTCAATTCTGGAAATCTTCTCATCTCACGCCAATTCATAAAAGTGGTGACAAGCGCACGGTTAAAAATTATAGAGGCATTGAAACAAACTATTTGAAAAACTATTTGAAAAAATTGTTTGTGATAAACTCATTATAGCTATTGATCCTCTTCTTAACGAACAGCAACATGGCTTCAGAAAGGGCAGGTCAACTACCACCAACCTTTTGATATTTATGTCGAATGTAATTTGCAATATGGAGAAAGGGTGTCAGATCGATACCAAATATATTGATTTCACCAAATCTTTTGACCGTGTTGACCATGATGTTTTGAAATATAAACTGCAAAAACTAGGCATTTCCGGAAACTTGCTAGGATGGTTGAATTGTTACCTTCGGAATCGAACACAACATGAAAATTCCAAGGTTTTCTCTCAAAAAAAATTACTGTCTCCTCGGGAGTGCCTCAAGGCAGCCCCTTAGGTCCACTTCTGTTCAATATTTTTATTTCGGATCTCTCTGGATCTTTCTGTTATCCGATGTTCCACACCTTTTTATGTGGACGATCTAAAATTATTCCACACTATTCAATCGGAATCCGATTCAAACTTCCTTCAGTCAAAACTATTATCGTTGGAGAGATGGTGTGACCGCAACAAACTTTTTCTTAACGTAGACAAATGCCATGCCATAAGCTTTTCCCGCAAATCATGGTCTTCAAATTTTGATTACCGCCTTAGTAATCAGTTGCTGCAAAAAGTGGATAGTGTTGTAGATCTCGGAGTCGTTCTAGATAAAAAGCTGCACTTCAATCTTCAGTACGACAAAGTTCTAGCAAAAGCTAGCAAGCAATTGGGATTCATTAAGAGACGTGCGAAAGAATTTAAGAACTTATGGGCTACAAAATCTCTTTACGTATCTTTTTCCTTATAAATTCCTCAAATTGACAACTAAATATAAGTTTGGAATATGGACTTAAAATTATTTATGCTAATTTGTTATAGTGTAGTTTAAGAAAACTTATATATAATTCAAATTGTGATTTGTTATTATCTTTTGTTATATGCCTTGCTTGGCTTGAAATAAAATAAATTCAACAACATACTCGTAATTTAAATTTCAAAATATTCATATCATACAATCGGCACAGTTTTTCTGCACACTTGCAAACATAAACCTAAAACTGTACCACATTCCTAATTTTGTCACTCGAATTGAAAATGCCAATGGAATTTATTGTTAATGTCAGGATATGTCATTGCTCCGCTCAAATTGCCACCTGGGTATGATTGATACGAAATTTAATTTCACAATAAAAATTCATAGCAAGATATTCGAATTCATTCAATACGAAATGCCCTAACCCACTCAAGGAAAACGAAGAAAAAAGCATTATGTGGATGGAACAAAAGAATATGAGATAAGGGCATGTGAAGACCCTCAATCCTGTCATCGAGATAGCGTACGGTCTGTACGTTGCCACTTCTATCTGCTATTACCCGAAAGGGATATGTAATCGGGTGCACATCCGTGACAAATGTGTGTGGCTTGTGAATGGAGGAAGTTCTCAATCAAGTTTGTAGCTTCTGATATCTATAGCAGATTGACATGTGTGACAAATTGTAACAACAAAGCTACATTGGCTTATCGTTCGAGTCCCAACAAGTCATCCGTTTTACCTTGCGATCGGGGCGGTATCGACGATATCGACTACTACAGAATCTCACGTTCAGTGATTTTTCTTCGTTCATCTTTTTTTTTTGTGTATGCCCAATCGTCAGTCACCCACCTCAACCTTAATAATATCATTTCTTCTGTCTAGCAGCTTGTATGCGGGTTATAATACGCTAACAGAAAAACAAATCAAGACGGGCTGTTGCGATAGGTATTTTCATTTAAAAGGAAATCTCTTTGACTCTATGAAACTTCTTTATAGAATTGGCTCTAAAACTATAACATGACGTTGAATGGTAATAATAGTAAATCCAAAATGCAACCTATTTTTTCAGGTTTAAAACGAAAGTTATTGCTAGCGATTTGTTCTCTACAACTTAGAATGTACATAGCATCTTTTCACACATTCCAGAAGACGGTCTTTTTGCATGTTTTTTCTCCCACGGCATTGAAGAAAAACCAAGTGATTCGTTAGTCACTTGATGTTGTTTTCGAAGGAAACCCTAAACAGGATTTGATGGATTGAAGCCGTTTGAAAGCGGAAAGTGGCTTCTTGCCTTGTTGGTACCTGTACGTAAGCTGGAAGGTAAGCTTATTTGAACGCAGGTATGGGGTAGCATTTTAAGCTTAACGGATGATTTCTGAATATTTCCTGGTAAATGCCAGGAAATCAGCTGATGAACTCGTCGACGTGTATACAGGAAATTATTGAATCTTTGAATACTTCAAAGGAAAAGCGCTGTTGAGATTGCCAGCGTTAGGTAGATTTTCAAGGCAAACGGTAGATTAATGTGTGGTTTTGAATTTGCAATCGGATGTAATAAATATTGTAAATAATTTAAACGGCTCATGGATTGGTAAGTTTTCGCTCAATTTGACCATGCATAATTGATTAGGAGCTTTTGAGGTAACATGTTTTTTTAAATGATTGTTGCATAAACACTTTCTAGTGGAAAAATATTAATCCGTTAAAAAAGCTGTCTTGAGTTGACTAGCAAATAGCTTTTTAGTTAATTGAATATGTTCAGGAAGACAGCCCAACTAGACCAAAGTCCAGAAGAGAGCCTGTTAACAGAGCCTGATAATTCATCAATAATAGGCGTGTTTTTTTGCTCCGATACAGAACAGAATAGAACAATGACGCAAAAAAACGATCCATCACAAAACAGCTGATGCTTTCGCTAAGACTGACATAGGTTGCTGTATTTGCTGTGGTACCACTCAACAGCTCAAAATAAAGGGAGAAAATAACGAATATACACTACCACAATCGATAGGAAATAGCAAAAGGACTAACAGGAAATTATCTCTTTTAACTTTCTACACATTATGCGAGCATTTTTTAATTTACTAACTACCAGAACATTCAACTTAACCTTCAAAAAACCAAAGCCATCTCACAGAAAAAAGACAACTTCGTATGAGTTTTTCTTTTTTCTATCAGCACATTCTATACTTCAGCACGTGAACTACCTATGACGAATACAATTTCTGTACTAGTGAATTCACTGGTGCAGGAGTGTTGTTGCTTCCAATGCGTATATCCTATTCTCTACTGGATAGAGGAGCAAAAAAACACGCCTAATGTAACCAAAAGAATTAATGCATCCAGAATAAAATGCCCTAGAAACGCCCACCAGGAAATCGGAATTTCCGTGTACAGAGAACCGTGTACACGCAAACGAAATATAGACTACTTTATTGGAACCTGGAACGTACGAACCCTGTACTGATGGGGGCCATTAAAGTCCTCCTGGAACAGGTCACTCACTACAAAATAAACATTCTCGCTATCCAGAAAATGACACTGCTTGTTGTCGAGATAATGGACACAAGATCGTACACAATCTTCAAAAGTGGAAAGTCATGAACTTGGAGTGGCCTTCATGGTGGACTAAAAAATGAAACTGCAAATAATCAATTTTAAACCTGTCAACGAAAGCTTGAATGTGATCCGCATTCGAGCAAAGTTTTTAAACGTTTGACTCCCGCTGAAGATAAAAATAAGGCGACAATCACAAAAGGACATGGGCATCCCCGGATGGCCACACCTTTAATCAGATCGATCATATTCTGATTCAGAAAAGGTGAGCCTCCAGTATTTTAGATGTGTGAACCTTCCGTGAGACCAACTGCAACTCCTACTTGACTAATCGACTTGACTATGACTTGACTAAGTCTTGATATCGACGTGGAATATCACTTTTGTATGAAGCTAGAGCAAGTTCCAGACGCAAGTTTGATGTCGACAAGCTTAGAAACAAGACGATTAACGAACTTCCACGCCTAACACAACGTCTATCAACGAAGTCTGGACTACCATCAAAAACGCAGTGAATGCAGCAGCCAAAAAAGGAGTGAGATATACAGTCCGGCAATACAGAAATGTCTGGTTTCACGAAAATTGTCAAGCCGCGTTGAACGAAAAGAATGCGGTCTACAGAATTCATATTGAACGACCGGCAAGAGCCAAGAAAAAAAAATATGACGATCTTCGGCGTGCAGGTAATGGAATAATTAGACGTGATGAAAGCATTTGGACAACATGCTGAATAGCATGAATGACAACTGTATGGCTAATAACACTCGACAAGCGTACAAAGTAGTTAGGCACTTAAAACAAGGCTTTAAACCACGCACTAGCCTATGTAGGGCAGCCGATGGAAGAATCATAAGCGGCTCCGAACATGTGCAGCAAAGATGAGCGTCCTATTTCCAGCAATTACTGAACGGAAATATCCCCGCACTCAACGAATAGCCACCATCAATTGGTACTTGACAGTGCTTCACCCAAACCTCCTACATTAGAAGAAGTTCGACAGGCCATGGACCGATTGAAATCCAACAAAGCACTCAGCATTGATCCGATCCCTGCGGAGCTCCTGAAGACAGGTGGAATTTTATTAATGGATTAGTGATAGGCATGTGGCAACAAGAAAAGATGCTGGATGAGTGGCAAAAATTATCATATGTCATATTTATTAGAAACGAGATAAATTGCAGTGCAAAAACTACAGGACATATTACTAGTTTGCACGTCGTACAAGATTTTGACAAAAATTTTAGAGTTTACGGTTTCTCATCACGCTGATGAATATCAAGGTGGTTTCAGACGTGGAAAATCGACAGCTGACCAAATATTTACGGTCAAACAAATTTTGGAAAGTTGCTGGGAATTCAACATTGATATTCATCAAATATTCATTGACTTTAAACAAGCGTACGACAGCATTAACCAAACTGCATCATATAACATGCTGCAGTTTGGAGTCCCAGCAAAGTTGATATGATTAGTAAAAATGACCATGGCCGACTCCACAAGTGCTGATTCATAATGGCATGACCAACTCGTTTTCAACTAATACAGGGCTAAAACAAGAGGATAAGTTAGGTCCTGTACTCTTTGACTTAGCACTTGAGTATGTCACATGAAAGGAACTCTTTTATTTAAGTCGACACAGCTAGTAGCTTACGCTGATGACATCAATATTATGTGACGTTCGTTCAACGACGCCAAGGAAGTATTTGTAGCACTAGAAGTTGGTCTTCAAATTAACGAGCGAAAAACAAAAACTATGACCCAATCAAGGAAAACGACGCAAGTAAGACAAAGTATAACAATAGGGGACTGTAACTTTGAAAACGTAGACAACTTTGTGTACCTAAGGATGAGCCTCTCGAACGATGGGGATGAGTATGATGAAACCAAACGACAGATTCAATTAGTCAATATGACATGATTTTTGGTGCTTCCCACTTTGAAATATCATTGTGTACACAAGAAAACGAAGCTTTGCACCTACAAAACAATTACCAGACCTGTGCGAGGCTACGGAAGCGAAACCTGGACACAGACTCAGGTGTCTGAAAAAGCCTTGAATACGTTCGAAAGAAGGGTATTGTGAAAGATCCTCGGTCCAATACGGGAAGAAGATGGATGGCGAATCCGATACAACAGCGAGTTGTGTACGATATATGGCAAGCCGGCAATTTCAACCATCAAAGGATTACAAAAACTGCAATGAGCTGGCCACGTCGAACGGATGAGCGACAATCGAATCCCCAAGCGGTTTTAAAGGGGTGAACGAGCGGAGCCAGACCAGTCGATAAGCCACGCAAGCGTTGGGAGCACTGAACTGGAGGACGTGGTCACTGAGCCGAGATGAATGGAGGCAGAGCATTAACTGTAGTGCCACGATAATGAGAACCAAAACACAGATAGCAGACGCAGTATCGAGCAACAGCTGATGGGAAATTTATCGAGAATATAAGTTAAAACAGTGTTTCTGTATATTTTTAGGCAAAAATGAAATTTATGGACAAAAACAAAATGTTTCCTTAGTGATTTTTCAAGTGAGATCGCTGGTACAGAGTTGCCAACATTTCAAAATTACGTCTATAAGACTTGCTCGTGCTCAAGATCAATAAACACTGTGAATTTCATTTTGCTTGGTTATCGTGTCCTTAGTTCCCTGAAACATCAATTTTGGGTGCTTAATATAGAACAAATTTAGTGCGAAGCTATCGCTCTTGCGCAAAGATGAATTTCAAAAATTTTAGTTTATTTTGTGATATTTATCACAAAATCGTATTTGGTTTTAAAAAGCAAAAAAGTTTCATATGAGTCGGTGGTTTTCATGTTTTCTTTTTGCATAATTATTGAAGCTAAAGAGATGCTTGCATATTTATTAAAAATCACACAATCATTTTTTCGCTCACCAATGTCCTGTGAATTTCGAAATGATCTTGAGTCTGTGTGTGAAGCTGTTGCAGATTTGCTATTGTAAATATATTGGGACACTTAAAAATTTCTCATAATGCCCGTTATCAAAATCAGTATAAAATGAATTATAAATTTACTTGAATGAAGGGGTAATGACGATATACTTTTCTTAACGTTTAATTTTGGGTGGTAGGTTAGTATTAAACGAAATAACCAGATTTGCCAAATCAATGCCTTCGAATTCTTCAGGCCAATTTTGTTGACATGACAAAAAAGATTGTCTTGATTCCAAGTCAGATCCCGAAAAAAATAACTTGATGCAAATCTAGATAAAACGACAAATACGAAAACGAAACAAAAAGTTTTACCCTACTATTGCATTTGACAAAGTTCTACCGAGCCTTCGCCAATGTAGCATGTTAATTTTTAATGAATCTCCTTGATAGTTCCCTGCGTACCTTTTCCCAACTGATTCGCTCAGTTGAAGTCAAGAGTTCTGCTTGTCTTTTTAGACCTCTTAGGGTCTGGGTCGTCCCCACGAATGTTGTACAAATAAAAATCAAATCGAATTGTCCCTTTTTGTCTTTTTCTTATAAATTGGACGAATCGTGGGCTGTTGGTGACAGAGAGAGCCACTATAACGGCCAGCAAAAATTTTGGGTAACAAAGGAAAAAACATGTGGAGAATGATAATTCAGTTTTGGGCTGCAGCAATAAAAGTTGAATTTTTGGAACAGGGAAAGAAAAAGACGTTTTTGTAGGTAAATGTTATTATTGGAGGAACAGAAATTTACAAGAGTGAAAAATTTATCGAAGTAGTTAAGAGAAAAGTCAGTTTTTGCACAATAGAGGAAAGAGGTTTTTTGTTTTTTTGTGAAAAGTACGAAATTGGGATCAAATGAATCCCAAATCGGGCGTTAGTACTGTAGAACTTGGATTCCGGGATAGAAGAAAGTTAAAAGCCCGAGTGGAAAGTAGCAAAATAAGTCATGATAGTGAATCCCGACAGCTACTCAAATCGTTAATTATTAAGACTAGATGTGGATTTGAAGCAGTTAAAAAGTTAGTCCCAGAAAATAATATTTGGCGCCTGGAAATCCGATGGAGCTCGGCAAGATTATCCAGTACGCTGTGCCGATAAATTACATCAGATTAGTGGTGATTTTTCCGTTTCTTCAAATACAATTAACATTTATTGATTAATTTAAAAGTATTGAATTATTCGAAGGTTCAATATTATTATTAGTGTCAATGGATTACTTACAAAGCATAATCAGACAACGATTTTTAATTATGTATTCTTGCTCTTTTCTTTCCGCGCTTTGATTGAAGTTCTAAATAAAGCATTATATTCTATTGCAGAAATCTCTGTTAATGATTATCTATTCTTTTCGCAATACTAATCAATTTAAGTCAAGAGGCATTAGAGCAAACTATTTTTTAAAAATAAATCCATCAAAAGTATCTACTTCTACTATTCAATTGAAACTTCTCGAAACAGATCTTCATCCAAAGATCCTAAGCATCTAAACGATTCAAACATAGGAGTCTTTATATTTACGAAGTATAACTGCTAGATATCTGATGATTTCTGAAAGCAGGCTACTAAGATTAAGACCGTTTTATTCAATTGTAAAATAAGTTATTGACTTTGGAACTATTCAATATTAGTTGCTAAATTATTTAAAACAATGAACAGAAGTTAAATTTATTTGCGTTTTATATGTGCTAGCGTTATTATCATTTAAACTTATTTAATTGGTGAAGCTTATATTTATTTGATTATTTAGCTTCACTTCGAGCACTCTTTCTCTAGCCTGAATTCACAAGTACCACGTTCCGAGCAAATTCTCATCAACAAGCCAGTTAGCACCAAAACTAATGACTATTTCATCAACTATCTGGCTAAACATACCAGTTACAAATGCAATGCAAAATACATCACACTGATCCAAAACCTCCTTCGTAATTTACTACTTCCCAAACTATTCCTAGATAATTTCTGCAATTCAACAAGTTAAATTAAATCCCGGAAAGTAGTAATATTTCCGAATAATTGAATGCAGCTATCCGCTCCGACAGTGGTTCTACCGCATCCGTACACTGAATGCAACCGGAGATGCTTTCGGGGAAGGAAGCCTAGAAGATGAGAGACTAGAATTGCAGGAAATTTCAATCAATAAATTTCCGATTTCAATTAAATCTTTCAAAGCAGAGCTCTTAAAGAAACCACTTAATCGAATCCAACAGTTAGAGGTTTTGCCGAAAAACAGAAAGTTGGCAGCACCCACTCTACAACGACGGAATGCCCTTTGCATATTACGCTACCCGTTCGTATCTCGTGAATTCGATCACAAGATGCCAACTCTTGGTGCATGCCAGCCGCGACGAATGTAACATCTCTCTAGCCAGACCTATACGTACTCGAACATCGTTAGAGTTACTATTCCCAGGACAAGAAGCCGTACTCTCATCTATCTTGCCAATGTGCCAAAAACTCCATCCGTAGCTCGGCACGGGCACAAGCAAGTTTAATGAGTTTTCGCGAACATTGGGAATTTCTTAATTTAAATTTCGTTGAATTTTTTCCACGCTTTCCGAAACACTGCAACAATCGTATTCAACGCGGGCAGAACAACAATCGTTTAACGATAAGCTTTATTATAATGTTCAAATGGATTTCAGACAAAACGTTTGTGGAAAAGCAAAGCAGCTTTCAAGATGCGATTTGTTAAAGACAATACTTTTGTCGTGGTTGTGTTTGCAAGCCATTTTCGAGTGTTGATTTTTAGCCCACTAAACATGAGCATCAGCATTTGGAAGATTATACAGATTTTATTCGTGTATTTACGAAAAATATTATAGTTATTTAAGAATATTATTTCCAGAAAGTTGAATCATTTTCAAATTTTTTTTTTTTTCATATTATTTTAAAATCAGATTGAGATTGGCGAAAAAAACAAAATCAAACAATAGTCAAAATTATACAATAACCGCATATATGAAACTACAAAATTTTTAATTTTTTATTGCAAAAGTTTGAAATGAAAATTTAACTAACTCACGATATGGAGCAATGTAACACAAAAATTGCAATCGAACTTCCCTAAACAATGTCTCAAGCATCCCTGACACAATTAATTTTCCGACAAAACAGAATGTCTGAACGTAATCGGACTTTAATTTGAAATTTTTCTCTCGGGAACACATTGCCCGGCTAACTTGTGCAAAACGAAATACCTTTTCCGACCTCAGCATATTTTTAAAGCCTCTGTAGGATCTTAATCAAGTCCGAGTCTTTAGAGAGTAAGAATAAGATCTTTAGAAAACCAAACGGAACGCAATCGAAAGCGGAATAGACGAAGTGGAATTTTAAAAGCCACAGGAAAGACACTTCGTTTGCCATCGGTGCTGATTCCCACAATCACGTTATCTGTTACGTAAAAGAGCTGACCGAAACGAAAACCAACATTAGAGCAGTCTTCATTTAGTTTATTCTAATGAGGGTCACTGCCCATTAAAGGTCAAATGTATGTTATCCCAGCAATGTGTCGGGTGATAAAGTAGGGTTTATCCTAGTGGAGACGTTGGAGCCGTACCGACAAAACAAAGATGTAATTACTCTAGCAACGTGAAAACAAGACTGAGGGCTATCTAGCAAACGCTTTATCACCATTTGTTTCATCCCTTAACCGCTGACCATAAATTCACACTTTTGCCTAATGCTTCTTTTGTACTTTACTTCCTTTCGCTTGGTTTGGCTATGAGTTTACCTGGACGCACTCCCAAATAGTGTGTTGGATGGTGTGGTTAAGGTTTAGTTTGATGATATTTCTCTCAAGCTGGAAACATTAGCCATGTAGTTATTCGTAGACATACATACGTGCCAACCACTCCGATTAAAACAAGACATCACGATGCCACCTAACACATGTATTCACATCTTCCAGCTGATGTTTAACCCATACATTTCAGTTTCTGGTCTTGGATTTAGTTTTTTTTCTCCAAACCAAGTATTGGCCCTGACTCCAGACTTCACCGCTAAATCAAGCATTTCACAAAGGTGAAATTATCGTGCACGAGGAGGATAAAAACAACGAGAATTAAAGGTGAAAATAGCGGTAGAAGCAAAATTACTGTACTTAGCAGTGAAGGACGTTTAACAGCTAATAGCTGCGAGACAAAAGCTGTAATTTTGGCTGGTATTAAACCATTATTTAGACTTGGTGTGAGTGCTACTAAATATATTCCTTTTTATTGAAAAATTTTAAACATGGCCGAGCTCAGATGGCATAGATTATAATTTAGAAGCAAATTATAGACAAAATTCTATATATATATATATATATATATATATATATATATATATATATATATATATATATTCTGTGCAATGAAGATGGTCTTAGAAAAATCGCCGTTGTAAAGTCGTAGGGTAAAAAACCGCACAAAGCGCCAAAAAAATCCACTCAGTTGCATCATTGCTTTTGCATTTGCCCCTTTTTCAGATAATATAACAGAGCTGTTGTGATCAAATAAAGTGCTTTACACAAAACTAGGGACTGCTTTTCATTTAAGCTAATACTGTCATAAATTCAATAATGCTGTGGCGTAAAACAAATTGAATAATAAAAACGACGAGCTTACTGGAGCATAGTGTATTTGAAGGCAATAATTCTTAATGTATGAAGTAAATTACAACGAAACGAATATTCAGCAACATAGCACAATCACAAATTTATGTCATGTACCCAATTAGTGAGTAGATATTATAATTTTTTTATAAATCAATTCTGGACTATATTTCACTGTCTGCTTTAATGTAGAAAAGAATTGGAATCGAAATCTATCATAAAAAAATAGTTTCGTAACTAGCGCCCAGCGTGGGCAGCCAATTTGAAAAACATTATAAGAATGGCAACCAAATATCTAGCATCTAGAAGAGCACGCAGCTCATATAAGCAGAGAAACCTGCTCGGCCAACTCTTCGCTGCAAATTTTACTGCAGCCGACAGTGAGGGAGACCTTATTTAATGGCATTGATGGGCTCGGCGCCTGGTGGGTCTAATTGTATGACATCGGCTCGCGAACGGGTCTGATGGAACAATTTGCTGAAGAAGGCCAGGATGATAATGAAGGTATCGTATCCCAGTCAAATAAAAAAATTAAATAGAATTGGAAATGTTTTTGCGGGATGATTAAAATTGAACAACTTTTTATTAACATTAAAAATTTTAATCTACATTGAAAATTCTATTTTGACAAAGTGGTTTCGAAAGTATGCACTGCTTCTCATCAGACACCAGCACACAGTGCATACTTGACTGGCGTGACCACTTGCAGGTGGAAATCATTACATTTTTATTTATGCTAGTTGTGACAAATTTTAACATCTCCGACTTATATCCATGGATATAATTTTACTTAGTAAAGGTAATTGAATTTGATCACGGTTCCCTTCTTGTCTATAAATCAGCATAGACAACGTATATCATTTCTACAGCATCGAAGCCGAGCATATTGAAACGGGAAACTTCGATCGTTTTGCGGAATCAGCCTCCGAAAGCAGAATCAAATTGGAAATGTTTTTGCGGGATGATTAAAATTGAACAACTTTTTATTAACATTAAAAATTTTAATCTACATTGAAAATTCTATTTTGACAAAGTGGTTTCGAAAGTATGCACTGCTTCTCATCAGACACCAGCACACAGTGCATACTTGACTGGCGTGACCACTTGCAGGTGGAAATCATTACATTTTTATTTATGCTAGTTGTGACAAATTTTAACATCTCCGACTTATATCCATGGATATAATTTTACTTAGTAAAGGTAATTGAATTTGATCACGGTTCCCTTCTTGTCTATAAATCAGCATAGACAACGTATATCATTTCTACAGCATCGAAGCCGAGCATATTGAAACGGGAAACTTCGATCGTTTTGCGGAATCAGCCTCCGAAAGCAGAATCAAATTGGAAATGTTTTTGCGGGATGATTAAAATTGAACAACTTTTTATTAACATTAAAAATTTTAATCTACATTGAAAATTCTATTTTGACAAAGTGGTTTCGAAAGTATGCACTGCTTCTCATCAGACACCAGCACACAGTGCATACTTGACTGGCGTGACCACTTGCAGGTGGAAATCATTACATTTTTATTTATGCTAGTTGTGACAAATTTTAACATCTCCGACTTATATCCATGGATATAATTTTACTTAGTAAAGGTAATTGAATTTGATCACGGTTCCCTTCTTGTCTATAAATCAGCATAGACAACGTATATCATTTCTACAGCATCGAAGCCGAGCATATTGAAACGGGAAACTTCGATCGTTTTGCGGAATCAGCCTCCGAAAGCAGAATCAAATTGGAAATGTTTTTGCGGGATGATTAAAATTGAACAACTTTTTATTAACATTAAAAATTTTAATCTACATTGAAAATTCTATTTTGACAAAGTGGTTTCGAAAGTATGCACTGCTTCTCATCAGACACCAGCACACAGTGCATACTTGACTGGCGTGACCACTTGCAGGTGGAAATCATTACATTTTTATTTATGCTAGTTGTGACAAATTTTAACATCTCCGACTTATATCCATGGATATAATTTTACTTAGTAAAGGTAATTGAATTTGATCACGGTTCCCTTCTTGTATATAAATCAAACTACATATATTTACCAATGACAGCTCTATAAAGAAGGCAAAGGTGGCATTGCTTACTCAGTAAAATATGGAAAAAATAAGCCAAATATATCATTAACTTAAAGTTTCGTTCATAGCAAAAATATGATTTTGCTTCAAAGTCTCCTCTAATTTTCTATCTGTGTTAAAGTTGATATTCAAAACACATTCAAAACACAGTCTTAATGCAACGAGTAAACAAATCACCAAAATCAATTCCATCTCCAGAGCGTTGCTATCAAATCAATCTTAAATGTACTAATAAACCAAGCCACAATATGGTATACTGCATTCACGCATAACGAAAATGAAGAGAAAATCGTTAATAAGGCAAAATCAAATTTGCCTCAACCCTGACAATTTCATCAATGAAACCGTCACAATTTTCATGTTTCTTATTTTTCCCGATCGTCTTAGTATCGAGTACGCGGAAGATCGTACGTAGAGGCAATCCAATACAGCTGCTTGAAATATAGCATGTCGTTTTTTTCGGTCCCGTTACCCATTACAAAGGTAGGTAAGTTTAACGCAGAGGAAGGTAATAATTATCATATTAAGAACTCGCACATTGAAATTTCTGAGATTTACTCATGTTATTGTTTTATTGTTGATATATGTTATCTACATATGAATTAATTGCATTTTCAATAAATTGTTGTTTGGCAATTACTCAAAATAAATATTATTGATCATTAGCTAGTAAGGCCATTTTCTCCAAGACACTTTCAGAAGATATTGAAAATTAAAGAACATAAGATGTCAACCGCGGAGCTCACTAGATCTGCAATTAAGGCCATTAACACACACGGTGGTTCCACCGAAGCGTTTAACGCGTCAGTTGACTCACACCGCGGTTTTCAGTAGCGTTTATCGAGTCGGTTCAGTTACAAATTACGTCGGAGTATCATGTAGATGCGTGTGAAATATTTTCAATTAATTCATTATGAGGTTTAATTTTTGAAAGGTTTTCTTTGACAGATCACGCGTGACTTCTGTCAAACTATAATGTAACTTTTATTCTGTATTGTTTGATAAATCATCATGGAAATGAAATGAAATGAAAATTTTGCTCAGTGATGAGGCGCATTTTTAGTTCCGCAACCGGAAGAGCTTTAACAGCTACCACTACAGCCACAGAAATGCACAGTTTGGTGTGGTTTATGGGCCGGTGGAATCATCGGTCATCAGAAAGTAGCTATACGGCAGTCTTCAAAATTTTTACTTTTAATGTAATTACAAAAGACTACAAAGTTCATAAAGCTAATCAGGAAAACTCTCGCTAAATCTGTTACTTGAAGTTCAGTTTTCACATCGACAAGAATCTAAACTTATCATTAGATAAGCATGTTTATCGGACTAACCGCTGCAAGCTGTCGAAAACAATTTTTGAATAAAACAATTTTTCAATAAAAACGAAATCAGCCAGAATGACCATAACTGCCTTGATAAACCGGATTCAAACAGAGCATTGAAAATGTTTAAACTACCTGTTGAAACTCATTGTTTCAATCTTAATCCCAAATCAATCCAGCATTGTATCTACGGTTAATATCATGCAACAATGCACTACCGCGAAAAAAGATGCATAGATTTTATTTTCAAGTAAAATGTTTCGTTAGCGTCATTCGTAGTAATAACTCGTTATATTTCGTCTCCTCGAACATCTTTTGAAATTACCTGCCTCTTTGGTTATAAACGTCACGAGCCGTCACTGGTATTTACAGGTTTTTAATTGCAACAAGTTGTTGCGAAAACGGGCAATGAGGAGAGGTGGCAGGCGTACCTTTCCAACCGAAGTCTAGAAGAGCGCTAGCTGGAAATATGATAGTGGACATCAAAAGAAAAGAAGCGAAGAATAGTCGGCCCTTAGAGCAGGGTGCCCTGGAAATAGTTGAGAAGGCCCCACGTCGACATAAGCGGATCCTTACCTGATGGATGCTAGTAGGCTGCTTTGGTAGCTTAATGCGGCTGGGGTGGGTCACTTGAAAATGGCGTGGATTTACTCCTCACACAAAAAAGGTCGCTACATGTTTTCATCCATCACTGAATTACACGGTTACCGTAATATGAATCAATGCACAGGGCAAGAATTTATTCTGTCCAAAAAGAATCACCAAGCCCTCAGTTATGAGTATGTAAGCCAAACCCAACCAAAATGCACCAAATCGCTTAAAAGTTAAAAAAACATAATAAATGTTCTAATGTATAATAAATTACAATATTTTACTGGAACATGTTGCGGGACAGCTGTGAACAGCCGCCACCACAACAGAAATTGTAGCCTGGCCTGCTACCCTCTCGTGACTAATTGTGCCGGCTAGTCACCAGTTTCGAGGGTTAATAGTGGGGCAGGCCAAGCCCTAGCTGGGTCACGCATTGCGGACGCGGACCAACATAGAAATTATCAGGACAGGAATAAAGGAACCCACTTCATCATGGCTCTACTGAACCTAATTGTTTGCCAAATTTAGTCACACATTTCTAACGTAACAGCCGTCCGGAAAAAAACCAAAATCTTAACGAAATAATAAAAAAATAAACCCAAGATTTACTGAAAACTAACAAATATATTGTACCATAAAAGAAACAAAAGAAATCAGATCCAAATAAAAAATAACATATCAGCAACAATAAAATATAATTCGTTAAATAAAATTTAAATTTTTACTGATTTAAGGAAAAAAACCAATACTAACTAAAAATTGAAATCTGTAAATGCCATCCAAATAAAAACAAATCATATAGAATATGAAACAAAACAAAAAAATAAAAATGTTCCACTTACCAGTGCGATCCTGACGACGGTCGACCGTGCTCTGGAACCACTGTAAACTATTATTAAGATATTACACAACTTAGCTTTTATATTAAAGTTTTTATATTAATTTGAATTTGAGTTAAGCAATTTGAATCTGCAAATCTGAGTTACTTTAATATTTCTACACGTTCAAAAAAGGAGAATTTAATGAAAAGATCACGAATTTATGTTGAGTTGATCGGGTTTGTTGTTGTTCCTTGCTCTACAAGCCAATACTTCGCTGCTGGTCACCTTAACTAGATTGAGTTTGAGTTATATGATTCAAAAACAGTTGCCTAGTGCCATTTGCCAATCATTACTGCTGGTTTGTAATATTCGCACAGCTTGAAGTGCGTTGATACCCCCTTCCTACCAAATTTCAATACGTGATGCACCACAAGTCTGAAATCTCTGACTTCCAAGGCAGTTCGACAGCATCGACCTCTATCAGTCAATCACTCAAGACTCTTAATTATAACTTCACTGGTCTTCAGCCTCAATTCACTTCAGACGATTGTCATACAACCACAGCATTAAATAAAATGTCAGTTTCAATCGCGCCAGTCCAAAACTTTCAATTCTTAAAAAATCTCTGTCACCAACTTTTTGCTATGTCAACACTTTTGATTTATGGTGAATCAGTATGAACCTTGATTCCACTAAATCTTTCCGATCACTTGTCAATTGAGCACGGTTTCATAACTAATTAGTTAGATCCCAAATACTAGTCACTGCACTTCAAATGATCTTTCTTGCTCGGGAAACACAATAATTAAATTTCATTTGACTTAAAAAAAAACTGACTTCTGTGCACAGCTGGGTTGAAAATACTCCAATTTCTTGAATGTAATCGAACAACATCAATAAACTTCAATCGCACCGAAAAGCCAAAACTCCATCAAAATCAACCTTCTCGGTCCAGCGTTAAAACCAAAACCCCCAAAACTTTTTCCGACCAAAGCCAAAAAAAACTCCAGCCACCAAATGCAACTCCCGCCAACCACTCAGTTTAGTTTTCCCAGCTGATATTTCTCCCGCATATTATTCCGTTGCCGCCATCTCCCGTAATCCATATCTCTATTAAGCAGGCATCACCCGAACATCAAGCAATGCAGTTCAAATGCACTCAGGTGTCGATTGCATTTGAACTGCACCGCTTCATTGTTGTTTTTTTTGTGTTTAGGTGATGCTTGCAGAGCAACAACCACTCGTTTTTTTTTATACAGGCAATGCAATTCGAATGCCATTCGATTTCAATAACACAAGGTGTTATGACACTACATTATTTTGCGCATTAATCATCTCATTATTAATCCGAAAAGAAAAGAGATCGAAATATTTAGTGTGAAAGAGACAAGTAGGTGAGTGCAGTCAAAACAACTGTTCGTTTTGACAGTGACGATTAATTGTTATCGAAATGTCGAAGGTTTGCTGGAATCAAGGCTAAAATGTGTCAAATATTCTAATATGACACATTCAATTTCCGACTTGTCAAAATTTCAGCTGCTAGCAGCTGAATAATGCGAAGCCGGCTGCATTATTATAGCACACCACATTAATTATGGCATTAATATTTAACAGTTTAACATTATTGGCTAGTGAGGCCTATTCGCTCATACAAAATGCACATATCCATGTTCATTCATTGTCTCTCTCTACTCGGATTATTAATGGCATTATTAATGTAGTGTCATAACACCTTTATTGAGTGCAATGACATTCGAACTGCACCGCCTGACTGTTTTTTTTTTTATATATTGCTGTGAGTGACGGCAAACAGCTGTCCGTAACAAACACAGTTGTCAGAATATAACAAAAGACTTTTATTTCAAACTCTGAGGAAACAACTCTAAATTATTTGTTTTAATCTTAATAATCAGAGAGGAATTCAGTAGATACTTTGTGCGTTTTAGGGACAATTGACACAATGTGTGGTGCCCTTTTCATGCAACCTGTGTCTGAGTCAGAAGTAGTACAGCTTATTCTTAACACTAAAGCAGAAGTAGCTTCAGGTTCAGATGGAATCAGTTCAGACTGTTTAAGAAAAAATGCCTTCTTTATAGCAAGTTCATTGTCTCATATTATAAATCTTTGTTTTATTCAGAGTTATTTTCAAGTCAATTTAAAAAAGCGTTAGTAATGCAACAAGTCTGTATTGAACAACTACCGGTCTATATCTCTTCTTTCGAGTATTTCCAAAATCTTTGAAAAGGCTATTAAGAAAAGACTTGTAGGCGTACTTAGAAAAAATAAGATTATTTCAGAATACCAATATGGTTTTAGAAAATCTCTTAGTGCAGAAGATGTAATTTTTAATGTAACGAAAGAAATTGTATTAAAACTGGATCAAAGGTGAAAATGTTTGGGCGTATTTTAAGATTTTAGGAAAGCTTTCGATACGGTGGATCATGATCTGCTTTTCAATAAAATGCATAAAATTGGAATAAGGGGTATAGTTCTGCAACTTTTTAAAAGTTATTTAAAAGATAGAGTTCAATCTGTAATTTTAAAAGACCACATGAGCTCTGCATCGAACGTTAATATAGGTGTGCCCCAGGGAACACTGTTAGGCCCAATACTATTTCTAATATATATTAATGATATATTAACCTTGCAAGTAACTAACTGTTCGTTACAAGCTTACGCAGATGATACAGTTGCACTTTTTTTAGGGAACAAGCTGAGAAATGGTTTTTGATGAGACAAATAAAAACTTGAGAAACATTTCAAAGTGGATAAACGCAAACCTTATAAGTGTGAATATTGATAAATGTGTTGCGTTATCTTTTTCACACAATTTATCTGGTGCTTCTCAGGAGTCACTAAAAGTAATATTTCATGAAAGTTCGTGTGCTCGCATAGCGAACTGCCCATGTCCTCCTTTGGCAGTAAAAGGTAGTGTGAAATATCGGGGGGTGATAATAGATCGCCATTTGCGTTACAACGAGCACATCTCTTATTTCTGTAGTCGTTTGAGGAGAATTTTGTTCAAATTTAAGCAATTGAAAAATATTTTCACAAAAGACAGACTAAGGACAATTTTTCTGGTCCTAGTGCAGTCCGTTATAGAGTATGGTTTCGTTAGTTGGGGTGGAACCGCCCGTAGCAACTTCATTCCTCTTGTGCATTTACACAAAAAAATTATGAATATTCGTCCAAAGAAACCAATTTGTTATCCAACAACAAACCTTTTTGGTGACTTCAATGTATTTTCTATTTCAAATCTATACAAATTTAAGGTTCTAAAGTATCTCTTTATGCACCCTGCTCATTTTCCATGCGAGACAGAAGCAAAACATGGTACACGAAGAATGGTTCGCGGAGTGACTCGGAAACCAAAATTTAGGACAACTTTAGCCGCTAATCATGCATTCTATTATGCTCCACGATTGTTTAATAGCTTGCCAATAGAAATATGTTCACAATTTAATTCTAGAATTTTTAAAAATGCAGTAAAGAAATATCTTTTGTTGAACGATCTAGCATAAATAGATAAATAGTGAAGCATTTTTTTTCTCATTGAATACTTGTAGTTAATTTCACATTATAACGACCACACAAACTAAATTATTAAACCATCCCACCTCACATCTCGAGCCTCTTTTTGGAGTGGCTAACAAAATATTAAACTCATATAAAATAAGAACTACATATGTACATTTTTTTTCCCCATAGTGTAGATGGCAAAAAAAAATCTGCTTACCAGATCCCCGGGTGACCTATCACCTCGGGGTACTTGAGGTTTGACTCACTAAAAAAAAGCACCATCTACAAGCCCACGAAGTTCCGAGTCGGGACCCGCCTAAGCACTGCTTCGACCCGGTCGTGCTGACTCACCCATCGGTAACCACGGACTTCTGAAATTACCACAGTTCATGGGTCGGTAAGAAGCGACTGCACATAAAGAATGTGTGCTGAGCATAATCGAGCTCAGTCACACAGTACGGTGCCTGAAGTAACCGTGCCCTGTCAAGAATTAACAAAGGTAAAAGTTTACCTCTCCGTGACTCCGGTTAAGCCAAGGCTCAGTGAGAGCAATTAGCTTAGCCGTCCAGCGTCCTTCAGCACTTAAACTCCAACGTTGTTGCCAGAGTTGGAGAGTAAGCATACGCGCGTGCGTCAGAGCCACAGTTCTACCCAGCTCTTAGCGAGTTTTACAATATGTACATATTGTAAAACTAAGTAAAATGGAATTAAAATGATAATGTTTATCTACGATAAGCTAGAAATTTAAGTGATTGTTTATATGAATTTAAGTTGGCAATAAATAATTTTGAATTTTTGAATTTGAATATAATTACAAAACAATTTATGTTTTATTGGCCAACAAAAATATGTCGGGATGATTCTGCGCTACGAACATCAAGTTACAGTTTCTATATGTCGTTTCAATACTGTATTTTTGTAGACCAATTCCAAATCATTATTCAAATAACTCACCACCAGCCCCGTACAGCTAGCAAAATGAAACACTAGCATCTGCCGGGTGTAGATTAAAAGATGTTCCGCTAATTCGGACGAAGGATTAAATGGGACCCATTTCTGGGGAACCCCGTTCTAAGAGCATTGATTTTCCGGTAGCTTCTCTTATGGGCTTTGGTCCATTTGAGGTACCCTGTCTTCCGCCGCATTTCCAAATTTTTGTTTTCAAAAATGAGTCTTTTGAGTGGTTCCTATGCGGTCGTCTATTTCTCTAAGTATTAACCTCATAATATATCTAAATTTTCTACCATATTAACGTAAATAATCCCAAAAACATTACTCAAAATGCCTGTTAAATTTATTACCAGCTTTATTTTGAATTTACTTAATTCATTTATTTTGCTCAACCAACGCTCCACTAAATTAACGTCAAATAAGCCCGAAAATTAACAACAAGCACAATCTTCGATCTACCTGTGCAACACATACTCACAAAGTCATATGTATGTACTTCACTACTGACTTTGTTTGCTGCTACTCGAAATTTTCTTCGGAAAAACTTGCATCGTCAAGACAACCGACTTTCTTATACTGAAGATAATCCTTTAAGCTTATTTTCGTACTGAATCTATTGTTCAGTCATTTTCCTCGACTACAAATCTTCCACATTCGTCGTCGCTAAAAGATTTAATTCGCTTTCAACTGTTGAACACTTGTTTACCGTGAAATGATTTATATCGCTTTGACTCAACTTTTCTCAGTATTAAGAATCTTATGTTTTTTTATGCATGGTAGATTCCTGTTTATGTGGTTGTGTAGCTGTATGGTTAAACTGTCTTTAAAATCTGATATATACGAAAGCTTTTGGAAGCGTTTTCGCATTTGTAAATTATAATTGTCTGCATATTTTTAGTTTCGTTATATTGTAAAGAACAATACCCAAAACTTTGCTGATAAGTCCAAGTATACGAAGAATTATTGTTGTGGTGAACTTCAACAGTGATATTGGAAATCAGATAGTAGCTAGCAATTTCAGACCGTTCTAATGACAAACGAGAAATTGCCGAAAGCAGCCAATTCTCATAACGAAATTTCTCCTCTATGTGGTTTGAAATAACCCAGCTTACCTTTATCCTATTCAGTGTCGACCAAACGCTTTCACAACATCTAACTCTGCGCACGTCAGCGGAATTAATGGAAAAACTAGAGTCAAACCAACTATTTATCCCAAGTGCCATATAACCGAAAAACCTCGATATCTATCGTACAACTCCAGCCAAAGTATCGTCTGATTTCCGATTAAGTTAACGGAATGTCATCCATCGGTAAATCCAAAATTGTAATCGAATTTCGAGGCCAGTAAATTGCTTAACTTGACTATTGCGCTGCTCGGGAATTAGGCGGCCAATGAGGTTAGATCGTTCGACCAGCAAAACTAGACCATCAGCATCGATTCCTGGCACTGTCAGTGTATTGGGAGAATTTGCAAAAGTTTAACTTCTTTCGATTTATCTGTGTGTCGACGCCGGGAACGAAACAATTCTTAGCATGTCCGTCAAGTGCAAAAGGGAATTACAAATATCCAACCATACTGAGAGCCATACACTTAAGTGTCATCGTACAACGGTCGCAGCTGTTCAAATGTGATTCCATTGATGCGTAAGTATGCGGCTGACAATCGACTCGATGACCGAGTCGAGTGGGATTTGGTCCTTCAGCTCGTGATTTGTTGGCATTATTCTCGACGAATAAGAAGAAAGGACATTTGATACTTCAGCTTGATTTTTATTATTATACTGAGATTTCGCTTTCAAAAAGTTTTTGTTACATTCGATATCGATGAGTAAAGTGGTTTTCTGGTAAGAGAATGCGGTTGACAAAACTGAGGACAATCTTAAGGAATATTAAATGACAGTAAGCTATGTATATCTCAAAGAAAGCATTTAAGTGCCAATGCAAATATATAAAATATATGAAGAAAAGGAGAGATATAAATCAGAGTAATAATAAAAATAGTGGCTTTATTAAGTACTAGGTAAAACTTTTTGTTTACAACAATTCAATGTCTAGAGATTGAAGAGCCTCTTCTTCCATCTAGGTTACTACATTTACGATTGCTCACGAAAGTCAGCATACACCGCTTAAAAACGCGGAATTGGCAATATATAGGTAGAAAGAAAATGAAAAGACGGATGAAAAACGAACTCAAAAGTAATATCAGAGACATTGTAATCTATTTTACACAGAATCAATGAGAACATACATAAACATACACATATACATAGTAAATAACGAGAAATTCCGCTGAAAGTGAAGAAACAAAAGTCAGCATACACCACAGAAAATTCAAAAGAATCAGTCTAAGCGATGAGTCATACTGCGATAAAGATTGCTTCCGTGTTAATATACAAAGATAAACATTGGTACATTGCAAGTCGATCAAACTAAAGTGATTTGGGACCCTTTAATACCTAAAAATGAGTACACGGAAGGAAACGAGTTTGGAAGTGCGAAAAATCATCCTAAGTGAACGAGTGGAATGGAAGTCATATGGTGAAATTGCTAAAATAGTTGGAAGAAGTCGGGCAACGGTGCAAACGATCATACGGAAAGCGGAAACGGGAGGGAAATCCTTAAGTAAGAGAGATGAGAGAGACTCGTTACGGAAAATAAGTAAGGAGCCGCAAAAAAGTGCTCCGGCAATAGCCACTGCACTTGCAAAGGCAACAGGGAAGCAAGTGAGTCCAGAAACAATACGTAGAGTTTTGCGTAATCAGGGCTATAACGGTAGAGTTCCACGCAGAAAACCTTTCATTTCTCCAGTTAATGAAAAGAAGAGGCTTGACTTCGCTCGCCTGCATCTTACTAAGGACTACAGTTTTTGGAATCAAGTTCTGTTTAGTGACGAGAGCAATTATAATATTTATGGCTCTGACGGGCGCGGATACGTATGGAGGAAGCGGGACGAAGCATTGGCAAAGAAGAATTTGTGTCCTACAGTGAACGGTGGAGGGTCAGTTCTCGTATGGGGTTGTATGTCGGCCGCTGGTGTGGGGTAATTACATTTTATTGATGGTACTATGGATCAATACATGTATTTGTACATATTGCGAGGTGATTTGATACCTTCTGTGCAGAAATTAGGCCTACAGCCAGGTTGGATCTTTCAGCTGGACAATGATTCAAAACAAGTGTCAAGGAATGGTTGCTGTATAGCGTCCCTCATCAGCTTCACAATCAGCCTCAGTTTCCCGATTTAAACCCTATAGAGCATTTATAGGAGGAATTGAATCGCAGAATTCGTGAGCCAGCCGTAAGAATAACTATTACTAGCAAAGAGACCCTGAAATCTGCTCTGCTGTGTGCCTGGATGAATATTCCACCCGAAATTACCGGAAATCTCATTCGTTCGATGCGAACGCGTTTAGAAGCTGTTACTAAAGCTGGTGGAGGGCCTACGAAGTATTGAGCTGACGGTTTTTGGTCATTTTCGTTTTTTTCGAAACATGGCTCGTAGTGTATGCTGACTTTCGATGGATGATTTTTTCTTAGTTTTCATGGCTTATTTCTTTCTGTGTTTGGATTTACTTTTTTGCCATGTTATGAAACTTATTTTTAATGCAATAAAGCTTCTTTTACGTTTTCATTGCATTCTCTCTTTTTCCACTGTACCATATTCGTGTTTTTACATGCTGTATGTTGACTTTTGTGAGCAACTGTATATGGAAGCCTAAATATGCTAAAAAAGAATGTTTACTGCAGGTCTGTGCGGATCCGAAATCCTTTGATTTTTTTGATTTTTCTGTTAAACGCTTACGTACTGGCTTAGACTTACTTATACCTAGCGTATACAAAAGATTATTGAGGGTTTTTTTAAACATAAACGTATTTTTAGAGATACGATGATTTAGTTGGTAGAAACGAAATTTTAATTTTTTGTTTTCGACTAACAATGAAACAGGTGTGATGAAAACTAAAAAGGTTTGCCAAGGACGATGTCAAGGCATTTATTTTGAGCTATTTGTAGTTTCTTTTTATGGCGCAAAACACAACTACTCCAGGCGGGGGCTGCATAAACAATTACTGGTTGCATTATGGATTTGAAAAATAGAATTTTATTATCAATCGAAAGTTTCGAATTTCGGCAAACGAAAGGGTAATTGGCTCGAATGCTTTTGGTTACTTTAGCCACTACTGCACCGGTGTGCTCTTTGGAGCTCAGCTTTGCATCCAGGTGAACGCCCAGATATTAAACAGCATGCGTCCAAGACACATTCGCTTCTAAAGTGCTCAAATTTGGGAAAACTTTTCGAGGCTCGATTTGCTGAAAAATATGGCCTGCGTTTTGGTGGCGTTTATCAAAATTTTTCATTTGTTATAATATTTGCTAATGAGAGGAAGCTGCTGCTAGTATGTTGACAATGTCATCAGGGTTGCTTGACCTGCAAAAAATGACCGAGTCGTCCGCGTAAATAACAATTTCACAATTAAAGCAGCGTTGAATATCGGCAGTGTATATGTTTAAAAGCGTGAGGCTTAGTATTGACGCCTGAGGGACGCCTGCAGGAATATTATATTTGGCGGACATAGCACGAGTTTTGACCATGAAAGCTCTCGATTCGAGGAAGGAACCAATTATTTTAGTCACGTAAACAGAATCTAATACAATGTCTAATAGAACTAGGCCAGCTGAGTGTTTGGACAGGAATCCGCTACGGATATGATAAGCTCCTTGCAAAAGCTGGTGTTTAGGGGAAAAACCGGGCCTGAAGCCGAATTGCCAGTCAAACACTACCCTGTGTATGTAAACCATTTCTAAAAATCTCGTAAGGATTATTTTTTCGAATAGCTTGCTTACTAACAGGACAATAGTTTTGGGAATGGTTGCGACTCTTATCAGGTTTCAAAATAGGAATTACAAAAAGAATCAACAAGCTCTCAGTTATGAGGATGTAAGCCAAACCCAGCCAAGATTGGTGCATTATAAGTTAAAACTACATAATAAGTGTTCTAATATATAATAATTTACAATATTTTACTAAAACACAGTTGTCAAAATATAACAAAAGACTTTTATTTCAAACTCTGAAGAAGCAACTCTAAAATGTTTGTTTCAATCTTAATATAATTACAAAGCAGTTTATGTTTTATTGGCCATCAAAAAATATGTATCTTATCAGGTTTCAAAATAGGAATTACAATTGCGTTTTCCAATGATCCGGAAAATAACCTAATTTCAAGCAAGAAATAAAAATGAAACATAATGTTTTAAATAAAATAAAAATGAAACATAAGTTTTTCAGCAGTATGTTGGGAATTTTAACTTCGCCAGAGGATTACTTAGACTTCAGCAAGAGCGCAAAAATCATAAGGCTGAAAGTCAGAAGATAACTCAGGTAAATTATTGACAGTGTTTTTAACAATGGTCTTTGTTTCTTTGTCATCTAGATTCTGAGTGATGAAATGCACTTTATGGAAACTTTGGCCAGAATACCAGGCTTTCCGCTTTCCGTGAAAGCCAACGAGCCCACTTCAAAGTAGACAGGAGGAATGTCACGAGATTTTTGCTTGATGGCTTTGTGCAGCTTCCATAGCTTCTTAGATCACTTCTCATGTGAACCCAGGATGCAGTTCCAGCGCTCGTTTTTTAAGTTTCTCGACGCTATGTGTATCAGAGAATTTAATTCGAATCACAGGTACTTTTAATTCGAGTCACAGGTACGTTGCCTTTGACGACGTATCGTGTTAATTTAAGGTGTGGGGATCGAACATAGGGGCTTGTGGGTGCAGTGTGGTGTAAATGCGTCTCGGGCTTGTTGAATTTGATTGAGAAGGTCACAGATTAGCAGATCTATTTGCTGTTTACAAGTAATTTGAGAAAGATTTAAGTCTAATAGATTAATATCTTCTTAAAGCCTATGACGAAAATATCTCCAGGATGTTTTGTAGTAAAGAAAGAAGGTGTAAGGTTTAGTGTTACGCTGGAGTGGGCTTTATAGTAAACTGAATCAATTGTAGGTGGGTAACGTCAAAGAGGATGACACGAGGGAGCATCGGAGTAATGAATAACTATGCTTCTCTGTATGCATAGGTCGTACAGTTTTCTTCTCACTTTGTTTGAGTTTACGCGATTCCAGTGAGATTCCAGCTTAAAATTTTGTTAGGAAATAAAACTTAACAGTGATAGTTAAGTCATTTGTTACCTAGAATTGAATATTTTTTTGATTACTTTTAATGTATATTGATTTTCGTTCCCTTAATTTTTGTCGTTTTCACTGGCAAATATTACAAAAAAAGCTGAAATTGTTGAAAAAATGAAAAATGAACTTAAAATAATACTAAAATGGCCGATAACGTCAAAGAGTTAACCATAACAAAAATTCAGACTTATTTGACATATACTATAAACTCAAACGGATGATACTTTTACGAGAAACGGTGATATCAATAAAAAATTGTTATATCCTTATTTAAAGAAAAAACTCTATAGTTAAAAAAAAATTCTAGCGGACCTGAATCGCTAGAAATAGTAATGTTCGATGAACACTAGAAGAATCGTGCAGATTTTGAGTGCATATTCTACCACACGTGCTCCAACCTGTTTCGAAAGCAAAATTACTTCGATCTTAACCATGCATTTGAACTCATAGGGTGGCGAAAATTTCAGGAATTTCAAGATTTATGAAAACCAAACACTGCAAAACTTTGAAAGCAGCACAACATAACATAAACAAACAAAATGCTTAGTGCTTGCAACACTTTACCAGCACTGCAACTACAAGTCTCCCACAATCGCCTCACGTCAAAATCAAATAACTCTATCGATTTCGATTTTACATACGAAAGTTACAAGGATACATAGATGTTTAGGGTCAAAAAACGAAAGATGTTTCAAACCGACAAATTTCTAGAACTTAGAAAATTTAAATATTGGTAACTTATTTTCATTGTAAATGTTTGCGGTATGAATACTTAATGTAAGCATTTATTGATACGAAAATAGTAAAAAAAAACGCCTCGAGCTGGCAACTCTATGCTAGCACCTGCCTTACATTGAAATCAACCTACTCAGCGAATTTATTTTTGATCCGATGACTGTATCGGAAGTTATAGGGGTACAAAGAAATTTAGGGTTACCAGTCGCAAAAGTTTTCAAATTTTCGAAAACTTAAGGTTTGTTGTTTATTGTCACTACGAGATCATTACCGTTTAAAAATTTTAGGATAAAATCGCTTAGTTAAGATATTGCAAATAAATACATAGCCAACAACAGCTGGCAGCTCTATCATGGTTTTTTAACCAGATTCTTTCTGAATAATGCCTATGCCTTTAAAAACTTCCATTTATCATATGAAATTCGTTTTGATTTCATGACTGCACTGGAAGTTATAGGGCAAAAAGCTTTATTTTCCTGAGCGAATTTTCAAAACCCAAGACACCAAAATTACCATAGCTGAGAACATGGAACATGATGGAAAACTTTAGAGCGCGTATAAGGCTTAGCACATTTTTATTCATACCCAACGGGAAAAATAATGCTTACGGATATATTCGGTAAGCATTACGCGTAATGCGTGGAAGCATTACCGGACCATTACGCGTTGTTTCTTTTTAACATTGCATGTCCTAGGCTGGGAAGATTTATACAAGGGGAAACTCATGCTTTTAGCTCTATAGCTTTATGTATAAGAGCTTTTTGGAAAGTACGACATCGTATTCTCGCATTTATACGCCTCAATATGAATGAAAGCTTTGGCCGGCGGCCGATCGTATCTCTGCATGTGTGGTTTTTGCATGCTGACGCTCATTAGAAATTCCAATACCGCATGCTCTTTGCTACTAGGGGGAATTGTTTTCATACATTTTACTTACCCGTGCGTGATGATTTGAAATGCTTCGAAATTTTCATCTTCCCGCTTTATATAGCAGACTACCCATAACCGATGTATGCTCGCAAGTTCTTTTCCCCTTGTTTCTGCGAGTGAATTTCATTGGCCAGTCTTGGACTTATAACATATGAGCTTTCTCCCTTGCAGCATTTTCCATGCTCCAAGTCATGTTTACGAGTATATCTTATAATTGCTGGAAAATAGCTTTGGAAATCGGAAATGTGCATTACCAGCATTGTTTGATTCATGCATTACGCCAGCATACATTACCGCGATTCCCGTTGGCTACTTAATGGAACGAATGAATTCATACAATACTTTCATTAGAAAGCTGAGATAATATATAAAGCTCTGGTGTTTACCTTGGTCTTTTTATGCAAAGGTGTTCAAAAAAAAGTCTCCATCAGATACCATTGGTTCCAAGGCAAAGTTTCATTTGAGATTTTTACTCACCGAAAGAAAGTCCATTACGAACTTTAGGGGTTGTACTGTTTGTGAGTCGCTTCCGCTTTGTGCACAGTATTTTTTCAAGATATGTTGAAATTATGAACCAGTTATCTTTGTTGTTATGCTTCTTGCTCACGATTGAGTTTGTCGTCACTGGGCTAAACGTGGATTCAAGAGCAGTCCTCGAACTTGAAAAATAGTAGGTAACGCAGCATCCCATCACCACGCAGCATCCCATCACCAAATGAAACAGCTAGAAACCTACCTCTTCGTAGCCATGGCCCACCCATGGTTCCAGAAAGGTTATAAGTTTAGCCGTTCAGCAACACTTGCTACTTGTGCTTCAGCGTTTTGCTAAACCTGGTGGCTTTGCATTCGTGTGCCGACTAGGGCATTAATCCCGAGATTGAAATGGTGATCCCGAAATTCGGGATCCCGAGATAGTCCCGCGATTTCGGGATTTTATAAAAAAAAACTATATTAAGGGAATTTAAACAGATATATTGGCTTATTCATACTCAATTAAAACTTCATTTCAATTATATATACATAAAACCGGAAGCTAAGTTCATTATAATGTTAAATTTATGCACATATGTACATGGGTACTAGCAAGTAAGACGTTAATCTATAATTGCATCTAAATTAATCCTATGATCTGATTTCTTCTTATTTTCTTATCCAATAAAGCTCTTCATTTGGTCACAATAGTAAGTTATAAAATTAGTTAAAAACGAATTGAAATTTTATCAGTATAACGGATGTTACGATAATGTAATAAAAATACATTATTCTTTTTAGTTGTTTACATATCAATTACAAAATAATATTGCTTTTTAATGAAACAAGTGATAAGTAATAATGTCGATTGGTTCAAACTGCTGATTCATTTTGAAAGTATGCTCTTAATAAACATAATTCGTCAAGAGGTTCAAAATTTAAACTAGACCTGATTTTGCTGCACATATATCCGGCTATACACTTTTTGGTGGGATATTAAGCACGTAATCATACGCCAGCTGTAATTCATTATTACAACTGGCTTCCGCCTCCGTTTTCATAAAACAGTATTTCTTTTAGTATTAAGTTCTGCTCTCTAATTCCCAAAATGGGTTAAATTTTATCAATCCCGAAATCTCGGGAGTCCTGATGAAAAATTCGGGATCCCGAAAATGTCCAAAACGTGTCGGGATCCCGAGATCCCTAGATCCCGAAATCTCGGGATTGCATGCCCTAGTGCCGACTTGAGCTTTACTTTTTCGCAGCTTGTAGCGGTTGATGTACCCTTCTTACTGCATTAAAAAAGCACAATTACATCTTTCTACGCTCTCTACGCTACTTTTGTGCTGCACGCTGGCAACCCGCACTCTAAACTTCTCAGTATGAAGTACGTCTACTTATGTTTTCCTCTCATGTAACAATATTCATTTCGTTTAACTGAGGTAATGAAACTTCTCCAATCTTCCTCGTCAATGTCAGATAGTAGCCATCAAGCCTTGAAATAGTCCCGCGCAGTAACCAGTCATTTTTTGGCCATGTGGAAAATATGTTCTAGACTCTAAAATTTTGATCATCCCGTGCCAATAAGTCTAGCGACTTACGATTAAGTTTTTCCTGGATGGCAAACCATCTCCAGTCATTCCCGTCGCCGTGATTACTACTACTCGGATGAATAGAACTTTAATAATCCATTCCGAAAAAATCTAATCGTATTGCGCACTACATTGAATGAGGTTTTGCATTCTTTCGGTGACAAAAACGCTGAGCAAGCCGTTGCTAAACCGGAGATTACCACGGTAACGTTCAGGCTCTGAAATCGATTCGATTTTAAAAAGAACATATGTCGCAGCTAACTTATTTGCTTGAGTTTTTTTTTAACGCGGAAAAAAGCCGTGCGGGAAAAACCTAATCGTATGTCACTGCACTAAAACCAAAATCAGTCTTTTGCTTCGATATGCTTCTCTTGTTTTACGACGCACTAATGAGCTCAGAAATGGCATCAATAGTTCATTGAAAATTTCGCAATATCAAAACAAATCGTCAAGGAACTTGCCTGCAGCGTCCAGGTAGCAAAGCAATCGGCGCAATGACCGGGGTCTTATGGGACATGAATCGATGTAGAGTTGAGTTGTCATGTGTAAAGAAGCCATTAAGTCCGCTACAGACCTTCGTGTTTCTTCATGATATATGTACAGGTACCCCGAAAATCAAAGGTTTTCATAGATTTTCAACTTGTCATCCAAACGTTCTATGTTCGGTTTGCGTGCTCCTTTCTACATCTTGAGGAAACTAAAAGGTATTAAACGGAATACCATATTTTACTCTTTGGATGCATCATAGTTGCAGTATTTACCGTCAACTACAAAACACTCTATATAGCGAACAATATCAATTTGTTCAATTGCAAATAAAGCAAATATCTTCTTCAAATATTTTCCTTATCATATAACTTTCAAAATAACAACAAACAAACTACCAACACATACAAACTTTCAATCTATTTCAAAAGCAAGTAGTCTCCTATGGCGTTCATAATGTTTACTTTAAATTACTAAATCGTGTCGTAAATGCAGTAGTAATATCAAGTCGAAATAAACTGTAAACTACATCTAAAAGTTGTTATGCACGACTGTGAAGAGTGCAACACAAGCATACAGGTGTGTGCTTGCATCATATATATAGGTTTTTCTAGACGCAAGGAAGACTCTATCTTCATCATCCAATTTATCTGAAGTCCAGTCTGGTCCAGATGAATTCGAACTGAGATTGCTAGCTGTATTGCTCCGTTTATGTCGTTGGAATTTTCAAACTTTGCCTTCAGATTTTACGTATATTTATACTTATGTGCGAATATGTACGACCATATAAATCCTTTGGTATCTGGTAGGTGTAAACGAAGAGCCACAAATTTGCTTCAGATGAAGTCTTCGAATGGCGTCATAAAGCTGGAAAAGTTTAAATGATTGTGCATAGTCGATGAGATTTTCATTTTGTCAAAGTGGATTCGAAGCATTTCAGAAACTGGCATACAAATTGGTTTTCTCTACTTGATTAGGTTAATTATTCTGGCAATGTTAAGTGGGTATGAAATCAAGCTTTTATAGAATTTTGTTTGGATTTTCATTCTCTAAGTCAATCATTTACCTGTACAGTCCTACTAAGCATAAAGGTTCTATCTACATTCTAGTACTTTCGAGATATTCAATGATTTGTGTTTTGATTTGTACTGGAGGTATATGGAGAGTGTATTTTCAAATATTGATTTTAACATACTTCCACAAAACATAGGTTTTCCAAATTTTCTAAAATGATGCAATATAGTATATGATTTTTGGAATCCGATGTTAACTCAAAAATGAGAAAAATGCAGATAGAACGTTAATGCTTAGTAGGGCAGTGTACCAGTTCTATCATTCATATTCACTATCAAATAAGCTGTATGTCTCTCTTTGTTTTCCTTTGAAGGCAATTAGCCATAGTTTCGTTGTGCGTAGAAATTCGAAAACACACACGACAGACAAATATTCAGAATGCAGGTTTCATTCGAACTATTCAACCTAACCAGCACTCTTTACCTGGATATAATAGGCGTGTCACACGAAAATAATACGATATACACATCAAACTAATAATTTAATGCCAGTTAAAAACAACTTTTGTCTAGAAATGATATTTATGACTTTGCTCAAGAATATTCATTATGTTATCTACATGTTACACTATTTTATTAGTACGGGTATTGCATTACGTGCCTACAATTTAATTCATAGCTACTACTTTCCAATTAGTTGAGCGAAACGAAAGGCTTGCATTATGAATATAAGCACTTGAAAGCTTGTCATTACAGTAACTGGTAACTTCCGTCATTTCGAGTGGAAATGATTAATATCATACTGCAACCTAAATAAAAATTGGATTTTAGTGATGTAGTGGCAACGTAAGCTAGTAAGTTGCATGCGGAAGCTTGAAGTAAACCAAGGAATAAAAGTAAATTTAAAAAGTTTTCATGCTAAAATTTACGTCATTTTGCCAGAATGATGGAAGTATGTGTAAAATCTTGAGTTGAGTGCATTGGGTCTAGTAGGTTCGCTAAGCTGTGAAAGGGGGATGTCTTAAAATGAGGGACGAATGTTAAGAATATGGTACGCATTTGGAGACGATATTGTGCCAGAACTAGGGTTGCCAATTCTCCCGGAAAAATACAGTTCACTTAAAAAATCTCCCGGCTCCCGGAATGCAGTTAATTTCTCCCGGAAATTTAACAAAAATTGCCTTAACGGAATTTTTATATTTTTATTTATATTTTATGCTCGCTTTCATATGCTTGTAAATAATACAATATTAATGATTACAAATCATAAACTGCACTAGATTTGTACAATTGATTAAATAAAAAATCTGAGTGCTTCTCTATGTGATCCAATAAATGACGATAAATTGTACGACGATTACTGTTTGCTGCGAGAAGCGCATGACCTTGTCGTAAGTAAAACAAAGAGGGAAGACTTGCGTTGGGTTAATTTTTTTGAAAACTGTTAAGAAAAATCGGGCAAAGATATAAAAAAACTTGTTACATTCACTCTATCTATCTTTATCTGCAAATGTTGCCGCTGATCGTGTTTTCATCGTAGTAAACGAACTGTGGTCAGTAGATATATAATACCAGTACTGGCGCACTTATGAGCAGCAAAAGGGGTGCAAATAAGAGGAGCAATAAGGACATGGTGCCTTCGATTATCGGCCCGCGCATGACGTAAGCGATGATCTTTGAACTAATAAACAGCTCAACTGGGATTTTAGCTTAACAGGCTTGTTTATCAGTTCAACTACCTTATGTATCAGCCCAACTGTGCTGTCAGCTCAACAAGGTTCTTTATTAGCTCAACAGGGTTGTTTACAGTTCAGCTAGGCTGTTTATCAGCTCAACTGGGATGTTTATCAGTTCGAGATTATCGCATACGTCATGCGTGGGATGCGCGTGCCGATAATGCAGGCACCATGTCCTTATTGCTCCTCTTATTAACTCTTCTTTTGCTCCTCTTAAGTGCGCCAGAACTGTTATTAGATATCTACTGTGGTGAAAAAATCGTAATCGGCTTAATGAAACACATGTAAAATCAGAAATTCAGGTAGGCACAAATTTGAATTACACATGTAAAGAATTCTATAGCTTTATCCTTGCAAATCAAAAGACATTACAAGCAACTCGTTGTGTAAAGAAATATAATTTCAAATAAATAAAATTGTTTTTCACTTATTCTTTTATTTTCCTCCCGGATTTCCGATCCACTGAGTTGGCAGCCCTAGTCAGAACGGAGAGATCAACGATGGTTTGCTTGATTTCTAACTGAGGTGACAACTTTGAAGATGAAGACCACCTTGGAGTAGATTCTCAGATAAATGACACTGAGCTTCTTGCTGACAAAGTTTATGCAATTTAAGCGGATAGTTTCAGGTGGCGAAAAGCACTATTGGTCACCACCTTCGCCACATGGAGAAAAAACGACAGCTACTAAATAAATCAATTTCTCACGAACGCAACAATAGACAGCGAACAGGGTTATGTACGTAACTGTTGCTGCGCAGCAACTGGAGAGCGTTTTTAAATCGAGTGGTTACGTGTATCAGTGATTATCGTCAGACGCAGTATTGTGAGGTTTCCGTGGCCCAAATTCCCTCAATAATGCTATTTTTTCCCACAGAGCACGGTGCAAGTTCGCACAGACAAAATGTGAGCTATTCACCACAGTTTTATATTTATTTATGGATATTGCGCAGCCAATACTTTTAATATTTTATAAACTTATATATATGTATATATATGTGTGTATATATATATATATATATGTATATAAATTTGATTTAGTACTGTGTACATTCAGGTTCAAAATCAATGCAGGAAACAGTTCTAGACTGAAAATGTGAGCAAATGCAAGAAACTTCGTTCAGTGAATCTTCACTTATTCTGTTTCGCTTTAAAGTTTGTCCGACTCAGCATTTGAATGTGGCAAAACTAGACCATACTCTGAAATCTAAGTCAAATGAGGAGACATGCATGCATCCTCAAAATGTTTGCTTTTTCTATTTCTTTCCAAAACTCGTCTACTGTTAGCTGCAATAATCTCTGCTTTTCATCACTTGAAACAACCAACACAACCAACTTTTTTTTGCCAAATTTTAGAACTGCAGCGAATTCGTTCGTTTGGCCGTTTTGACTTAAATTTTTTGTTGGAAAGCGTTATTCCGATGGCTTGAGCAGCGATTCTAGTTTATTTCATTACAGATTTTAACTGAAATGTAAGAATATGTTTAAATTCTTTCTCAAATACATTGGTGGACATTTCACGAAAGAGTTTTATTTCATAGCCATTTCTCCCACAATTTTGTTCCACGAGCAGCACTTGCATGCATCCTCAAAATGTTTGACATGCATGCATCCTCAAAATGTTTGCTTTTTCTATTTCTTTCCAAAACTCGTCTACTGTTAGCTGCAATAATCTCTGCTTTTCATCACTTGAAACAACCAACACAACCAACTTTTTTTTGCCAAATTTTAGAACTGCAGCGAATTCGTTCGTTTGGCCGTTTTGACTTAAATTTTTTGTTGGAAAGCGTTATTCCGATGGCTTGAGCTGCGATTCTAGTTTATTTCATTACAGATTTTAACTGAAATGTAAGAATATGTTTAAATTTTTTCTCAAATACATTGGTGGACATTTCACGAAAGAGTTTTATTTCATAGCCATTTCTCCCACAATTTTGTTCCACGAGCAGCACTTTTTCAATTTTCCTTTTTCATGTTTTAGAAGTCGAAAATTCCCACAAAATGGGAAAATTCCCAATATTTCACAACACTGGTCAGACGATCCTCACGAAAATATCCCGTAGACAAGCTCTAACCAATGGAAAATCATTTTATATTCAAGATACATTGATGTACATGCAGAGTAAGTCCAGGTCACACCTAATGTTAAATATCTTTAATTCTTTGGCACCGGCGGCCTTTTTAGTGATATTATAAGTATGTTTATGATTCGATCAACAAATAGCTTTAAAAAAAATTATTTCTGAAAAATTAGTTTTTAACACGTTTCAAAAATACATACGACCATGAGTTGGAAACTTTCTTCCCCTGTGCGTGCGCTAGATGCCTAAAATTAGATCGAGAAAGTTTTTTAATTGAGATAATTTTGGACAGGCTGTCAAATCATTTTGGTGAAAATCTTGAAGCTACGGCAAGTACCGAGAGTGAAAACCTTCAAATCTTCGGACATCCTGAAAAATGTTCGCCTTTTAGAAAAACAACAATTCATATATGAATTTTTCGGATGGCGACCCCAAATATATTTTTATCCCAGTAACTTTCGATGAAGCCATCATTGATGGTAGCATCGTGTCATAAAACACGTGTGTGGTAGAGTATGCACTCAAAACTGCACGACTTTACTACTTTTCGTCGAACATTACTATTTCTAGCGGTACCTGTGCACTTCTTCCGTAGAAATAATAAAAAAAGCAAATCTATTTCAGGCCAAATATTTCTATTTTTATAATTGGGCAGTAGCCTGATAAAATAGATTTAAATAAATAAATACATTAGGCCAAAGGTGAGAGATCATGCAGTAACAATATTTGGTAAAAACTATATGTTCCAGCAAGATAATACGGCAGTGCACACATCCAGAGATGTGAAAAAGTTACCTTCATCATAAAATATAACCGTTTTATGCTGGCCAGTTGTCAAGGTTGAGTAGCCTAGTGGGTAGAGCACTGGCTTCTTGCGTGTGGGGTCCCTGGTTCAAATCCAGGTTCGGACGAGGGTCCGCGCACCAACCTTTGAGTTCACCTAGCTCTGATTAGGTACCTGATTTAAAATCAGGGGTAAAGTGAGTCGTGGAACTAATCACTCCACACTCGTATCCACAATGACTAAATAAATTGTAATGAAGCTCTCTACCAGCTTCAACCCCTAGACCCGTACGAGGGTTGTCGTGGGATTGCTTTACTTTTGTCATTCAGGGAAACGTTAAGCAGAGCTGTTTCTGCAAATGGAAAACAATATGAAAGTAGCCAGGATGAAAGATGACTATTGCATTGGATTGATAGAATATTAATCGCAACAAAATAAAAAACTAAAAAAATATTTGCCGGACAGAATGGCGGATTATTAAAATTAACGGTAAAAAATAATAATTTGCTGACTATTAATATGTATAATAAAATATTGTTTTACTAAATTTTATGGTATATGCTTTACTTTAAATTGAAAGTGTCTTATCATTTTGTTCCACGCAGAAATATTTTCCTGAAAAATATGGGTAATTACAAGCAATTAAATCCGCTCGTTTTCTATACCTCTTTTGTCTTTACCCCACGCATTTAATCACTTTAACACTTCAGCGTATTTTTTACAACTCATTTTGTCCTTTATTTTGTCCCGGAGTGTAGGTAGTTTTTGACCGTTTTTGTCGCATGGAGCTTGGCGTTGTTATGTAGCAGAATTAACTTTTTATGTGCTATTATGGCTGTTTTTCTTTCAAAGCTTGGTTCAAACGTAAAAATCACTGTAGTTAATGGTCTCCAGTGACAGTTTTGAACGGTTTGATTTTAGGCTTACTAACGCACAACACCTTTTTGATCGGATCAAATGCACAACATAAGCTTCCAACCGTAGGTATTTCATTTGCACACCAAGGCATCGTTTAAGATCGTCGAAATAGATCAATTATTTTCGCAGATTTAATACAGTAACTCTTCATTTGGTATCGCTGAAGTAACATCCCTCACGTAATCAAACATCTTTCAACATATCTTCAGTTGCCATTGCACTCAATTTCCGTGTTTTTGGACCTTTTTCATTGCATGTAATCGTTTGTTGACCATTAATTTATCAACATTCGATGCATTAAATATCTGTTGAAGCGTAGGACAAAGAACTTTATTAAGTATTGTATTTTTTTCAGTTCAAAGTGTTTTATCTCTTGCGTCGCCATGTTTTTTTTTTGCTTACATCAATATCACCAACAACCGTTTTTACTGGCTATATTCGTTTTGTACCACTTTTGTCCTTAAACACAACATATTAAATGTTTGTTCAACTGAGAAAAAAGTCAATCACTGCTTTCTAAGCTTTGCATCTTCAAAATACATCAATCAAATATTGTATGTAGCTGATTTAAATACGTTTTGATTACATAAATGCCTTAATAATTCTTATTGAACGCAGCACAAATGTCTTCTGTTTTAATTCAAACTCAGAATTAACTTAAAATTCGGCTTTATATAGATCCTGCAATTTTTCCCACGTTGGGCGCAAACCAATTCATTTGAGCAATTTTGTAAAATTGCAAACTTGAACTAACTTGATTCAATTCTTAATGACATTTTCACTCAATATAATGCTCATTTTAAGTGACAAACTCTTATTCGGCCTCTTCGTCTGGATTTATTAATTTTATACTGTTTTTCATACAATGCAACTTCATTATCTATTGGAATTTTCCACAGATTAGCATTCATATCATCCATATACATATAACTTAACTAATTAAATTTAACACTAAAAATATTTTGAAATCACTTTCACAAATTCTATTTATCTATGAAAGAAAAACAGTTTTCCCAAACACTTTCACATTCAAATTCATAAGTATCTCCGTGATATACGAAAGCATCTACATGAGTAACATTGAAGAATCATATAATTTCATTTACTTTCCGACTTTTCTCTACTAAAAGCTACTGCTCGTGGTAGCAATGGTGGTGCGCTTAAACAACAAAATCAACATTCATTTTCAAATCAAATCGTAGCGATATAAGACACAGATGCCGTCAATGTCTGCGGATAAATTCGATAAAGTGAACAAACATTCACTTAAGTTCAATCAAAAAGTCGACACGATCAAATTTTCTAAGCTTCAGTGGTTAAGGATTAAACGAAGTACGAGTACTTACATACATACTTGCTTCAGTTCGCTGTGTCTGAATGAATATACATTCATGCGAAGGGTACGTGCAAGTATGGATGAGATTGTAGGGAGACGTGGCATTCTTTCAAGTCAAATTCAAAGCACGATATCCTTGGTAATATTTGTAATGGGCCATTTACATTGGCGTCCATGCGTCCACGCGTCCATGCGATCTAGCGTGTTTTGCTTACACGAGTCAATTTGATTTTGTTTATATAGGCGGGTCTAAAGCGAAGGAGGTGGAGTATGCTGATTCATGTACAATACATTTTAAAATGATTTCTTTCGCTCAGTGGCATGTGTGGATGATTCGTTGGTGATCATTTAAATATATGTTTTGTGGATGATTATTTTCTTATATAATGATGTGGATAATATATATTTTGCATCCTTAAGCCCGGTCCAGACGCTAGGTTTTGTACAACGTTTTATCTGCGCAGTCTAAAACGTTGCAGACAAAAAGTTGCGTGTGGATAGGAAAACTGTGCAATTTTGAGAACGGTACAGTTGCAGCGATAATTGAGTTGATAGGGCATAGTTATCCGCAACGTTTTGACTGCGCAAATAAAACGTTGTGCAAAACCTAGCGTCTGGACCGGCCATTACGTGCATGACTATTACGAAAACAAATTGAATGCATCTGAATATCTAGACACAAACATATATATGTAGGTATATATACTCATATGGATAAATACATACAACTTTCTGTTACCAATATATTTGTACGGAGCAAAAAAACATCATCATAAGCGTGTAAAATCCATCCACTTATCGCCTTAGCCCCGCCTTCAAAAAACTGGATTTGAGTTGACTTGACTCGTGTAATCTAAAAACGCTTGGACGCGCGGACGCATGGACGCTTGTCTAAATGGCCCATAAGTATTTGAAAATTCACAGTAAAGATTACGAGTATTTTGACTTTGAGTTTGTCAAAAAGAATTCGATTTATTGAATGTTTTCTGGAAGAAGAATAAGACCAAGTTCATTAAATGAGCCACAAACATATGCATGAAATGAATGCAGGAATTGTTGTATTTGCTGAATGAAGTAACTTTTGGGAAAAAATGATAAAGTTTATTTTAAAAAAAAATATTTTCTACAGATATAAGAACAATAATTGCAATTTAATATAATAATGTTTATGTAATATACCAAACGTGCCACGTTTTTACTCGCTTCCAGTCTCATTTAAATATTTATTAGCTGCCAGAAATAGCTTCAAGCTCTGTTTGTACATACTTTGCCTTAAATTTTTTGAGTTCCAACTTTAAAATACATATCATAGTATCTTCACTCAATCACCGATTATTAAATTAAGAGATCCCATCACGAATAAAAACATCCTAAAGAAGCCCAGCTATAATACATTCCGCTTAGTTTTTCAAACGTATATAGGTATACTTAAACTGACCATTTATTTTTTAACTCAAAACGGGACATGTGTTTGTATACGTCAGTTAGCAGGTTCACATTGAAAATAAACACAACTTTTTAATTTTCTATTCCTAAAAAATTGTAACTTAATACAATTAATGTTCACTATTTTTATATTTTTATATTTAGATTAATTATAATTAATTCTATTATTACAAATTGTGAAAAATCAAATCAATCACTGGCTTACCGGCTTAATAAAAATAATAAACCAAAGTTCCTCTGACAGTAATTATTAAATTATATGCAAATGTATTAACAAATTTGCTTTAATAAAGTTGGATATGATTTTAAATAAGAATGAAATTCTTGGCATGTTTTTTTTACATTGACCTTAGTTATCAACATTCCTTCTAGCCTTCAGAACTGGAACCTTTAAGTGATTTTTTTCAGACATCCACAATTTATTCATTAGAGAAAAAATTCTTTCTACTGGAGCATTTGTACCAGGTAGACCTAAAATAAATTCTATTAAAACACAAAAATGTTCATTATGAAGATTGTTGGTGCGAATCGGTTATTTTTTGAGAAATAAAGTAGCTTGAAATTAATGTAAATTCGTCTAATACTTGTGTATTTTGATTACAGTCAATATATCCCTTTTCAATCAATGCATCCAGTGCATTTTGAATATCTTCCCATGCAGGTACTTTTCTTAAATCTGCCCAATAAAATATCTCCATTTCTTTAGTAAGAAAGCAAGTCCACTGTTCCAGATATTCACGGCTTGTTTTATAAAATTCTGTAGCCACAATTTTTTTAAACTCTTCATCAATATTAGTGTCATTATCCTTTAGTTTCACAATTAAAATACGAACAGTAAATTGATGAAACTGATTGATCTGTTTCTGAGTCAAATTGTCTTTGACATGATCAATTTCTTTTGCACCTTCTACCGTCGACAAAGTCTGACCTTCAACCTTCAATACAGCTTAGTGAAAATTTGCTGACTGAGCGTGTAAAAAATGAAGCCATAATTCTGATGTGGGATCTTCAAAAAAGTTTCTTAATAATTTGGGACATTTTTCAATGCTCAAAAAAGGTATGTTCCCGTATTTTCAGTAACTGAATTTGACTTAATTTTCCTGAATGATGTGGTGGGGAATTTCATGAAAAGTACGGGAACGGTCTCATTGTATTTCCTGAAAATTGACAACCGAAAGTGTCAGTTTTCGGTTTTTGGGAGAACAATAGTGATTATAAAGTTATCCTAAGCGGTAATAAATTATCGCCACAAAAATATTCGACCTTCATAGCAACATTAAGCAAAAAATATGTTGCTTGCCACGCACATTTGAAAATATTTACTCCGTTTGACACTTTTCAGTATTTTTCAGTAGCTTAGACCTTACTGAAATTTACTGAAAGAGGGGAAATTTTCAGTTTTCAGTAAAACGGTGTACAGGAACAGCTTCAATGCAAATAATCGTAGTACGGGAACAGACCTAAAATAATCTTTCAACGGTTAGTACATTTTTAAAACTCTTTCTAAGGCAGGCATAAGTGCAAGCCATCTGGTTTTACTATAGCCGAGCATTTGGTGATGTTCTATTTCAGCTTCAGCGCAAAACTCCTTTAGAGCTTCAACTCGAAACGTATAAATATAAAAACATGAATATATTTTTACAACAACGCTTTCATAATCTAAAGTTAGACCACCTGCAGCACATTTGATTGCATTGTGAATTATATGGGTTCTACATCCAATACCTATCAACGGTTTTTTTCAGAGATGATTGTAATTTTGCGAACACATTGTTAATTTCTCCCTTAGCTACACCCCCAAAATTAATATTGGCATTGTCGCCACAAACTACCACGACTGTTTTTGTCAAATCATTATCTGTCAATACTTGGTACAAATAATCAACAATGATATCAGAAGTTTCACCTGGTTGGTCTTGGAGGTCTAACATTTTTACTTGCACACCTTCGTAAGGTTAAAAAAGCGCACTACAAAAGGACATATTTTCTTGTTACCGTGGTTTGAAGTGTCGTTTAAAATCGCAATACAATTGGATTTATTGAGATCATCTTTTAGTTCGTTGATCGCTTTACGCGCCAAAACATTTACTACAATAGCTTCGGATCGAAGCATGTATGGATTAATTTCGACGCACAATCAGTGGAGCGAAAACTGTGGTTTTCTTGTACAGTGTGATAAGCCCAGACGCCTTCTGCCGCGGCAATATTCAAATCCTTTAAAGTTGCCGCATTTGAGTTCTGGAAAAAATTCAACATTGAAGAACTGGAAGCAGCGCCACAATTGGAATTTTTATGTTTTTCAGACCTCAAATGCTGTTCAACTTCATGAGAAACACTAAATTCTGTGCGACACTTTTTGCATCTGACAACCGAAGGAGTGTTCATTTGTTCAATAAATGGGTATTTTGCTTGTAGGTCGACATTAAATGAACACTTGAGTTTCGGCATAGCTAATTATAGGTAAAATTTTAGAAACAACAGAATGCAAATTTGCTAACTACTTCACGAACATTACACAAACGAGAAGTCGGTATGCATGCGCGTGGCTAGCCTAATAAACAATACAATGGCCAAATTCTCCCTGCGTTACTAGGTACCAACGACGCGATCTCGCACCGCTCGTGTCTAACGAGCTCCATAATTTGAAATTTTTGCGTGGTTTCGGAAAACGGGACTATTTTGCGTCCCGGAGCTTTGTTCAGGGACAACGGGACAGGTGACCGAGAAAAGGGACAGTCCCGTTCAAAACGGGACGTATGGTCACTTTAGGTATACTGCATTTAAACCAATTCGGAGAAAACTCCAAACAAGTTTCTCCTGAAAAAAAACTTCAATTTCTATAGAATCGAAAAATTCCAAAATCGAAAAAAAATTCTAAAGTTTTTCCAATTTCGATATAAATTCGTTAATGTCTGAGAAATGTTGCCTCTAATATTTTTGTTTTCATAGTTCACACTGAGGTGTTAGAGTTCCTCTCGTATCACTTTTACCATTAACGGTTAGATCCTTTTTCTCTGATTTTTGCCCTTCAGCAGATAAACTCATCATATGATTCGAAAAAACCTTTTTGACTGTTCACAGAAATAATTTAATACTCTCAGGTAGCTTTTGTTGTGGGCACTTCCGCGAATTCGTGAAAAGTGCGCAGTTTAATTGATATTTCGATCACATCATTTTGTTAAATAATATTTATAAACATATTTAATATGAGTGAAAAAGATTTTGTTAAAAGATTTCTATTGAGCAAAAAGATTTAATTTTTTATTGATAAAAGATATAATTAGAAAAAAGAAGAAAAGATAAGAAAAGATAAAGAAAAGATATAATTTTTTATTGGAAACTTTTGTGTTTTCTTTCATTTTCTCTTTGAAATATTTCCCAATCTAGCCAGTTAATATATTAACAGATGATTTTACCCAAATTTGATTCTTAATCGTTTGGAAACCAATTTGGTATCGATGACAAATACTAGACACTTGTATTTGAAATTGGATAATCAATACAGCCTCCCCCTACATTGCACTTGTACAGGAACCGTGGGTTCGAGGCAGTAGGATCTACGGACTCAGTCCAACCACGGGGGCCAAGATCTTTGATGATGAAAGATCAATACGGCCGAGGAGTTGTGTTTTCTCTTCCAATCTGCTTGATGCCACCATGCTCAGACAGATTTCAAGCCCGGACCTGTCAGCGGTCGTCGTACAATACCGAGAAAATGGTAAGCTTAAGCGCACGATAGTCGCCTCAGCTTACTTTCCCTTTGACTCCTTACTCCCGCCGCCCATACAGGAGTTAAAGGACCTGGTCCTGTACGCTGAATCGGAGAGACTTGAACTTGTGGTGGGCTGCGATGCCAACTCCCAGCATACCAGCTGGGGTAGCAACAAATGTAACGCCAGTGGTAACAGTCTCTTTGATTTTATAACTTCTGCCGGGCTGATGATTTTAAACACTGGGACTACTCCCACATTTGTCACCCCAAACAGAAGGGCGGCCATTGATGTATCGCTATGTTCATCTGGAATAGTTGGATCAATGACTGGATCGAATGTATCAGATGAGGATTCACTCTCTGATCATCGCTACTTGATGTTCTCTTTAGCCACGGATCTAACATCCGTGGTGGAAAGAAGAAACCCAAGAAACACTGATTGGCCTAAGTTCAATCCGCTTCTTGCAGACAGAGCGTGTCCTAGTGGTAGGATAAAATCGCCAAAGTCAATAGAATCCCGGTTGAGCACTCTAAATAGAGACCTAATAAGTAGCTATGAAGAGGTCTGCCCGATAAGTAAGAGCAGATGTGGCAAAACGGTTCCCTAGTGGAATCGGGAACTACAGAAGCTAAGGAAAAGTACCAGGAAAATTCTCAACAGAGCTTGTAAGAGCAACAATGAGGATGACTGGATCACCTACAGAACTATCATTCTCTGGTGGCCAGAGTTGAAGGAGCGATCTCTAATGGTGAGTATGCGTTGGGGGTATTTGTGGACATTGAAGGGGTCTTTGATTGCGTGCCCTTCGTGGAACTATGTGATGCTGCGAAAGGTCATGGCGTGGATGATGTCTTAGTTAGGTGGATTCATGCCATGCTGACGCAGAGATGGTTGCTGGCGGAAGCTGGATCCAACTACTACTTAAGATTAGAGGCGACAAATGAATGCCCTCAAGGGGGCGTCCTATCACCGCTCCTGTGGAGTATGCTCGGCGACTCCCTGCTTAACGAACTGCAACAAGAAAGGCTGCACGCACAGGCTTATGCTGATGACGTGGCCGCACTGGCTGTCGGTAAAGATCTGAATGTGGTATGTAGAAAAACACAGCGTGCATTGGATCTGATTGGCAGCTGATGTTCGAGGCACGGCCTAACAATTAATCCTGGTAAGACGAAACTTGTTTTGTTTACCAGGAAAAGAAAACTGGCAGGACTAGTGCTTCCAAACATGAAGGGTGTAACACTTCAACTTTCAGATGAAGTCAAATATCTTAGAGTAATCTTGGACAAAAAACTTCTCTGGAAGAAACATGTGGAAGTGAAGCTCACTCGTGCTTTAAAAGCTTTCGGGCAGTGCAAGAAAGCTTTTGCTACCACATGGAGTCTAAAATCTCGTGTAGTGATGTGGATCTACACAGCAATAATTAGGCCGATGTTCACGTACGCATCGGTGGTGTGGTGGACTATCGTGAGGCTATTGTATGCTCGGAAAAAGTTAGCCACGCTGCAAAAGACGGTGTGCCTGGCACGTGCCATTCTGTGGTGCCATGAGCACTACTCCGGGTGCGGCTTTTGATGCGCTTCTCAATCTGCCTCCTCTCGACATTCAAGTATAGAGTGTGGCGATGAGCTCTGCCCATAGACTAGCTCAGCTTGGCTTATTTATTTATTTATTTATTTAATTATTTGATTAGGTGAAGACGATGTGGGGCACTGCTCTATTAGGAGTTCGATGTGTGAGATCTCCCCGATTCTCACTATGCCTTCGGACGCTCGGGTGCCCTTCTTCGACTTCAGAAGAAGGTACGAAGTAATCCTCTTAAGCAGAAGTAACTGGGACGATCCAGATCTATGTACGAGGAGATATTCTGAGGTCTTCTTCACGGACGGCTCGAGGTCAGATAGTAGATCTGGAGCTGGTGTCTATCTACATTCATCGAATGGCAGGAGGGCTTTCTCTCTTGGAGAGCACGTTTCGGTTTTTCAAGCAGAAATATTTGCTATCCTGAGAGCTGCCTGTTGGGCAATTGAAGAAAGATGGAGGGGAAAAGGCATTGCTATTTGCAGTGACAGTCAAGCTGCACTGGTGGCACTGCGTAGACCCCTGACAAAGTCGAAAATTGTCCAAGAGTGCAGAGCACGATTGAACTCTGTCACCAGATTCAATAGGGTGCATTTGCTCTGGGTACCGGGGCACTGTGGTGTTGAGGGGAATGAAATTGCTGACGTCATTGCAAAGCAAGGTTCGGGACTTCCACTATGGGGCCCTGAACCCGCCTTGGGTGTGCTGACCGCATCTGCACGTGCCATTCTTCGAAAGTGGGTAGATGATGCTCACAAAGATATATGGAAGACTGCTGGTGTGGCCAGGCACACGAAGGTCTTCCTTTCAGAACCCAACCATGTGACTGCGGGATTCTTGCTCAATAAGAGCAGGAAAATTTGCAGGGCCATGGTGGGTATTCTGACTGGATACAACTGCCTAGGAGGACATATGTACCGAATAGGTGTTGTACAGGATGACCTCTGTTCATCCTGTCTAGAAGAGGCTGACTCTGCGGAGCATTTGCTCTGTGAATGCCCAGCGTTTGCGCGTCTCAGATATCAATGTTTTGGCTGGGATGTTGCACGCATGCAGACAATAGCCTCTTTTCCCCTATCAGTGATCCTAGACTTTATCAAGAAGTCTGGGATACTATGGTAGGCAGGGGGAAATGAGTACAATGGGTCCTTTGGCCTGAGTGCTTAGAGGTGCCAATGCGCCTCTTCTCCAACTTACGCACACAGACACACACACGGACATGTTACAAATCCACATTGTGTACAAAAATAATGTTAGGCCCATTTTATGTGTTAAATACCTTCTTTTATTGCCTTAATATCAAGCACTTCAAGCTTACCATGTATGCTTTCACTTATGTTGTTGAATAGAAAAAATTAACCGTTTTTCTCTAGATAGTTTGTTGCCTCACTTAAATTCGGAGCGAAACACTTCAGGCTGAAATTAATGCTAGATTTAAGCCAGCAAGAAACACTGAAAAGAAAATGCAACTATGATGTTTCTTCAAAGCTAATATTATCATCAATAGTGAAAGAATTGATAGTATAAATCTGCTCGAACGAATAGTATCTGATATCCCAGCATTGCACCACTATTTCCGGTGAACTTAGGTCAGACATTGCATTCTTATTATATTGATTCATCTCGTTAACTTTTTACTAGATCGCTAAAGTATGATCCTCTTACGTTTTCCTGCCGATTCTTCCAATCAATTGCAATTTAATTCTCCACCATTCGCACATCCATTACTCATCCTGCCAGATGATCATCATAGTTTTGTTAAGTGAAAACCTACTTTTACAAACCTTATGTCCTTCAAAAATAATGTTTTGTCTACTTTCGATTAACAAGGATAAGAAGCTGTTCTCAATATTTTTGAATTCATATTCTCAGATTCGCTTTTGTTCCATGTTTGAAATCTAGCTAGGATCCATTTTTGGACCCTTATTGTTTTTGCTTTTTCTAAATGATCATTTTTCGCTGATAAACTCATCTTGCTGTTTGTATGCGTTTAATTTGAAGATGCTGACAGTAATTAAGTGTCGTGAAAATTACAAGCATCTTCTAAATGACCTTTGTACCTTGAACAGGTGGTGCTCTGCCAGCTCCCTAGCTCTGAATATTTGAAATTGCCTTAAAATGACTTACACTTTAAGGCAACGCCCTATTTTATTTTATTTAGCTCTTTCTGGGTCCTTTTTTGATGCAGCCGGAAGTTACAAAGATCTGAGTGCCGTTTTTATTCTAAACTCAAATTTTAACTAGCGCATCATGCGTTTCAACTTGTCGGCATTGCGATTAGCTGGATATGTACGAGTGCTTAGGTCTTCAAAACCTTTAGCGGATATTTCTTGACCTCCATCATCCGACTTTTTTTGTAGATATGGTTGTTAACCAAACATATCGTGCTAGATTTTCTAATAAACCTTATTTCAATTTTTAAAAAACCACTTTTGGCTTCATAGCTTGCGATCTCAATTCGATTAATTGGTGTGACTTGTTTCGAAAATTTCACGTCGACATTGCAGCTAAGAAATTCTTTACAACTCTTCTTCATTTAATAATTTTTCTCACCGCAATTTTTCGCTCTACCAAGAGTGTTAAACGTACTCTGTATACTAAAAATGTTGCACGAAGGAAATTTTTAGTTCTCATTCTCACCAAGACTACGCTGATTTCTCTCGATCATGCGTTGCTACCAAGAATAAAACAAGGCTTACCATGCACAACTATTTTGCGCACATTGAATCTTCTCTAATTTCAATTGACCCTAAAAATTTCTGGTCATTGGTGTGCTTTTTAAAATTCTTCTCTCCTATTTTCTTGAAGCTGAATCACTTATATCATCTCTTGATTTCAATTACTCCCCTGGCCCTGCTGACCTTGTCACCTGCAGACTTGCGTAACACGCTCAAAACCCTTAACCTCCCGGTGGAGCGAAAAGGGGACAGTTTCGCCCGGCTTAGTTCCCGTCGAAATGGGGTGAGTCGAATATAGATGCCATTCGCTTTGATCAAACAACTGAAAATGTCTTTTAAACCACCGTCTGGAAGCGAGAAATCAACGGCGGCGTCTCTAACACTCGCGGCTTTCAAGCTACAATACAGGCAACTAGATATGTTGACACGATTCTGCCAGAAGGGCCAAGGAAGTGACACCAGCGACCACACTTTATAGAAAGTATATTCAATTGCTTTGTTTTGTTCTTACATCTACCGTCGGCACCGGGTTACACTGATCAAGTTTCACTACTAAAACTAAGTTACAATAGGTGCGTTTTTTTGCTCCAGTACAGAGCAGAATAAAACTATGCCGCGAAAACAACGATTTAGTATAAAACAACAGTGCTTTCGCTAAGACTGACATAGGTTGCTGCATTTGCTGTGGTACCACACAACAGCTGAAAATAAAGAAAGAAAATAACGAATATACACTACCACAATCGATAGAAAATAGAAAAAAAACTAACAGAAAATTATTTCTTTTAGCTTTCTATACATTATGAGTGCTTTTTCTAATTTCCTAACTACCAAAACATTCAACATAACCATGAAAAACCCAAAGCCACCTCACAGAAAAAAAACAACTTCTCATGAGCTTTTCTTTTTTCCATCAGCACATTCTACACTTCAACACGTGAACTACAAATGAGAAATAGATTTTCTGTACTAGTGAATTCACTGGGATAGGATTGTTGTTGTTTCCAATGCATATATCCTATTCTCTACTGGATAGAGGAGCAAAAAAACACGCCTAATAATATGTTGCAATCTTATCCTACCTCACTGCTTCGCCTTTGCAAGTGATTCGGTCATCTTCCTTTCGATCGTCACTCAATGCTCGCCAACGCTCGTTAAATTTGGCCCAAACTTTTGCGTTTAAATTCCAGTGCCACCCCGAATCGAATTTAAATTGCCCCCGTTGGTAAATCTCTGAGACGATGTCCAGACTCACGCTTTTCACTGTCTTCGCTCCATGGTATCCAAACTCTGCGCTTTCCCTTACTATGCCGGCCTTCCACAAATCAAAAGAACTTCGCCTCGCTCGGTCGCCAGAACAATTTTCCCCAAAGACACCAACCAAGAATAAAAGAAATAGTGTTACGTACTGCCTTGCGCCAATGCGTCCGTACCTCACCTTGGTTCCGTCAAAAAAGAGCTCCCTAATCACGATTGACTTACCGCGTAGCTTTTCATAGTAGTTTTTTCAACCACTTCTGCTGTATCTACAATGCCGTTGTCGCCACCTACCATTTAACATGCTGGCGGGTGCATTGGCCCAACGCTTTTGTTCGATTATCATTGCTGCGTACATTTTCCCGTGGTTTGTTTCGCCGGATGACCAATGATTATTAGAACGCCTCCTAAAGTCTACCGGCCGCTTGGGGCACTCTCGTCGCTGGCTGGCGCCATGATGCCATTTCATCTGTAAATCTGAATGTTTTTTGGTTGATGTTTCGTTTCGGGCGCAACTTAAGTGTTTCTATTTGGATTTCGTTTCGGGAGCAACTTGAGTGTTTCTATTTAGATTTCGTTTCGAAAGCACGGCTCGCGAGGACTGTATTAGCACGCCATCATTTGGGCTACCCCATTTCGCCGAAAATTTGTCGTCTGTGTCTCGCGATTAGCTTCGCCCCTACATCTACGGACGGCACTACTCGTTCGTTGAAGGGTGTATCAGCGGCTGGTTAGTCTTGTGTGTTCCAGCTTTAAATCCTTAGCTCCCCCCGGGTTAGGCTAAGTTTGTGATTTACTGGGCCGAGTAGTCGTCGTTCGTCCTGTTTGTATCGTCAGCGATGGCGCAACCTGGTAGAAGGCAAATCCATATCGCTCCGGAGCGCATCGTTTATGTTCCACTTATATCTACTATATGTTCTTTGCTTACTTACTATATTTCCATATGTTCTTTATGTTCTTTGTCAAAAATCTGGCATCTTTTTTATACATATATTTTATACACACATAACACAATTTTACACATACATAATTTTACTTGATGTAAGGCTCTGTGCTCGTAAATTTGGCAAACATTTTGCCTATTTTAAAATCTGATGAACGCAATGTTGCCTCGAATGATCACCCTATTTCCATCCTGTGTGTGTCTAAAATCATTGATCGTTGCGTGTTTACCAAAATTTAGACTCTCTTAGCTAAGAAGATACGAAATCTTTGCAATATGGCTTCGTGAAAGGTCGGTCCTAATCATTGAATTTTCTCATGCAGTGGCCTTGACGTTAGATGCGAACTGTCAAGTTGGTGACATATATAGCGTCTAAAGCACTTGCCTCTGTCAATCCTGAGCATATTCGTATCAAATTACATTACTCTAGTATCGGCGAGCCTTTACTTTCTTGGATATCTTTGTTTTTAATTAATCCCACCTGCTTTGTTTCCATCTTCAACGTGTCGTCCTCACCGTTTTTTCTCTCTTCTAGCGCGCCTTAGGAATCCATATTGGGACCGCTCGTATTCAATCTCTTCACCAACGATCTTTCAAATGTTTTAGATTTACCAAAGAGTAGAAATAATTTTTATGTTAACTAAATGCAGTCTTTCTCTGATATCCATTAACATATACTGAAAATTTCGGTTCAATCAAATAAATCGATCGTTAATTAAGGTGGTTGAATTTTTTGAGCATGATGATTGATCTTATTGACCAGCGATGTTACCATGATCGAAGTAACCACTACGTTACTTTCAATTCGAATCAGATATTGCCTCAAGCCTGAAAATCAACACGCCCACCGCCCACCATATATCTATAAATAATATCTAATAAATTAAAGAAACAACAAAAGGCCAAGAATAGATCCTTGCGGAACTCCTGAGGGAAAAAAGCTGTAGAAGAGCAAGAGCTAGAAGTAACAACACAAGAGCGATCACAAACGTGAGAAGAGAACCAACAAAAAAGGGCACCAGAGAGACCAAACCCTGCTAACTTTGACAGAAGAATATCAAGGTTCACAGAATCAAAGGCCTTGGCAAAGTTGGAACAGAGAACATCTACTTGCTTTTGCTGCGCAATCGACCAGCGGATGCAACGGTGTTTTTCAAAGACAATAAGTTTGTCGCCGATGACTTACCTTTGATGAATCCATGCTGTTCACTGGCCAGCAAGGGCTGAACGAAAGGGTACACTCAATTGTAAACGACTTTTTCGAGGAGTATGCTGAAACATGGCAAAAGGGATATGGGACGGTAATGAGAGATGGGAGAAATAGAAAACTTTAAAAGTTCCAATTTGCTTTGCTTGTTTCGTAAGTACTTTTCAACTCTGTCAGAATTTACCACAACTTGCACTTAGTGTTAAACATTTATAGAACTCGATCATAAACAAGCTTAGAACATTATCAGTTTTCGTTTTGTATACTTGGTTTTTCCAAACTTATTTTTTCCATAGAAATACATAGATACCTGAAAATTTTTCATAACGTCCGCTGTTACCAAAGGGTAAAACTAATTTTTATGTTAACTAAATGCAGACCTTCTTTGGTATTCATTACTATTCACTGAAAATTTCGGTTCAATCAAATAACTCGATCGCTAACTAAGGTTTTATTGTTAAGTGAACTATAAGTTTCGTAATAGTTGTACAGTTTAAACGTATTCAATTAGTTTCAAAAACGACAAAGCGTTGCCAGCACGAAGCTTTTTTATTAGTTTAACACCAAGGAACTCATGCCTACAACTTCCGATCCAATTATCGGATCTAAATAAAATTCACAGATTCAGAGACAAAGTGAAGCAGACTTGATGTACTTACCATGTCGGTGTTAAGAAATTGCTCCTGAACTGATCATTTTTTCCAAGGAATGCTACCATTTCATTTTTTCAACACCTTGTAATGGAAACAAGCAGTAACTGTTTGAATTTCAAAAGTATAGCATTTTTTTCGGCCGGTATTTTGGCATTGAGTCAACTCTCATATGTGTGCACTCAAGCTAGCGAAAACAAGACAGGAAGAACTTTAGAAAATTTTACGCATCATTTGCTCCTAAATACATATTTTTGCGTAAAAACTAATTGTTCTTATTTTTTTTTCTGTGATATTGCCAAAGCTCAGGGGATTGCCCTTTGAAGCGAATGCTTGGCGATGGCGGTAGGGAGACACATATGGGAGAAGCCGATATCAATTATTCCATTATTCTTTTAAGTGCCACATTTATTTCTTATTTTCTAAAGCGCTAGTGTTATGCCTAGTCGCTATACTAAAGCTTTTAATGTGACACTTAATTAATGGAGCGCTGGTATTATGCCCAGTCGTCGACTGTTAAAACAACACAATACGAACAAATACAGCCATGGGCACAACGGGATTCGAACCCGCGGCCAGTAGATCGCTGCTTCGGACTGACGCGTTAGCCAGCTAAGCTACCGACCCCCTAAAATGTGAAAAATAGAATAAAATCTACCAAAACATAAAAAAAACTTGACGGACAAATTTTAGGTAAATATGGTTAAAGAAGAAGAAGAGTCATAAGAATTTCTCAGTTTTAACTTCAAAAATCATCAGCTGTGATATTTCTTGTCACTTGGAAACAGTCCGCCGGTAATTTCCAGCGGAAAAAAGTACATGCAAATTTTTGAAAAGGGCGACAATAAAACGTTGTTGAACGCCCTTTTGCAAACACAAGGAAGTTGGGAAACACAGTTTGGAATCTGACAGATTCGGAAGCATACACAAAAACAGAAAATTTTACCAATATTTTTTCCGAAATCTCAAAAAAATTATAAATTTTTGTTAAAATGTTCAAAATAAATAAATATCGATGTGTTTTCATGTAAGAAAGAGAGCCTCTTGCAAAGCTTTTAGCATTATCATTCATAACATTAGACTGACAATTATTTTCGCCATACATTGTATCAGCTTGAAATCACTCCGCAATAAGTATTCTCGATGTGAAATATGTAAAATTGCTCGCAGGTGTTAGCCCATGTGGAACATACAGAGACTTCGTACATGTCATGGCTTGAGGGAATAGTCTCGCAATGAAAAGATTGAGAGTAAAGTGCTTACAACATTGCCGCATACAGATCACAAGCATACTGAAAAAGTCCCATTTTAGGGATGGAGTCACGCAAATTCGATTTACATTGTGATTTCATTATGCAAATTCACGGATCAATGCAAATGTGTTGCAAATCGAATAAGTTCGAGTGAATTCAAATTTCATTCGATTGCGTCATAAATGGCTAAGTCAATGAACAATATTCAATACATTTGAGCTAGCTATTGAGTGATTTAAGAGATTCGGATGAATCGAAAATAGATGTTTTATAAATAATTTTCCATTTTGATTTTCGTGATCTTTTTTGGACTGGTTTATAAATAATAAAGAACTGGTGGATTTTGAAAAAATAAATTGGATTGTTGTGGCATCAACCTTTAGTAATGACTTAAACGAGAGCGAAGTTTCATTACTTTCTTTATGCTGGAGAAAGAACAACACCATTTTTGGAAGACTAATTTTGAAATGGGCGGTGAAAATTTAACGCTTATTAGAGTTGTAAGTAAAAAATACGAGCAATTACTTTACAATAGCTTACAAAGTATTAGCAAAGAGCACACCACTTTACGAAAATCTATTTCCTTACTTGAAAAAGCAAATAATACTTTATATGCTCTTTGATCAACAGCGGAATGCCTCATAAGTGCTAAAATATGGAGTACTAATGACTAGACTGCGGATGTTTATGCACTAACGTATTTTGTAAATAAGGGAGGTAAGAAATAGAGATGTAAATCAAATATTTGTATCTTAATTGTTTTATTGTAACATATTAAAATATGCATATTTTATGCAAAATATTATGCAAAATATTATGCAAAATATATGCAAAATATGCAAAATATATGCAAAATATGCAAAATATATGCAAGATATGCCAAATATATGCAAGATATGCAAAATATATGCAATTTGAAAAGTCTGCCAGATATGATATTTTATTATAATTTGCATTGCCGTATGTTACAACTGCTTTTTTCCAGATTAGGAAATATAAATTTGTGACGTTTGCCTGATAATATTATATTGTAAGCAGAGAACGATCGTTCGACGTTACAAGAAGTACTTGGAGCATATTTAAATTTGCTCAAATGGCATGCCTGGCTCTCCTTTGGTTCTTCAAGGGACCCACCCTTCAAAATGCTGCTGACTTATATCGTAAAGTCCTGGATTTCTTTTCAAAACTGCATAGACTTTTGCAGCAAATTTTTCTCCAAAAATTTGGCGTATGTTTTCCATATTTTTAATGATATCGACCACATATCACATGGGCTCTGTTGTAGATAATCCCACTGTTTCTAGTTGCTTCATACTGATTGGCAAAGTACCAAAATGTGCTTCGATTAATGCCAAATCCTGAGGAAGTTGCATACTTTGCAATATTTCCTGTCCTGTTTTATTTGACATTGCATCCTTTACATCAAAAGATTCAATTACCTGTTTTGAGCACTTGGATATACAAAAATACTTAATTAATAAAGTCAAATTTTTATTAATAATAGAAAATTAATACCCCTTTGATACCCTCCAAATGCGTTGCATAGGGCACAGCGGCCTCTATCTATGTTCCCCATCTTGTTAAGATGTGTTCTGGTGGTAAAGGGGCATTTACCAATGTCACTCGATAACGTTCTACACGAAACGAAGCTTTCAAAAACACTTTTTTGACAGATGATATCAATTTATCATGTAAAGGGAAGTGAAGACTCACTTCTTTTGCTACCCTTTGCAATCCGTGAGCTAAACAAGTTAGATGCAACATATTCGAGTAAAAAAATTTCAAGTTGCTACCAGCTTTCAACATGTATGCTGCTGCATCTGTTACAAGTAGTAACCTTTTTTCTTCGCCACCGTTTCGCCGTAAGTCCCACATCGTCCAATTCACAAATCGAGAAATAGTAGCATGATTTGATTGCTCGAGTTGTCCAGAAGCAAGTAAATAAGGGTTCTGCTATTTCATTCTCCCACAGTTTCCCAACTATTAAAATCGCTAATTACGAACGGTGTTATATGTAGTCTCGTCATTTCGAATCTCCTGAATTGCAAAATTATTGCAATCTTGCAAAGAATTTTTCCTCGAGCAGAATATTCGATTCATCTGGAATATTCTGCTTTGCATATTTTTTAAGCAACATTCTCAACAATTCATTATCAAGGCTTCTCCAGGGAATATTAACAGCGACCATTACTCGACACATGTCACTATAAAATGAATTCTTCTTGAATGCATTTATTTCATCTTCTGGATTTATATTTGTAGCGTTAAAAGCATAATCTTTGTCTTCAACATTATTCTTGTGCCCAACAGTATCTACACTCAGAAAAATATGTTTCCGAAAATCAAAGAAAATATTTACTTGTTTACGAGATGTGAAATCTTCCACAAATCAAATAAACTTTTATTTGATATCAGTAATTTGTATACATATCATTGAAAAACTTCTTATATTCAACGAAATACAATTTTTGCTTTACCTTATTTCAAGTAAGTAATTTTCCTCAAATCTTGTAAATTACGTCTATGAATTTAGTAAATTATATCTACACCGCGAATATTTTTTTCTATGTTTCAACAACAACCACGCTTCAATATTCGACGAAAAAATTGATAGTTTTTCCGTCTTCTATCAACTTTTCCTCTACACAAATAAAGGGTCGATAGCTTAGTCCGCTAACGTGTCAATCCAAAGCAGCGATCTACCGCTCGAGGGTTCGAATGCCGCCGGGTTCATGTCATGGTTGACTTTGTTCGTCTTCAGTGTTCCTAACTCCATTGATTAAGTGGAACATTATAGCTTAAATTGGCGACTGGGCATAAATAATACTAGCGCTTCAGAAAATGAGAAAAAAATATCGCACCTTAAAAAAAGGAAAAAATGGTAATTTTTTTTTCAAAGTTTTGCGTGCCAACAACATGCTATGCTTTCAAAGCGGTCCCCCATCTAAGTAGTAACCGCGCCCAGCACTGCTTAACTTCGGTGATCGTACGTGAACCGATTTATGCCAGATGCCAGATGTTCTTGAAATTATATTAAATTTTACTCAGGGCAAGTGCAATATCAGTGCTTGAAATGAATAAATTCCTTTCTTTCGATTGAATAAATATTTCTTTGAAACTATACCAAATTACTCAGGGCAAGTACAATATTTGTTCTTTGAAATGAAGAAATGTCTTTCTTTGGATTGAGTAAATATTTCTTTGGCGCAGAATCATTACCAATTTTCTTTGATAATGTGTTCATTTTTCTTCAAAAAATAGAAGTATTTTTCTCAGTGTAAATGTTGTCAATTGTGATTTTCTTTCACATCGAATCTAATTATAAGTAATGAAATACACAGTACGTTAAATAAGTATTTTACCTAATACGTAATTATAATTAACTGAAAGACAGTATTAAAAAAATATATCCGCCTCTTTATTAGAAGCTTGACAATAAACAGTTTGTCCACCCCGATACCCTGTGAAATATTTTTCCTTCAGTTGGTCAAGCCCATTTTTCACTCTTGCACTTCTCGATTTGATTGTTTTCGGCATGGTCTTGACTTTGAATTAATAATAATCACTTCACTAACCACTTTATACACGATTATGCAACAACTTGTAAATAATTCGAGAGAACTAACTACTGATCGTGAAATCCAATTCGCTCGAAAGTAACCGTGCAATCGAGTTGCTATGGAATTTTTGATAAGTGAATAAATACAGCACCACCAGTTTCGTTTAATTGGCTTTAAGATGGCTCTGAGGCAATAAATGTAATGCAGGGGAACAGAGAGTTTGTGCATATGTAATTTATGCAAAATATATGCAAAATATGTGCACAATATGCAAAATATATGCAAAATATGCAAAATGTATGCAATATGCAAAATGTACGCAACATGCGAAATAAATTATACATTTTTAGAATCGTCTGATGACAAAACAAATTGCTATGTCAGTCCCACTACTCTGGCTTTCTTTATTAAAAATATGCATATGCATACACATCCGCAGTCTACTAATGACATGAAAAGTCCCGATGTTCTGCATTACAAGTTCGAAACGTCCCCTTTAAACATATTGAAATGAGGCAACTATTAATGCATGCCTTTTACAGAGTTTAAGCGATAGCCACACAGTAGTCTAGACTAATGAAACACATCTGTTCTAATTAAAAAACGATTTATTTTATTCCAATGACCATCTTTTCTATTCAACTCACAACTGTTAAGTGAAAATTTCGGTAATTTTAAACTCAGTTGTGTCAGCTTTCTCCTCGAGTAATTCACATGTCATATTTCTAGATTTACCAGTATTTTTGATCATGGTAAATAGTACGTAAAAAAACAATTGTGAATGGTAATTTTACATCTAATTTCAAGTGACAATTGTCATGCAGTGATGTGGGACAACACGAAGTCGAATTTAGATAAGTATAATATTATTTGCGTTAAATACGATGCTTTCCCCTCATTTCAGGATCCCGCTGGCGTGCCGCAACACCCTTCATCGCTTGTTGTTTGTTTTTTTTTTGTACAATTTTATGGTAGAAAATGACACGAACAAAATAAACTAGGTGCGAATAAGTTTCTCAAGCCAAAAAATTAGATAAAATATTATTTAAAACAATATTTTTTTCACCATCGCGGAAAATCACCACACTTAGGAAATTTGACGTTTTTTGCATCCTAGTACTCGCAAGGCGTTGGCATTTTTTGGTTCTTGCTTTGGCAATATTGTATGCCAATTTTCTTGCCAAAGTTGCAGATAGACGGAGATGCAAGTAAATAAGAAGTTGCTATTCTTCTTCTTCATCACATACTCTTCTCACCCAATTTTTTAATACCTTAAAATGTGAATGCTTGTCTAATGCTAATGCTGCTCTAATGCTGTTGCTAATTCGTTCCAGCAGCATTTGCAGTCAATGCCTCACCATCAACTATAAATCTATGTTTTCAAGTCTTCAAACGCCTCCTCTCTAGAACTATTGACTAGTATGTAAATAAACTTAACATCAAAAAAACTCTAGCGCACCTGAACCGCTAGAAACACTAATGTTCGAAGAACAGTAGAAGAATCGTGCAGGTTTTGAGTGCATATTCCCCCACATGAGCTGCTTATTACGGCCAAACTGTTTCAAATGCCACGTTTTACTTTCGTCTTAAGAATGCATTATAACTCATATGGTGGAAGGTTTCAGATATTACCACTGGCATGAATTTCAACGTTTATGAGAGCAAAACACGGGTTAATTATATTCGTTATCAGTTGCTTATTTCACATAATTTTGAAAACAGCATCTCATATAACATCAATTAAGAAAATGCTCAGTGCCTGCAGCACTGTAACTGAAGTTGGAGTTTGGGGCTGCGATCCGAAAAATTTGCAGAACTTTGGGAATTGATACATCGGTTATTTATTTTCATTGTAAATGTTTCCGGTATGTATACTAACTGTAAGCATTTATTGATACAAAAGTAGCACAACCGACTCGTGCTGGCCACCTTTCGCCAGTATCAAAGCCAAGAATATATCAAATCTGCTTCACGTTGTTTAATTACATTCGAAGTTATAGGAGTATAAAGAAATTTAGGGTTACCTGCAGCGAGTTTTTTCAAATGATCGAAAGCTTAATATTTGCTGTTTATTGTCACTACAATATCATTACCATTTGAAAATTCTACGATAAAACCGCTTAATAAAGATATTGCAATTAAACACAAAACCAACAATAGCTGGCAACCCTATCGTGGCTTTTCAACCAAATTTGGCCTGAATAATGTTTATGACAGGTTTCATTAATTGTATGAAATTCGTACTGATTTCATGACTGCACTGGAAGCTATAGTGCAAAAAGTTTTATTTTCCTGAGCGAATTTTCAAAACCAAAGACACAAAAATTACCATAGCTGGCAGCACCAATCAAATTTTTCAACCAAATTTGCAAACAGAGATTAGAGTTAGGTTTAGCTACTGTGTCAATTTCATGAAAATCTGGTAACTTATTCACATTTCATAGGGCAAAAAGCAGTTTTTTTTCTTTGTAATTTTTCAAGATGGCACCACTGGCACAGACTTGCCAACAATTCAAAATCGCTTCTATCAAATCTGGTCTTACTTAAGTCGAATGCATTCTGTAAATTTTAGCTGTATCTGATTATTGGTTCGTGAGTTTCCGTGAACAGAATTTTTTGATGCTAAAAATATAGGTTAACTGGGAGAGGGTTACCGTTCTTGTCCGACATGAAATTTCCAAAGTTTTATTTTGAACGTGTAGATATAACATAAGATTTTTATACAGATTGGTTTTATTGTAAGAAATGGACATTTTTTTGAATATTCGATGGTTTGAATGTTTTCACTTCCAAATTTTTTTTTCAAAATGAAGACTCCAAAATTATCATAGCTGGCAGCTCCAACCGAATTTTTCGACCAAATTTCTACCAAACGTGGCTTAAAGTAAGGTCCAGCAATTGTGTGAGTTTCGTCAAAATCGAACGATTCAATCAGAATTTATAGGGCTAAAAACAGTTATCTTTTTTAGTGGTTTTTCAAGATGGCACCACTGGCACAGAATCGCCCGCATTTCAAAATCACTTCTATCAGACTTGATCCTATTTAAGGCAAATATATTCTGTGAATTTCAAATAATTCTGCTCATCGGATCGTGAGTTTCCGTGAACAGAAGTTTTTGATGCTAAAAATATAGGTAAATTGGCCAAGGGTTACCAGGCGTGCCCGTTATACCATATCTTTTTTTTTTTGGTTATGTAAACAAAGCACAAGATTTACATATGAATGGCTGCTTTTTGAAGAAACGGCATTTTTTCAAGAGAGACGATGATTTGGAGGTTTTCACTTTCAGTGCCTGCCCTAGCTACAGAGTTGCCAGCATGCTCATTAAAAGCTACACAAATCTACAACTAACTAATATCAATATGTCCTGAAAATTTCGTAATGATTGAATAGCTCTGTCAAAAGTTATCGAAATTTAAAAATTTTCAAATTTTCCCGTCCTCTTTTTAGGCACCCAGCGCACACATAGGGTTAAAAAATTCCAAAGCATTATCCGATTCATATGTAAAACACGTTAGAAATTTATTTCGTTAACTTTATTTTTGCGAAAATCATTTGTGCACGAAATAATGGGTATATTAAAAATATCACTTAAATGGCCACCGGCGCCAAAAGGTTAACAATAACTGACATTTAAAGAGACCTGGACCTATTCTGCATATACGTCAATGTATCCTGAAAGTTTCAGCTAAATCGGATGGCGCGTTCCCGAGATTATCTCACTGAAATTTTTTGATGATATATATATATATATATATATATATATATATATATATATATATAAATATATATATATATATATATATATATATATATATATATATATATATATATATATATATATATATATATATATATATATATATATATATATATATATATATATATATATATATATATATATATATATATATATATATATATGGAAACATGAATTTTTGGCCGAATCGATTTTAATACTAATGTTCTTCGAACATTAGTAAAAAAGACTCAAATTGTAACCTCATAATAATTTCAAGCAACTCAAAAACTTAAATATGCAAAAAGCAGCTCACTAATCACTTTTGAAATGCGATACCGCAATTCACTGCAACCCTTAAATAATTATTGTCTATCGAGTTCTCCGTATGCATTTGCACTAGAAGCAGTCGCATCGCAAATTTAGTACGATCCTGATAAGTGAAAATTCCAACGCTGATACGTTACTATGTAAGCTGCATATCAGAATTTAAAATTTATAATGGGACAAAAGGCTCCTTCTTGTAACGTACTTTAATTCCATTTGGATATATCCTTCATGTCTAGCACCACCAGACTGTTGCTGTTTTCTGCACGTTCGCTTACATACGAGTACGTATGTGCCTAGGTTGTGCTCCTGGCAAAAACATGAAATTCAATAACAGTGTGGCATTTCATTCCTCACATAATTTCACACAGTTTCGAGTTCATCCCGGGTATTTTCCTTGTCATGCACGGCACACATACTCACACGATTTAAGTTCAAAAATAAACAACCGAAGGAAAAAACCGGGGAATGTTGAAAATGTCAACGAATGTTTATTTGTGTGTTTGCTTGCATACTGCAAATACCTTGAACATGATTTAAGCATTTTCCGTTGTTCGTGTCAAAGTGATTTACCGTTTCGAGTGCATTTCGTTTGCAGTCCCGCTTCTATGGAATAAAAAATCCCGTCTTTTTCGCCTTCTCCTAGCTGCCCCAGGAAAGTTGTTTTACCTTTGGTCCTTTGTCAGAAGCTCTTGATCCGACCATGTTCTACCTGGTGGTAGACATTACACTTAACTGGTTACATAATACCTTCAAGGATTGTAGGGAGAAATCAAAAGCCAAGCACCATACAATCGTGCAGGTATGATAGGATCCTAGTTAGTAAGAAAGTAATTTTTTCCGGATTTTCATTATTTATTCTAATTTAAGTCGTGGTTGATTATGAAAGTTGTTGAAACGATGTAAAATTGAAATTGAATGACTATAATCCAATCTTTTTGCTATTAAAAGGTAAATTAGTCCTTGAGCAATAGTAATTATGGTGGTAAAATTAATGGTGGAATTTTTGTAAGAAACTAATAAGTTTGGTTTGACAAGCGAATTTCGAGATCAACACTGAAGTTTGATTTTTATGAGATAAGGAATTCAAAATTTAGTTAGCGCTATTTTAATAATCCCTTGCAACTAGTGATTGATTTAAAGCTACTGAACTTCACGCATTTTCTTATTTTGTAAATTTATTGAATAAGTTCAAGTTTTAAATAATTTTCGAAAAAGTTCTCTGGCTCTACTCGTTACTCTCGCATGAGAGCAAGGTTTGGTCACCTGTGCCATGGATGCTGTAAAGGATGAATGATGGCCCTAACTGTGCCACGCATTGTAACACACTGACGAGCATTAAAGAAAAAGACGTAAACAGAAAAAAAATTCAGGAGCCCTTCTCAACACGACGAGCGAATCTGAAGCGAATCTAGAGCGAATCAGGAGTGAACCTGGAGCGAATCTGGGGCGAAACTGGAGCGAATCTGGAGCGAATTCCCTTATTCATTTTTAAATTTAATTACATGACGAATCGAATCCAACGTGTAGCATTTCAAGGTGTCTTATCATCTGAAATTAAACCACGTCTGGTGTTTATAGGCATAGGCACTATAGGCATTTTCTATACATTACAATAGTTTGTTTATGTAAACAAAATAACAGAGAACAGAACCCATAAGATACCCATAAAATGTTATTATTTTTCCACTTCTGAAATCGATTTTGAAATCAATCCTATATAGCACTCTCTAACCAAACTTGATTTTAAAATGAGTTTGTGAATGTGCATCATACATCCTCTGAACGTTGTTTTTGCATTACAAAATCTTCAAGAATCTTTTTTCTCTAAATGGGACAATTTTATTCCACATCATATTTCAATAGTATTTTGAATTTCGAAATAAATTGCAAATCACAAAGTGTGTTGTTGGGTCTTTCCTCCGAATGTATTTATCATATGCATTTCAGTAAAAAGTTTTGTGGCATATTGATTTCGATTTGCAACATGTTTGCCGCCAGCTTCTTTGCTTGACTTCATTTTCGTAAAATGTCATCCAATGTGTTACTTCGGCTTGGTCGAATCAACCTGCAGCTAGCAGACATTCATCTTTCACAAACACCATCTTAAAAAGACTATGCAAAAGACGGTTTCCAGATAAACTACACAAAACTTTTGAAAAGCTAAAAATGTGCTACGCTTGTGCTTTACTAACATTGGGATTATAATAATTCAAGCATTTCGATATGAGTCAGAATCTGCACGTACAACGTATTCCTGGGTAGTGTAAAGCAGAATAAGGTCGTTATTCGTCAAGAAGCTCGCTCCCTACATTTGCAGTGGATGTGAACCAAAACCTATCACGCAAACAGTGGTGATAGTCAATAAATTTGAGATGGCATAATACGCTTTGATTTAAAAAGCACATAACATTTTCGTATGTGCTGGGTCATGATAGTAGTAATATTATGTCGAAAAGCTGCATAAAAAAATTTTTCTTTGTTAATTTTGAGTGCTTTTATTCTAGTAATTTAACAATATTCCATCCATTCGACCCAAATGGTAAATAAGATACTTAAAATCATGAACGAGACATTGAAAATCATGTAAAAGATTTCAAAGTGCACACATCTGTCCATCTCTGCTCTAAAATGGAATACGTGGTTTCGCGCCCAGTGTGGGTAAAAGATTTTAAAACCTCCATAAATGTTTCAGGTGAACCTATTTGTAATTCGGATTGAATACGATTCGCTCTCAAACCAAAGGGTCACAAATTCTAGTCCATCGATGAAAAAGCATAAGCGTACAGTGCTTCCACTATTCACTTATGAAGTTATCCTTACATATGCGAACATTTATCAGAAAAGATAATCCGCAATTCCGTCGATAAAATGAAAGTTGTAACCTGAATGAATAAACTGCACGTAGCGTTTAGTCGAACCAGTGTAGAGCGAAATCGCAAAGTTTTATGTGACAGGTTCGTGGAAAAATTCTACAGATGACCGTTAGATTGCAAGACTCGGTAATACAAAAATTGATTCGTTATAAATTTTGGTTCGATCAGGGCAAATTATGCTCAGACTGAATATTTTACTGAAAATGCTCTAAATACCAGCAAAAATACTCGTTAATTAAGTTATACTCATCAATACATACAATCAATACAATATACATAAGTATAAAACAATTTTCAAAAGAAATATTACATAACCAAAACATCATAAAACAGAAAAACAAATATTTTCACTTCAGAAAACAGTAAAAGTTCAAGTGGTTGAATCCGTCTCAGTCTAACACTCTGAGTGCGTACAAGTTCTATGCATTTTTGACCGATACTCTGCACTGATAACAAACAATTAACAAGAAACGCTGCAGATTTTTGGTTTGTCTGTTTTATCATTTTTTCTTGGTCCGGCTTCAGGCGCTACCTCAACTCGACACGCTGATGTGTATGATGTCAAATGTTAGTTCAATTTTCAAGACTAGTACTTTACATTTTTTCCGTTCTAATTTCAATTTCAGGAATTCGAGTAACAACATTTTGGAACTTTTAAGCTTTGCAATTGGTAAGTATTATATTTGTGTCCTTAATGAATCAAAGATTAAGTCATACTCAAAAAATAACGTCTCAAACTTTGCTGATGACGTTTTCCCAATTCGTCATTATTTTTGATACTTGCCAGGTAATACAGCTTTATTGCATTGACTAGGCATTCAGTTGATTGAGTCACTCGCACACAATACAAAGTTTTTCTAAATTGTCAGACATGACTTTTTGACAAATAAATTATTGACTTGAACTTAGTATTTCATTTCTGAATATTCTACAATAAAGCTATCGAATTTGCAGCTTTGAGCTTGCAAAGATAGATGCACTTATAAATGTTCAACTCTGAAGATGATCGCTTGAAATTCATTGCTAAAATCGTCTATCAATGGGAAAAAATTCTATTTACTTCGAGGACCTGTAATATCAAAAGTGCCACAAGGTTCTGTCCCTGGACCTGTTTTATGCAACACTTTCACTACAGACAAACTCTGAATCCATTTGCTAGACAACGCTCATTCGGCCAATCGTGATATACGGATCTCCATCCTGGATTGCCTGTTCCAAATCTGGCCATGGCAGAAGCGGAGATGTTTGAAGGGAGAATACTGTGCTTCTACATTAGCAGGTTTTACAACTCTGTAACTAAAAAGTGGCCTCGTATATCAAGAAACAGGAGTTGAGTCACTTAAGGACCGGGTTGTGGAACTGACAACAAAGTTTTACGCACAGATAGATGGACATGAAAACGAAATGATACGCGGTATCGGATGCACGAGTGGCTCTAATTAGCCACTTATGCGTCCATTGAAGATAACAAGACAACGGTTGCCCATGGAGATGCTGTTCATTTATGGTGATCTTCCGACGAATTGGAGGGGGCAGTTAAGACCCTGTTTAAGCTTAGGTCTAATTAGGCTAAGCTATTTGTAGTTAGACTTAAGCTAGGTTTAAATTAGTAAATTAAATTAGAATTTAAGTATTATAAACCTGGGTAATACTATATAGGTGTAAACCAAAAAATAAATGATGGATAAAACAAATAAATACAATCAACAAAGAACCAGCAGACCAAAATAGAATAACCACTTAATATAATATCTTTTATGTTGAATACGTAATCTATGTACGGTAAAGTAATCTATGTACGGTTTGATGAATAAAATTGTTATTGTTATTATTTATGATTTTATCGAAACTTTCAGCACTGGTTGTAAGTTGGTAAGGTTGAAGTGCATTTTTAACATTCAAATCACCAGATTGGGCAAATTGAAAATTTAAATCTCACAGATCTGTGTCGAAATACCTGTTTCCTTCTTTTTTCTTCGACCTAATCGAATATATGCTGAAAATGGGAAAAAAACTAAATACTACTTAAATAAATAAAATTATTCCCCACCCTAATGAACAGGGCAACACTTTCAAAGAACTTACAGCAAAAAACATCCTTATTCAGTGACTAACATATCTATAAAATGAAAGCTGCTTTTTAAAACAATGAGCCTTCCGATTAGTCATGAAAGACAGTACCATTCAAATGGTACCCATAACTGGCAGTAAATCATCCTGTCAACCGATTTGTTAGTACATTTTCGACCGTTCCGGACTCTTTGTCACGAATGTTTCAACCAATTTTATGCTTAGAGCCTAGTAGCAAGGATCGCGGCAGAATAAATTTTGACAAGTCTGCATTCTTTGGAGTGAAAAGTTAGCCGTGAGAAAAACGTAGAATCTGCTGATTATTGATAGATAAAATGTCAAGCATTTCAAGTTTTGGCAGGTTCTGTCAGTAAATATTACCTTTTCGCTAGGAAGAATATCCGAACCATCCAAACCGATTTAAACTCACAATTTTCACTGAGTGGAAACATGTTGCAAACATCATTTGCATTTACGTAATGAAAGGACCTTTTCACACGAAAATTTATGTATCGCTCTGACGAAATTTCCAGGCAAATTCTAGCGAGAAAAAAAATTACAACTTTTCTTAGTTGCTGAATTGTCGACATTAGCATTGATTCCTAACGACAACCCTCAAAAAAAATTACAACTCCACGGCGGTTGTTTAAAGTCGCCAATATAGCTGATTAGGCAAAATGCAAACTTTTCTCTAGCTTAGCAAATTTTCATGACTTGTGTTGCATGGAACACCATTTTTTTGATACCAAAGATCATGCCGTCAGTTTTATATCACAAAATATCCGTTATCATCCTTATGTAGCGCTCTACACTTGCTTACATAGTTGCCAAGATGGAAATGTCACTAATCAAAAAAGATAAATTTTCGAGCTGGTCCGACGTTATCTTTGAACTGCTCTCAGGTTTACACGGAGATGCGTTATCAAAGTAAGTGGGAGGTGCTCTTCAATTCCTGAGTAATTTAGAGCTTAAAGGTCCAACTATAATGGACTTTAATTAGCTTATACGAGCGCTGAAACCATAGATATGAAAGAATATGGATACGAAATGGCTATCCGTGTACCCATACGTGAGTGTGCCTTTTTTAATACACGCACAACATTGTTCTCTCACAAAAATTCCGCTCAGTGCGCCCCTTTCTACTGCACTCACACCCGAAAAGCCTTAATGCTGTGTCTAAATGCTGGGAACACCAGATCGGCGTAAAAGCGTGCAACGGGCAACACGGAAAGAAACTTCAACGTCAGTTTGATTTGTGTCGGAGACTGAGAGCATTGGCTTTCAGTCAAAATTTTTCAAATAAAATTTGGAAATTTTTCGGCGAATTCGGTGGAAACGTACATCTACTTTTGTGCGCAATCTTTTGTGTCGGTTTCGCGAGTAAACTAGCGGTAAAAAGTTATAAAATAGTGCGATAATGAAGTGCCGCGCTCTAGGCTGCAAAAGTAGCTACCGGAGTGCTTCGCGGGGGATATCGTATTTCGGGTGAGTAAAATAAACCTTTGGCAACAATTTCGGATAGTTTTTGTGTGAAATCATAATGAATTTCATTAACAAAAAGCATTTTAATCTCCACTCGCCGGTTTGGAGAAAGAAATGTCAAACGACATTCAAAATGGTGATCGCTCGTGCTTATGTTATCATATGAACTGTGTAGGGCACACACCAATACCTCATTCTCACACCAGTAAACAAAAAGTCGAAATTTAGCACATTTCTCTCGGTTGATTTCTAATCCATTCTCTCTTATATCTGTGGCTGAAACTGAACAAAAATTCACTCAATTGATGTCGATCGGTTAATTTGCCCATAATAGAATTAAGCGAAGCTTCATGAAGCTGCCGCCAGAGTGTTGAATATGAATTTGAATTTGCAGGCATATGAGATCAACTGATATGAGCATTTGTGCAATATATTTGAATAGGTTTTTGCTGCAATTGAAATATAGTTCTCTTCATAGCTTGCTAGCCCTGTTGCAAGAAATCTTAGAAAATTGTAGCTGAGCTAAGCTTCGGCCCTTTGCTGTGGATTATTAGATGATAACGATGGGCTTGGTGCAAGTTCTTAATATGTACTTATATTCAAATGAGTGTACGAAAGAAATGTTTTATTGTGCAATATTGATATGAGACCGGAATATACTTAATCAACAAGGTTTTTACTGCTGAAGAATAATATTCATAAGTGGATAGCTGAAACATGGTGCGTGGTTATTCTTTGAATACAAATTTTGCCAGCAAAATGCTGTGTGATGGCATTTTAAGTAATTTGTGTACTTGTATTTTTAAAAGTAAGTAATTTATTATTTTGTATATGCAATTTATTATTTTGTATTGTTCAACGCGTTTTCTTTTTGAAATTATATTTTGGGTACTAATTCTAATATAACTAAATGGTTAAATATGCAATGGCAATCAGCTATTTTCCAAACATAAACAACCTTTACATCTGGTGTCCTTTTTTTCCTCAGCAGCGAATCACAGAAACAAAATATTTTAAATACCTGTTATTATTCTTACAATGCCGCGCAGGATCATATTCGAGACATCTAATTACTAGTTCCTGTATTGTAAACTGACAATGAACCGTTTAACAATAAAATATTCAAATATTTTACATAACTATTATTGCTCCTACAATACCGCAATAACTCTACCTCCTGTAAAAATAACAAGCGATCCACGAAAACATATTCAAATATTTTACATACCTTTTATTGGTCCTAGTCGTTCTTCATACCTCTTGTCAAATTTCACTTAAGCGATGTACGGTCCCAGTCGTAGGCCGTATAAATGGCCTGAATTGAATTAAACTTAACGAAACGGCAGGTAAGTACATTACGGGTATGCCGCTTGCTTTCTACGCAACCGTACTGTCGCATAAGCTAATTAAAGCTCACTTAATTGTATTATAGTTTAACCTTAAGGCTGATTCACACCAATACAGTATTCGGTACGATGACGATATTTGGTGAGATAAAACGCATCACATGTTATTGCGATTTTATTTTGTAACTCAACAGTCACAATTTCCCCGAAAAAGTTCAGAAGTGTCAAATGTTATACGATCTCAATAATGTAAAACATAAAAATTACAAAAAAAAGGATGAACTGTGGGATTAGATCGCTTTGGAATTAAGAGATACAGCGGGTAACTAAAATAAATATATTCTTTTCATATTTCCGGACTACATACATATATACAGTGGCTCACAGCTTATAAATAATGTAAGTACCTTTTACGAGAAAACCCCTTAAAAACTCTCGAAAAATGGAAAATCTTTTTCTTCAAACAAACAAAATATTTCAGTTTGTGGTTTTATTTATTATTTCCAATGAAATAAAAAACCATAAAACATATTCCAATCCATACAAAAAAATATAAAAGTTCATCATAAACACCAAATATCACCTCACAGCTTAAATGATGTTCTTGCAAAAAGTCATTTACTTCAAACTTACATTTCTTTTCTTTTTCAAAAATGTATTCAATATTTAATTGAATATCCTGATTGCTTCATTACTGCTTTGAAGCGATCTGGCATTGAGTGCACCAACTTTTGGTGTACTTTGGTCAAACTATCTACCATTCCTATTGAGGTGCCTTTTTCAGGTCGTCCTTACTGCTTATCGGATCTTTTCTGATGCCCTCTTCTAGCTTTGACCATAAATGTTCCATAACATTTAGATCTGGCGACTAAGCAGGCTTTTTAATTTGCTTTGGGCAGTTCCAAATCAACCACATTCATACTGGTTTCGAGGTGTGCTTGGGATTGGTGCTCTCATAAAACCGGAAATTGTCCTTGCTGTGCAATTTTTGCGCACTCTGTGGTAGATTTTCCTTCAAGATATTCAAATACTGGAATTTGTCCAGGTTCCCTTCCATGAACATCAAGTTTCCCACTCCAGAAGATGCCATGCACCCCCACACCATCACGTGGCCACCACCGTGTTTTACTGTACTGAATAAATTCTGTGGTTGAAGTTCAGCAGTTGGTTATCTCCATACATAACCCTTTACATCGCTTTCGAAAAGGTTAAATTTGCTCTCGTTCGCAAAATGAACGTTTTACCAGAACGTTGTAACTTTCGTTACATGTTCGCGCGCAAATTCCATTCTTACCTTATTTTTAGTACTAATATAGGGTTTTTTTCTGGGTACTCTTCCGTTCGAACTTACATCGCTTAAAACACTTGTTACGGTTTCTAGATTACTCTTCTTAATAAGAGTTTTTCCACTTCCTGCGCTAGTTTTGGTGCACTCACCTGTTTATAACGTTTCTTCACCTGTCCTAAAAATCGCTGTTCAACCCTTATTTTCTATGCAATTTTCATGAACAAACCATTCAATTATGTTCTCGACTGTACTCGTAGACTGATTTGCACGTAATTTCCGCTATATCTTTCTGTTTTTCTTTTTTTGTAATGTTCAATAATGAGCTAACGCTCTTCAATTGTTGTTTGCCGACCCATTTTCAAATAAACTGTTTATTTTTACTTCGACTGATCAGTCCCAGTGATAAACAAGTTTTCACTAGAAATCCTTATCGCGATCCACAGCTAGAATAACAATAATAATGCGGAAATGCGTAACGCACACTGTTAAAGGTATGCTCTTCAAATGGCGCATCAGTTAAGCTGTGAGGTGATATTTGGTGTTAATAATGAGCTTTAATTTTTTTGTGCTGATTGGATATATTTTGTTTGTGTTTTTTTTATTGGAAATAATAAACAGAACCACTAGCTGAAGTATTATGTTTGTCTGAAGAAGAGGATATTCCATTTTCCGGGAGTTCTTAAGGGTTTTCCTCGTAAAAACCACTCACATCATTTAAGCATTTAAGCTGCATTTTGTGCTTGAAAAAGTAAATCCTGCATACTGACATTTGTCAAAGATGCACGTTAATCAAGCTGTCATTTAGTAGGTCTGTTCACGTACTTTCAGTGCGAAAACGCTCTCATTGCATTTCCTGAAAATTGACAGCCAAAAGTGTCAGTTGTCGGTTTTTGGGGAGAACAATAATGATTATAAAGTCATCCGATTAATCGCTACGAACTGAAAGCCAATATTCGTGAAGTCATTACCGAGATATTGACCGAAAGATGCCGGAAAGTCATTGAAAATTACCACAAAAGGATTGAGTCCTGTGAGAAATCCCGTAGAAAAATTTGAACAATATTGTGTTTCACATATAATGGTAAAAATTAAACTTTACAGTGAAATAAAAATAACATCATTTTCGAATATTTTTGTATTTTTTTTTATATTTTTGGATTTTTTTTCAAGCATAAAGGGATAACTCTACATTAAATAAATATAATTTTCGTTATAAGAAATATATTAACATTATTTTACTATTTTGAAAGAATATTCAAAAAATTTTCACGAACTTGAAAAGCATGATTTGTTGATTTCCTTGGATCAATTTGAATTGTATTAAATGCTCTTGGTTTGACTTCAGGTTACAGAATTTGCAAGAATAGACTTTACTGGTGCTTGGATCGTAAAAATTTATGAAGAACATACGCTGTTTTAATTAATTTCTGACAATTTTCTGGTTTTTGTTCCAAGAGCCTGTGGATACACAAACACCTACACGTATCTCACTTACATTCCACAACTCACCACACTACTTGACATGAAACACAACACATCAAAATTTAAAAACAAAGTAGGTTAAGAAAAAAATGTTTATAAAAAATTTGTCAATTATTTTTTTCCTAGAGTTGAGTTGTCAATTTTGGTATGATAGATAGTTGTTTTGAATGGTGTTCATTAAAATAACCTAGAAAGCTTGAAAATTTATGTTTTTTATATTGAGAAATAATCTTTATAAATATAGATACATATATGTTGTTAACATTAACTTCTGCAGTTTAAATATTAGATATTGTACGACATGACATACGGAGAATGCTTATAAAGGAGCAATAAATAAAATAGGATACTTAAGCCTAAAAACCATATTGGTGACCCCGATAGGAACACGCCGAAGCCTGGACCGCTGAGACTTGACAGACGAAAACAGAAAAATAGCAAATCATTCTGCCGGAAATCACATTTCTTCGCTTTATTGAAGAACTTCAACAATCAACAATTCAAAAAACAACTTCAAGGCGTTGACGCAGACGGTCCATCGCAGCACGTCCAATTGCCACTTGCTCGTCTACGATTCTAATCATGGCAAAATAGCAACAAGTCAAACGAGACTACGCGGAAGTCAGCGGCAACAAGCAACAGCGAAATCCGCACGGAGCAGAAAATAGCACAAGCACTCCCAATACTATGAGGTATGTGATAATTAGCAATTAAAACGAAAAAAGCGCTTAAATTTCGGGATAAATATCGTCCTGAAATTATCCTATGACAAAATTCTGTCCTTCTGTGGTTTGAATCCTTCCGCATCAGCTCAGGCAAAATCGCGTTTTGTAGCAGCACTCGAAAATAAATCGACGAACTATGGTTAAAGCAATCGCACTCTAAAATTTTAGATTGCTTACAGGACGCATTGAATCTAGTCCCGAACGATCAGGATGTCTATAAATCACTAGACGTTACTCTCAACAGATAATACAAGCAGAAAATTTTTTTATTAAATGATTTTGCACTGAAATTCACGCAAACTTATCAAAAATTAAAAAGCCTCGTGCCTTTTAAAACTGAAATAGCTCATTGGCAAGTCCGAGCTCCACTACTTGTCAAAATACCTTCAAAAAGAATTTCAACGCTGCTACATCTATCACCGACGTCGAAAGCTCCATAAATTAAATTTGGATATATTGTTATAATTATAATTATACAAGATTCTTAGCTATAATTACACACATTACACCTTCCTATATTTACACACTTTTCAGCCATAATATTTTTCTGCCGCGTTTCGTTCGTTTCGTCGCGTAACTCCGTGTAGAATGTCGTTGGACAATGAGGATGCGGTTCCCTCAGGCGCGTCATCCGGTCTCGAAATCAGTGCAACATCCGTGAAACCACCCGCGTTTTGGCAAGAAGAGCCAGCTTTGTGGTTCTCCCAGCTAGAGAGCCAATTCGCAAAAGCTGGTATTAAGGGCTCGGAGACCAAATACCACTACGTGATCTCCTCGCTGGGTTCGGCGGAGCTGAAGGTGGTCAGGGACGTGGTTGCAAGCCCGGACCCTCACACGCCTTACGAGATCCTCAAGAGGGCGCTTATATCGCGGCTTTCAGCCAGCGATTCGTCAAAGCTGAAGCACCTCTTGGGGAATCTTACCCTTGGCGATAGACAACCTTCCCAGCTGCATCGTGATATGAAGCAGTTGGGAGGTTCCGCGGTTGGGGACGACCTTTTGAGGACCCTCTGGCTGCAGCGGCTTCCGGAGCAGACTCAGGCTATTTTAGCCTGCTCTCCGGAGGCCAGCTTGAACAAGTTGGCGGAGACGGCAGACAAAATAGCGGAGATTTTTGTCACGCCACAAGTAAACTCAGTCGCCGTTTCCCCCCAGCAGTCAGAGGTGGCCGCTTTGACACAGCAGGTTGCTGCCCTCACGAGGCTCGTCCACCAAACACTACGATCGCGTTCGAGGTCCCAAGGGAGATCTCGCTCGCAGCCACGTCGCCAAAGCCAGTCACGAGGAACTGGTATTTGTTGGTACCACTTCAAATTCGGCTCCAAGGCTTTAAAATGCTTCTCTCCATGCGCCTTCAAGGCTGGTTCATCTGAACCAAAAAACTAAGTCGCTGTTCTCTTCAGACGGTAAGAAAACGCGACTTGTCACCTAGCCGTCGTCTAATAATTCATGACAACTTGTCTAAACGACACTACTTGATTGACACAGGCGCAGACATTTCGGTGCTTCCAGCACCTACTACCGGAAAACTTCCACCTTCTGGTATGCGACTTGCCGCGGCAAACCAGTCGACCATCAACACCTATGGACGAAAAAGGATCAAACTAGATCTGGGACTCCGTCGTGAGTTTTCATGGGATTTTATCATTGCCGATGTCTCTAGACCCATTTTAGGCGCAGACTTTCTCTGCCACTATGGGCTAGTCGTCGACTTGGCAAATGCTATCCTTGTGGATCCTCTTACTTCTCTTTCATCGAAAGGCACGTACACTTCGTACAAAGGTCCAAAACTTAGTGTTTTGTTTGAGCAAACCTCAGATCCACGGATACATGCCCTTCTCAACAAATACCATGCCATCACGGTCAACACAGGGTTCTCACAACCCTGTAAACATAAGGTGACACACCACATTTTGACCACAGGCCCTCCGATAGTATCGAGACCACGTCGACTTGCACCAGATAAGCTCGCGGCGGCTAAGAAAGAATTCGATTTCCTGCTACAGCAGGGAATTTGCCGCCCCTCAAACAGCAGCTGGTCTTCTCCGCTTCATATGGTATGCAAGAGTAATGGGGAATGGCGTCCTTGCGGCGATTACAGACGCCTAAACGCCATAACCGTCCCGGATAGATATCCGATCCCCATTATTCAAGACTTCTGTCATGAATTACATGGCAAAAATATCTTTTCCACCATAGACCTGACTAAGGCCTACCATCAAATTCCAGTCGAGCCGAACGATATTCCAAAGACCGCCATCTGCACACCTTTCGGACTCTTTGAGTTCACCCGAATGACTTTCGGACTTTGCAATGCGGCACAATCGTTCCAACGTTTCATACATGAAGTCCTACACGGATTAAAATTCTGTTTTATCTACCTCGACGACATTTTGGTAGCTTCGACTTCCGAAGAAGAGCATCTTGTTCACTTAGAACAAATTTTCAAAAGATTAGCGGACCATGGTCTTATAATCAATATGGAGAAATGTCATTTCCTTCGACCTTCAATCAAATTCTTAGGTCATGAGGTTTCGCCGAATGGCATTAAGCCCTCCCCAGATCGGGTTGAGGCAATTTCAACAACTAAACTCCCCAAGACGGTTAAAGACCTAAGAAGATTTTTGGGGATGGTCAACTTTTATCGTCGCTTTCTTCCTCACACAGCTGAGATGCAGCAACCACTCAACGCCTATCTTTGCGGCTCTAAAAAAGATGGTGCTAAGACAATCGACTGGTCAATAGAAGCTAGCAAAGCTTTCGACCAAGTCAAGACTGGTTTAACAGAAGCCACTCTATTGTCCTTTCCGGACTCAAACACCGAGCTTGGTCTATTCGTAGACGCTTCCGATTCCGCCATCGGGGCTGCTCTGCAGCAAAAATGTCAAGGCTCTTGGCAACCCCTTGGTTTTTACTCGGCCAAGTTAAGCGACGCACAAAGAAAGTATAGTGCATACGACCGCGAACTCTTAGCGGCTTATCAGGGCATTCGTTATTTCCGATACTTTTTGGAAGCCCAAAGGTTCACTCTATACACCGACCACAAACCACTGACTTTTGTTTTTAAACAAAAGCCAGAAAAGGCCACACCTCGTCAACTTAGACATCTAAGTTATATAAGTGAGTTCACTTCTGACATTCGGCATGTCTCTGGTTGCAACAACGTTGTTGCTGACGCACTCTCTCGTCTAGAAGAAATCATTCTTCCCAGTACTCTCGACTTTGCCGCAATCGCCACGTCCCAAATATCGGACGCGGAGTTTCAGAAGATTCTAAAGGACTCTAAATTTCTTTTAAAAAAACAACCAATATTTGGCACCAACGTCGACATTTTTTGTGAAGTGTCTGGCCCAACCATAAGACCTTATATTTCTCACACGTTCAGGAAACAGGTGTTCAACTCAGAACATAATATCGCTCACCCTGGTATTCGTGCTACAAGAAAGCACATTGCAACTAAATTCTTCTGGCCTTCGATGAACAAGGACATTGCCACTTGGGCCCGAGAATGTCTATCTTGTCAAAAATGCAAGATAACCAGACATGTGAGCAAACCTGTATCGACCTTTCCTACGGTCTCCGAACGTTTTAAGGTCATTCACATCGACATAGTTGGTCCCCTAACACACTCGCAGGGATACACATACTGTCTCACCATAATCGACCGTTTTACACGTTGGCCTGAAGCAATTCCTTTAGCCAGCATTACTGCCAATGACTGTGCTACTGCTTTATTAAGCACCTGGATTGCTAGATTTGGAGTTCCCCAATACATTGTCACCGACCAGGGCAGACAATTCGAGTCAGCGCTCCATGCTGAGCTTGGTCGACTCTTGGGCTTCGAACGCGATCGTACCACAGCATATCACCCTCAGGCCAACGGTTTCTTAGAAAGATGGCATCGTACTCTAAAATCGGCTATCATGGCTCACAACGATGCGTCCTGGACTAGAACACTTCCACTAATTCTTCTTGGATTACGATCTCTAATCCGAGAAGAATTCACAGCATCACCGGCACAACTCCTGTACGGAGAAAACCTGCGTCTTCCTAGTGATTTTCTTCAAGAAAATCCTAGGAAGATCAGCCAAACAGACTCTGCCAACGAACTTACGGCTACAATGGCAAAACTTCGACCGGTTGATGCTAAACATCACACAACACCGAAGATATTTATCTTCAAGCAACTCGACTCTTGCTCACACGTCTTCGTCAGAGTCGATTCTGTTCGTCCACCACTCATTCCACCGTACGACGGTCCTTTCAAAGTCCTAGCCAGACATATTAATTATTACACTCTGGAAATCAGAAACAAATCCGTCAATGTGTCCATTAACAGGCTCAAGCCTTGTTACACGTCATCCTCTACGGAACCTGTTGACAATTCTTCCAGAAACCAACAAGCATCAGCAACCTCGACTGCACCATTACTGTCTCCAGCTCCCGAAACGAGACCAGCGAGGAAAGTTACATTCGCTCCGTATGTCTCTCTAGCTGGGCGAACCACAAAGGTGCCACTCTCCTACGCCTCGCGATAACGCGTAAAACGCTGGCAGGGGAGTATTGTGGATACACAAACACCTACACGTATCTCACTTACATTCCACAACTCACCACACTACTTGACATGAAACACAACACATCAAAATTTAAAAACAAAGTAGGTTAAGAAAAAAATGTTTATAAAAAATTTGTCAATTATTTTTTTCCTAGAGTTGAGTTGTCAATTTTGGTATGATAGATAGTTGTTTTGTAGTTGTAGTAGTAGTTTAGAAAGCTTGAAAATTTATGTTTTTTATATTGAGAAATAATCTTTATAAATATAGATACATATATGTTGTTAACATTAACTTCTGCAGTTTAAATATTAGATATTGTACGACATGACATACGGAGAATGCTTATAAAGGAGCAGTAAATAAAATTGGATACATAATCCTAAATTCCTAAAGAATACTCTCCATTTTTGTAATAAGATACCAAAGACTTTTTCAACGATTATTATATTTCTCCTTAAGTGCATCATTTCGCACTTGTCTGTGCGGAAAAGGACGTATTTTGTACGGTTTAAGGAGAACCACAACCGGCGTAGGTTCGCTCTGACCTGGCAAATATTTTGCCGCAGGAAGATCGAGGATTTTTTTCAAGTTCTAAGAAGAAGTTTTATACTTGATTCCTGCAGTATGCCTGCATGACTATTTTTCGCATAGCTTCCCAAAGTAATACAAAGTCAGGTCCTATAATAGCAAGAAGCACTTTAAAATACTTTTTTGAACTAAGAAAAGTATTACGAACCGCCTCTTGCAGGCGATTCGCAATACTTTTCTTTAAGGTAATATGCTTTCCATCAATACCATTCCCATTGCTCTTCAAATCCCTTCGCAGAATTTTCCCATATGTGTCTATTCGGTTCAGGCATGTCAATTGGCTGTAATTTTGCCCATATTACATCACTAACCATCTTTGTCACATTGTTGCTGACGGTGGTAAACCCATCTCTGTAACAATTACCAATTTTCACATATGCTAAAAGCCTAAAAAAAATAATTTTTAAGAAAAATATAAACGTTCTAAACGTAAAGTGGAGCATTTTAAGGAATTCATATATAAAATTTATAAGAAGCCAAAAAATTACTACTGGACAAGCGGCAAAAAGATATAAAGGTTGGGTATGGTCAAAGAAAAAGGAATTTCTTCGGCCATATTTAAAATTTGCTTCCGCTTGTTCAAACGTGAGTATCGAATCAAATATATCAGAAGAAGCAGCTTTGGATGATGGATGCGATAGTGCTACAATATCGAAAGATAAGTTTCTTCAGTCGAGAAAAAATGAGAAAAAAGCTAGTGAGACGTCTCATAGTAAAACCAATTCTCCACTTGCAGTGAATAAAGTAATTTCATACTTAGAAAATTCAAGAAAATTTCGTACAAATCAGGAAGAAAAAGATGATGCGATTGAATATATGTGCCTCGGGTATGCCAAGACCATCAAGACGTTTTCACCTAAAAAAAAGTCTCAAATCAAATTGAAGATTGCGCAACTCATGTTCAAGGAAGAAGTATATCAAGAAAAAGAAGATGAAACAAGTTTCACTTCCTATTCAATGACTCCGTTACACAGCCTCATAGCTCTCACTTTTGATAGTTCGAGCACTGGCTATAACAATACACTACCTGTCACATCTTCTGACTTAAATGTATATGATATTTATGAAGAAGAAGTATCATCTATGCAAATAACATCAAGTGCCGACTAAAACTCAATTTTAATCAATTTAATAATCTTTAATTGAAAAAAAAATATTTTGCTTCAATAAATGCTTAACTTAATAACAAATTAAACATTGTTTGAATTAACTTACTTAATTGTGATTGCCAAATGTTCTTCAGGTGAAATGAAAAGCCTATGGCTCGTGTTTTGTTTTTTTATATCTTCTATGATTACTTGTAACAGTTTGTCGAAGGAATTTTTCGTCATATGAAAGTATGTATAAAAGTGCTGTTCATCCTTTCATATTTCCTCAAAGAGTTGACAATTCTCCTTTATCAACATGCTCTAAATTAATATCATGAACTTTTTCATTTCGTCTTTAATTTTAAGTAATTTCTAGAATTATCTTCACACAAGGCAATTAATAAAAGAGCTTTTTTACGAATATTGAAACAAGTGCACATTTTTTCACAGTTTTTACAAATTTTTATACATTTTATTTGGTCCGCAACTTTACTTCAAATGAACCGCATTTGTGTGCAAAGCATTTAAAAAATGATCCTGGTATCAGTTATCGCCGGTATACCTTACCGTAACCGTGCCCCATACTGCATTGGTGTGAATCAGCCTTAAGAATCCGAGAGCTTTGTGTATAAATCTTCTAAAGCTGGTGCGGATTATGTTGAGTTGATGCTGTGTATACACACTTACGGCCATAGTGATAATATTCTCTGGTGTGCCTCCTACAAGCTTGAAAACCATTTTTGTTCCAACACCAGCAAGCCAATCTCAAAAATTTTATCCACAAATGAGAAAAATTGATAATAATTGATAATAATTTTGGCCAAATTTATTCTTCGAAATTTGCACAGTTTGAGCTACACTTTAGAAGTATGTTTTCAATATTAGACCCAAAAAACTCACGAAGATCGAACCTCAATAAAAAAAATCCCCAGTGACAGACACTTCATATGATTAAAGTATCTAAATTAGCGTACCATCAAAGTCAGCCCGGAAGAGGATTTTCGTTGTTGTACTAATTATTTGAATGTATCAAATGCGCTCTTTCAGTCTATTTCAACTCTTTTTATTGAATTGTAATTTCACCAAAATTGATTGTGACTATTAACCCGTCGCTTCATTCTTTCTTCGGAACGGTGGTAAACTGGCAGTTTTAGTTTAATCGAAGTGAGTGGTATTGGTTTAACTAGTTGTACTTTTCAATAAAACAAATTTTTTTTCTTTTCAAACATTTTTATTTTCTTTTATTAAAATCACGAACAGGCATCTATTGCAATACAAATTCCATCTTCAACTTAACTCGGAAACTATAAAACCATCTGTAAAAACCAACTATAAAGCTATAAAACCATCATCAACATTCATAAATGTGTATTTAGTCCTTAAGACACATAGGATAGATAAGAATGATTCGGATTTGAACACAATACCTCAAGTATCTAGGTATGCATTCTTAGCACATACAGTGAATAATAGAATTATTCCAACAAGTGGCGCCTAAGTCACCCTGATTCTCGTGCGCGAAGGCCGCCCAGCACTTTTTATGCAGGTATTTATAATGGTGCATTTTACATTGATCTCTATTCCAATCAGATTAAAGGTTTATGCAACCCACAGGTAGCAAGTGAAAATTTGCAAGTCACTTGTAGCAATCTTTAATTTAACCATACGTATTTTTACCAATATAATCTTATTCACGTAATTACACCTCCATTTTATAAAAATACCCTTAGGTATGATATACGAAACATTGCACCCCCACATTTATTCACTCAAATATCAAACACAAACATCTAAAATTAGCTTAAGCTCCTTAAGCTTCAAGAAGCCACAGCAACCTTCTCGTAAAACTAACAATCAGAGACTTGAAAATTTAATTGCCTGAACAACGTTATCATCTGAACTGGAAATTTTCCAACATACGAAACTACTACGTTTCACTTATATCCGTCTCTGTCACCTCACAACAGTCTGGTGAAAAAGAAATTGCCGAGAACATTACTGTGAACAAGATGCTAAGATACAAAATCCAAAGTTCAAATGTGAAAATCCAACGTTTCCCGTTCTGATTCAATCAACTTCAGCAACAAACAGAAAATCGGAAAGCTCTTCTATCGCACAAACCGACAAACATCCTTTGCTACAAACATACCTACTTTCAAATCAGCACTGAGCTGAGGAAAATACTAAGCATGGAACATCCTTTCCTATCTACTCCTCGTCATCCTATTTTCGGCAACACTTTCACCCAATTTTCATCTCTTTTTCATGTTTTTGTTTCATTTTATTGTCTTTTGCATTTTTCGTTCGTCTCGAAACGTACTTTCGAGTGAAAACAGCCGGGAAGCATTTCCGATTTGCTTTCGAGCCAAATTGAATTTCATGAAAATTTTATTTGTTTCGATTATGTGTAGATCCGATAAAGCAAAAGTTCAGATAGGTATGTATGTAGATGCACATATGCGAGTTTAAGGGAATGTGGCATGCAGACAAAATGACATGACTGCAGACAAACAGAAAGGAGCAATACGAGTGGGATTTCATTTTCTCACCCTTGCCATGCAAGTAAACGATTTGTTCGTAGTTAGCTATCCTGACGACCTCCTGTTCGAGTCTAAAGCTAAACAAGAACAATTCTTGATGACTTTGACAATTGTCTGTACAAATGTTTAGCATATACATATCTGACCGGTATGAATTTCATATGGTTTCTGCATTATTTGTTCGAATGAGATATCTACACATATATGTGGATCCAACGATATGCTGGGCAAAGGGCATAACGATCAACCTCCCAGTATTCGACCGGCTAAAAACTAAAGATGCATTGTCCCTTTTATTACTCCTCTGGACTCTTCGAGAATGACGACAGGAACAAGACTTCAATAAATCACGTTTTTATTGTCGTCGTTGTTGTTGTATAGTTGTTGGTTGAGCCGTCGCTGTCATTCGTCCTGCCTTTGAATGAAAACAAAAAACTTCAAACATTACTCATGATGGAGACACAACTGAAAAATAGGTCCAAGGGTGCAATAGCTTTTTACTCACCCTCGATTGTGTGTTTTAGCTTCTTCGTCTTGTTGTGAGCAGGCAAAGCAGATTGTTGGGGATCTTCTGATACAAACAACAGTGATAACACTCAGTATTGTGGTAGATTAATTTACTATTCTGGTAGATTAATTTACTTTTCAATCTGTTTTTTAAAGAAAAAACCGCAATATATTATTATTTTCAGAACAAAACACAATTTGTAATCTGAAGATTATGATTTTAATGATTATGATTTTAATAATATTTAGTCAAGAGCACAACAATAAAATTGGAATTGTTTTTGCGGGATGATTAAAATAGAAAAACATTTTATTTACATTAAAAATTTTAATCTACATTGTAAATTCTATTTTGACAAAGTGGTTTCGAAAGTATGCACTGATTCTCATCAGACACTGATGTGCTGGTATTATTTGAACCAAATTACTGCTGAACGACAAATATGGACACGTTTATGTGGTCCCAGAATACTGGAAGAATTGTTAATGAACTTTAATTTGTTTCATGCATTTGCTCCTTCGTTCCATTCTCTCCATCACTCTAACAGCATGCACAATCCTATAAAAGAATTTTTTTTGGTTCAATATTATCTATGCGTAAATGATTAACTAAAGAAAACTCATAATGGGACCCTATGAGGTGAGCAATTTTTCTTTTCTTACATTAATAAGAAATTGAAATCACCTTTTTAAGTTCAACTTTCCTGTCGCTAATTTTTTTGAAAAATTTATCGATAGACTAAAAGCTTTAAGTATTAAAACTAAGAACAACTTAAAACCGAACGATAAATTCATGTAACTACTATTATATATGTAGTAAGTTTTTAATCATGGTGATCCAAAATTATGCGCGATTCATAAAAAAACACAATTTTGAATTTGTGTCTCACCATTTTTCCAATCCTAAACCTAAGCTTAAACCGGGAAATGAAAGTGAAAATACCCGATGAATGTCGGTCACCTCTACTACCAAAAACCGATGCTGTAATAATAAATCTCTAAGCTGTATCTGATCTGTGATCTCTCCATAAAATGGTGAGGATTCGCCAGTATTTGTCCGATGCAAGTGCCGCCCAATCTTACTAAGTATCCAGGTCTTCGGCGAATTCGCTCACAAGATTAACTTGGTAGCTCCAGTATCAATGGTGAAGCTGCCAAATTTTCAACCTTCCATCCATGAATGGCTCTTACTGGTTTCTCACCTCTTCCATGCAAGACAGGACTATGTTTGCTGAACTTTCTTCATTTTTTTCGCCTTGATACTGCACACTTCCATTTTTACAGCAATCGAATTTCAAGTGCCAATTTTCTCCACAGTTCCAACATTGTGAAGCTCCGATTGTTATTGATTCCTTGCCGATATCCGAAGTGCTTGCTTAATTTCCTCATCTCATACTGCCTGTGTGGATGCATCCTTCACAGCTTCATCCCGATGATCTCGATCTCACGTAGAGTAAGGCCAAAGTTTCATCCTACGATTTTGTGCCTTTGCTGTGGAGGTATATACGAAAATTCCCAAAATGACGCTATATACGAAAATTCAGCTTATTATCTCCCATTCCGAGGTTGATTGCTCATTTGACTGGGCTAAATGGGAATTGGTAATGTTCTAAGATTAATCACGACGATGTTTTAGAAATGTTTGTTGTTTTAAAAAGCTTGAGTAGCCTAGTGGGTAGAGCACTGGCTTCTTGCGTGTGGGGTCCCTGGTTCAAATCCAGTTTCAGACGAGGGTCCGCGCACCAAGCTTTGAGTTCACCTAGCTCTGATTAGGTACCTGATTTAAATCAGGGGTAAAGTGAGTCGTGAAGCTAATCACTCCACACTCGTATCCACAATGATTAAACAAATTGTAATGAAGCTCTCTACCAGCTTCAACCCCTAGACCCGTACGATGGTTATCGTGAGATTGCTTTACTTTAGAAATTTTTAGCCGTTTGTGGGCCCTAGCTGCCTGAAAATGATTTTATTTTTAAATTTAAATTTATGATAACTTGTTACGTAAACGTGATATCATGAGGAAATACACGCGAGGCGTAATGCTTACTGAAAATATGTTGGATATTTTATTAGGGCTGGCTGGTATGGCAGTTTTTCTAATGTATTTGAATCACCGTACCCGTCAATGGTATACTAATCACCTTATAAGATCACTTCAAAACCCCGCCTTCAAAAAACTGGATTTGAGTTGACTTGACTCGAGTAGTCTAAAAACGCATGGACGCAGGGACTCATGTCTGAGTAGCCCTTTAAAAAATATATTCAGTGGTGTTATTAGATGCACTACACACTTACGCAAGAAGGTCGGTGGAAGAAGATCAGGATCAGGATCTTAAATACAATTGAGTTCCAAAATAGCTTTAAGTATTTCTTCATGTGGCTGACAAAAGCTGTTGGAGGTGAATCAGAAGGAGTAAGGCCTGTGTTAGATGGATCTGCATTGAAAACTTTCAGGAATATACATATGTGAAAATATGTACATTCCAGGTTGTGCATTTCGAACAAAATTATGAATTTCGCTTGTATAAACGTAAGTACATAAAAAGGTGAATGCTGCAAATAGTTCAAAATTGCTTTTTGCAAATGGTCCAAGAAGTTTGTTTGTCAAAAATTGGTGCTCTGACTTTTCTACTGCCAATTAACTCAGATGGCTTTAACGTGCTTTTTCTTTACGACCTATCTGCCTTTGTAATAACTTTTCAAATAACTTTTTCACTTCTAGGCGTAGTTGTCTAACTGTGGTTTGAGTTGCTACTTAGTTCCGGTTAATTTTTTCTCACTTAAGTTGTGTCTTGATATCCAGAGCTTGTTTGTCGAATTTAAGCTGAGTTTCCGTCCAGGAATACATTGATTCCTGCAGCATGTGAATCGACTTTCTAAGTTTTTTGATCAAGTGTTTGATCCACAGCTCGTTGTTACTAATTTTCGAAGAAAATTAGTATTAAACTCGCTTCGCGAAAATTCGTCATATATATGTATATATATATATATATATATATATATATATATATATATATATATATATATATATATATATATATATATATATATATATATATCAGCAAAATGATTAAGGGAGATAATCTCTGGAGTGGCGGATCCGATTGAGCTGAAATTTTTGGAGGACATAGATGTATATAACAGATAGGTCCATGACTTGCTGAAATTCAGATATCTTCAACCTTTTGGCGGCGGCGGGCATTTTAGTGAATTTTCAGGTACTCCTATATTTCCAAGCAGTGAAAATTTTTGTTAAAAAAAGTATTGGGAATGACAAATTATTATGTTTTTTGTTTGTTTATGATAAAGAATAGGAAATTTTGAGCCTGGTGTAGGCGCTGAGTGCCCAAAAGTAGACAAGGATTTTTTTCCAATTTCGGTTTGTCATAACTTCTAAGAAAAACAATATATCATCGTGAAATGTTTATAGCGTATTGATGTAGACCAAAATTTAACACACATGGAAAAAAAATCCTTCAAGTCTCCGCCCTTCCTGACTAATTTTTGATTTTTGAAAATTAATTCAAATTATTGAAAAATTTTGACTTTTATCCACCAAGTCAAATAAAATTTCCGAAATTCCGCGGTAAACAAGAACGGCAACCCGTGATCAAATTACCTCTATTTTCAGCACTCAAAACTTCCGTTTGACGATCCGATAATGCGATCAATATGAAATTTACAGAACATGTTAGAATTAACTAGGACCAGGTCTGATAGAAGTGATTTTGAAATACAAGCAACACTGTGGCAGTGGTGCTATTTGGAAAAATCGCTTGGTTTTTGGCCTATAGCTCCCGATTTAGCCACCAGATTTTAACGAAATTCACGCAGTAGATGAACTTTATTTTAAGATAGATTTCATAGAAATTTGGTTGAAAAATTAGTATAGGGTTGCCAGCTATGGCAATTTTTGTCTCCCAAATATTGTAAATTTGCTCAGGAAAATAAAGATTTTTTCCCTATAACTTCCGATGCAGTAACGAAATCAAAACGAAATTCATGTGATACATGCTTGTTGCATTTCTAATTCTGTGGGAATTTCGTTGAAAAATTGTGAAAGGGTTGCCAGCTATGATGAATTTCGTAATTTATATACATTGCTTTATCGAGTGATGTTGTCATAAAATTTCCAAATGGGAATGATCCTCCAATGACAATTAACAACAAATATTTACGTTTAAAAAAATTTAAAAAGTTTGGACGGTGGTAACCTTAAACTTATATTCACTCCTATAACTTTCAGTGAAGCAGCTATGGTGCCAGCACCAGATAATTTCGTAAATATTTCACCAACAGATGCTTCCATTTTGTATTCATAAGCAAAGCATTTACAATAAAATAAGCAACCAATATTTAAATTTTCCGAGCTTTCGAAATTTTTCGGATGGCAGCCCCAGAGATAGTTTAATCGCTGAAATTTTCGATGGTATCCTTGGATGAAAACGAGATTCAAATGATAGGTTGATTAAGCACGAGCATGTTATGGTAGATTTATTGCTGCTGGGTTGGACAAATGTTGCCAGCACTGAACATTTTCATCATTTGTGTTATAGGCAATGCTGTCAGAAAATGATATTTGTTCCTTTGAGTAAGAAATGGTTGATATGATACTACAAAGAAGTGTATAACGTTTTCACACATTTTTAAATCCCTGACACATAATTTCTTCGAAAATTAGTTTTCTAGCGGTTCTGATGCGCTAGACTTTTTTTATCGATTCAAGCCATTTTGTGCAGCAAATCTATCTTTGTATTCTTTTCCACCTTGCTAACTTATTTTTTCTGAAAGTGCATTTGGCCCGTTTTATCATCTGAAAATTCAAGCGTTTTTAGATTGATGCCTATGGTTTTCAAATCTTCTCTTGGTCGTTATAACAAGGCTGGTTTCTTCCCGCTTGCTGGAACTCTGACAGCGTTAACTTGCCTACAAACTTTAGTCCACACTATTTCACACGATATTTGCTAATGTTCAAAATTTTACTGTACCTGCAATTTTTCAATATTTAGCTAATTCGTACGTTTTTCACGATTGCTTACTTTTTTCTTTCACAAATTCACTTGTCATAACCCGTTGAAAGACATCCTGTTGATTTGTAAACCTAAAAACTCCCACTTCTGATATGTTTCTCTTATAATTTTTTGCGCATTACGAAATTAAAAAGTCCATTTTTGGACCTGAATACTTGACTAAACTCTTGAACCACTCGTGCGCTTAGAAATTCTAAAACTTTTTTTCTAACTAGCTATCCTTCGCTTTTTCTCTGCTTATTTGCTTTTTCTCTGTCGATTTGCTTCTTCTGACTCACAAACTCAAACTGGTTGCCTTAATTCTTTGCGAGACTATTTAAAGGCATCTGTTGAAGCCTTCGTTCATTCATTCTTCAAGAAATTTCATTGTTTTCTAGTTCTTTTTCATTGGATGTGATGGTCAATTTTTGTTTACCTTTTCTGTTATGTGACGTAGGATAATTCTAGCTTATACAAATAAAGCTTTGGTGCCAGCATACAATAATATGTTTTTTAATTTAAGAGCATTTTATTTTTCAATAAATTCTTCAATAATTTGACCTTATGACCATTTAATTATTTTATATAGTTTTACCATTTAATTTAATTTAACCTTATGCCTTGAGGAATTGTGTTTCGAGCTCACGGGCTCATTTTCTCAAAACACGTAAATGTGATCGTTATTTGCACATGTAAAGAGAACTTATCTGAGGTCAGAACATTACCGGATTTATATGCCTCCACTCATTTTTGTACGGGATACCTATGCAACCATATGAATAGTACCGAATTTCTTCATTGAAAGTATTATAGTAGATTTTGATTCTTTTTCTGATTGTAAACTGTCGAACGAATTCAAATTATTTTTCACAGTCACTGTGCACCAAGAACAAGGAAAAAGATCCCACCTACAACATAGTCCCTTTCCTAGAACATGGTTTTATGCGGTGAGCAAATGATTTCTTCTTACCCCCACCAATTCAGACTGTTTCTGAAGAGCTATCGTCAGAGGCGGATTTGCCACTAGGCCCGATAGGCCCGGGCCTAGGGCGGCATATTTCGGGGGCGGCAAATATTCGATTTTTTTAGGGGCGGCCACTTTTCGATTTTTTTTTTGGGGCGGCGGTTTTTTTTTTGTCGTATATGTACATATATTTGAGTTGAATGATCCTAACACCTCAAGCCAATTCTAATTCTCTAAAACCTAACCTAATTCTCTAAAAATCAATGCATGCAAAAATTCACCTCTGATAATTTTTTTCGGACACTAAAAAGTTGGACTTATAATAAAGAAAAAAATACCTAGCAAGTATCTGAAAATACATAAAAAGAGCCTAAAAAGACCTAAAAAGATCCTAAAAAGACCTAAAAAGATCCTAAAAAGAACCCAAATAATACCTCTTCAACTTAAGAAAAGCTTATCAGAGGTAAATATTTGCGTGCATGGATTTTTCAGAAATTTTTTTTTTATTATTATGGTACAGGGTATATCAACTACATGCAAATCTCTTTACTTTTGACGTGTTTTTTAAATTGTGCTTCATTACTGAAATTAATTTCTATAAATAAATTTAAATAAAATCAAATCTAGAACATCATAGGTCAAAATATTTCGGGTTCATCCTTAACTAATAACATATCGAACATTAATTTACAGTAGTCGAGTTCATAGTTGATCTCCAGTCAAGTGCGGAAGCAAACTTTGAACGGAATAGTAAACTTACTTATAAAAATATGAGCGAAGACGTTGGAATTATATGCGATGTAGGTGTATACGGTTTTGGACTTGGTATTTTTGGATTTTTTTAGGTACTTTTAGATTCTTTACCGTGTGTGTATTTTAATAGTTATTTGTGTGGCAAGAGCGCAATAATAGGGAATTTTTACGAACGAACCGGTGCCGGTTTTGCTCTGATATTCCTTTTTCGTGAGCTCGGGCGCAACGAAAAAAAGCGAAGTATTCTAAGGAATCGAAAAAAAACGCGCTTTGTTACATATAATTCACGAAAAGGGCGGCAAATATTTCTGAGGCCTAGGGCGGCGAAATGGTCAAATCCGCCCCTGGCTATCGTCTAGCAAACTTCATAGTTACCGACAATGCGATGCCTTGATGAGTACCATCTTTCCATCATATAAACATTCTAAAGCAAACTGTGGAAACAATTCGATTTTCTCACTGATTTGTTTGTGTGCTCCCATCTTGCTGCCAGTTCGGGATATGTTTTTACAGTTTGCGGTCACTGCAGTGGTCAACAGTCAATTCAAAAAGACTATACGTCAAATGATTGAATACAATCTGGCAGATATCATTTATCGTGTTTTTATTACGTCAGAGTGTAATGGGTTTTTGCGGTTTGAGCTGAGATTAGTTTTATAACAGTTCTTTTTTGAAATGAACCAAAGGGACAACTGTATTTTTGCAATGGATACAGCATAGAACCGAAAAAAAACTGGCAAGCAAATTGATTTTTGAATAAGATGGAGTACTCTTCTATGGAACGATAGGCAGAAGAAATGTTTGCAACTTCAAGACTAACAACTTCAAGAATAAAAAATATAAAAAACATTTGTAGAATACAAAATACCCCTGATCTGCAGCTTAAGAGAGGTTCAAGGAAGCAAGAAGTAAAGAAACTTTCAGGTACATTTCTACAAATATCCGTCACGAGAGAATACTAATTCTACATTCCACATCCATTAATAATTTGTGTTAACATATTGTCACTCAAAATATTCTTCGGGCTATCTTAATATTATGTCAAAATCAGATAATCAAATTAATTCACTGTTTCAACCATAAGGATCAATAATAATTAAATCCTTGTTATGACAGTAGCACTTGCTGATGATATGGGCGATACTATTATGATGATTAGCATACGTTCGACTGTTTGCATCTGTCATCGACTCGGTAGCTTAAGGCCACCTTCATCTACTCTTCAGTTTACAAGTAACTAATGGAGTGTCTATTACTAGAGTGTATACTATTAATTTGTACTTAGTAAATATGTTTCATTAAATGAACATCTGCCGGCGATTTGGCTGCCAACTAGATATCATAAGTTATGACGGAAGATGAGAAGCCCAATAAATTAACAATACTTATGAATGCTTATTGCCTGGAAGGTGTGTATTTATATGCGAGAAATAGACAAAGGAAATATGTTGACAAGGTTCACTAGTTAATCTACTGTGTTTGAAGGGTATTTTCAAAGAATGGTGTCCTTTTTTATGGAAATTACTTGCAAACAACACTGTCAGTTTAAGCAGTATTCACTTTTAGCAACTAAAATTAAAATCATGCTCCAGTAAAACCATTGCGTAATGAGAAATTAGGTTGTGGGTCATATATAAAAAAACATAAAGCTACAAAAAGATTATTATTACGATTTCCGCAATAAAGTCTCAAACCTTTCCGTAATGTCAAAAAATTTTCGGTCCGCCATTTTTTTGGTAGAAGAGAAAAGAATTCCAGACAGAGATGTCTACCAAGTAGAAAAATACATTTATGTACTACCGTCTTGCCCTCTTCCATGTAGTAGGATAGTCGTGGAAGTGTTGATTGAGGCAAGCTATTCATCATAAAGTTTTATTGTAATCAACCACCTTTTGGCTTATCTACTACATTGCCTAGCTTGTCTACCTTATTTATTTAAACGCAAACCCCGTTTATCTTTCCACTTTAGAATCATGATCCGTCTTCTCTGAAAGTTTGCTATTTTAAACTTTTTGGTTTGAAGTACCTGAAGTATATCTTTTCGATACAGTTGTAATGTTTCATTTGTATAAATTTTTTGTGTAAGAAGAAAGTCGGCAAGTTGCGAAGATATTTAAAAATTAATAGTAGTCACCCAACATCCCTTCCTTTATAACTGTTCAAACAAGTAAAGATCTATCTGAGTGGAACTGGCATTTCTTAATTTCTTCTTCAGTAGTTTTAAAATCGATTTGGTCAAAAATTCATATTTTCATACATATATTTGTATATATATATATATATATATATATATATATATATATATATATATATATATATATATATATATATATATATATATATATATATATATATGTATCATCAAAAAAATTTAGCGACTATTTCTCGGGAACGCGCCATTCGATTGAGCTGTAACTTTCGCAAAACATTGATGTATATGCGGAATAGGCCCACGTTTCACCAAATGTCAATTATTGTTTTACCCTTTGGTACCGGCGACCATTTTAGTGATATTTTTAATATACCTATTATTCCGTCCACAAATAATTTTCGCAAAAATTAAGTTAGCGAAATGAATTTCAAACATGTTTTAAATGTGAATCAGATAATGTTTTGGAATTTTTTAACCCCATGTGTGCGCTAGATATCTAAAAAAAGATGGGAAAAATTTGAAAATTTTTAAATTGTGATAACTTTTGACAAAGCTATCACTGAAAATGAAAACTTTCAAATCATCTACTCTCCTGAAAAATTGGCGCTTTTTGAAAAAAAATCATTTCATACATAAACCTTATAAACCTTATATATGAGAGTAGAAAACTAAGAGGAGCGGGCTACCTCACCCTTCTGGCCCTACATCCAAGTGTGCGTAATAGGACAAAAATTTATCTTCGATTCTCTCTGGCTTGGGCCTGCTTGTGCTTAGCTGTCAAAACCGTTGTGAATCGTACTCGGTATCGGTAGTGTTTTCGAGTAAAGTGAATTTCAAACTAGTAAAGTGAATTTCAAATTGTGTTGTGCGTAGGGCATGCAATCCCGAGATTTCGGGATCTCGGGATCTCGGGATCCCGACACATTTTGGGCATGTTCGGGATCCCGAATTTTTTATCGGGACTCCCGAGATTTCGGGATTGATGAAATTCACCCCATTTTGGGAATTAGAAAGCAGAACTTAATACTAAAAGAAATATTGTTTTATGAAAACGGAGGCGGAAGCCAGTTGTAATAATGAATTACAACTGGCGTATGATTACATGTTTAATATCCCACCAAAAAGTGTATCCGAAATATCTTTTTCAGCAGCTGGATATTTGTGCAGCAAAATCAGGTCTAGTTTAAATTTTGAAACTCTTGACGAATTATGTTTATTAAGAGCATACTTTCAAAATGAATCAGCAGTTTGAACCAATCGATATTATTATTTGTCACTTGTTTCATTGAAAAGCAATATTATTTTGTAATTGATATGTAAACAACTAAAAAGAATAATATATTTTTATTATATTATCGTAACATCCGTTATGCTGATTTAATTTCAATTCGTTTTTAACTAATTTTATAACTTACTATCATGACCAAATAAAGAGCTTTATTGGACAAGAAGACAAGAAGAAATTAGATCATAAGATTAATTTAGATGCAATTATAGATTAGCGTCTTACTTGCTAGTATAAATTTAAAATTATAATGAACTTAGCTTCCGGTTTTCTGTATATATAATTGAAATAAAATTTTAATTGAGAACGAATAAGCCAATATATCTGTTTAAATTCCCCTAATTTAGTTTTTTTTTATAAAATCCCGAAATCTCGGGATTATCTCGGGATCCCGAAAAATCTAATCCCGAATTTCGGGATCACCATTTCAATCTCGGGATTAATGCCCTAGTTGTGCGGTGGTGATTTTTCTTAAAAAACTAATTTTTTAAACATTATAAACATTATAATCGTAAAGTTTAAATAATAATGAGTCAATAGTGTGTCGTGGGTTCATGCCCAAATCGGCGAGGATTTGGTGTCTTAGGAGTCTCTTTTTACAGGTAAGTGAGTGCTGATGTATATAATCCGGGTCAAATTTATCGTCGCGTGTAAAATATTTGTCAGGCATTGTGCGTGTTTCTCGAAAAATAAACAAAAAAGTAGCGAGCGAACCGTTTGTTTACGTTTTCGTGAATGACAATTGCACAGCCATGTTTGATTTGTCTTTGGTCAATGGCGTAACCAAAAATATCTGTATCGGGCTAGAGAAAAAGAACTTGACAAATTTCAATAAAAAAATGCTCATGTGTCGAAATTAATTTTGGTGAAATATAAGTGAGAAATAATATTATTATAACAATTTAGGTATTAGTGATAAAAAGTGAGTGTAAAGTGAAAAACATTTATATAAAATTAAATGTTAGTAAAGCAAAAGATAATTGTCGATTGTTCTGAACTTAGAAAAAAAGTGAACTATAAAGATCGTGAGAACTAAGCAAGCCCAAATTCCGCCGAAGCCGGTCCCAAGCCCGGTTGTAAAAAGAAGGGGGGAGCTGGAAAATTTTAAATAAAACATAATAGATCTGCTGCATATGTTTAGTAGGGTTAAGTTTTTTATGAAAACATGTGCTTAGTGTGTACAAACATGCAGCTTCAGTGCAATTCCGGAAACTTATTTAACTTTGTATTCTACTTATTGTTTACTATCGTCCCAGAATTCGACCACTTCTGAATTTCAGGGTTTTTATACATTGCGAAAAATGTGATGTCTAAATATACTGCCACCGTTAAAATACTCAAAGATTTCAGAAACCGCACATGGGGTTAAGCGATAAAATGTAATTTCACCTAAAAACATCAAAATGAAAATACAAACCTAAGATTGCATATCAAATTCAAAATGTTGCGCCATACAATTGCCCCCACTCAAACCACAAAAACTTTAATCACCTACGCCTTAGTCATTTTATGATAGTATTTTGATTTTTTTTTTGTCTGCGATTTTTGCCCTGCTGGCTTTACTGACGTTCCTCTCCTCATTAGTTCTCTACTCTCATCCCTATATACACTCTAAAAAGTGGGTCTAAAATTAATTCTTTTATAAAAGTGAATATATTCATTTTTCTGTTTAAAATAACGAATCACAATTTTTTGTACACATTGGATGTGTATAGGTCTGTTTCCGTATTTTCAGCAAACTGCAGCAGTAACAGAATTTGGCAGCTGGCTTCTTTTTGCTGCAAAATTTGGCTTGCAGCAAAAGTACGGAAACGACTTGCTGCGAATCTATTTTAATATATTATAATAGATTCAAGTACGGAAACAGACCTTATTTTTTGATTTTACGTCATATCAGCTGAATAATAAATAGTGTTTTGTAAACCTTAGCAAAAAGAGTGTAAATTTATTACTTCGCTACTCTCATTTACACCAAAGCTGTAAAATTGTATCATTTGCTCGAATTTGACTTATCATTGATGTAACATTGTGACTGCACGAGTCTGATATTTCACGATCGTTGCTTTGAATAGCAGCAGTTAAGTGTAACTCTTTTCGTGTAATAAGTGTAGAAGTGTAGCTATAAGTTAAATAGAAGTGTAGCAGTAAGTGTTATAAGTTAATGTGTATAATGTGTATATAATGCATATATCAAATTAAAATAAATTATAAACTTAAAGGAATTGCAAAAATTTTTTGTATTTGACAAGAAAAATATTTATATTTTGCTTACTAGATTTGATAGGACTTTCGCCTTTTTGAACATTTAAAGTTACCTATTTACAGGGTTTTGTTAGTGATATTTCATTTTGGGGTAATATTTTATGTTCTGGCGGTTAGGCTGTTCTGGGCTGACTTTTGTATCATTAAATTTTTTCAATTTAGTTGAAAATGAAAATTATCTAGAGTTAGCTGAAATTCCTGCTTCAGTAGTGCAATCTTCCTAAAATTGTTCGCTATAAATACCTTTTGATGTCATTTGTTTGATAAAACATTCTTAAGGTACGTTTTTTGCACTCTTGGGCAGGGTAAGTTACCTAAATTTACCTAAACTTACCCTGCCCAAGAGTGCAAAAAACGCAATTTTTATTATCGTTTTTTTTTTAAACATTTGTATGGACATTCACGAAAAAATCGCGCTCAAAGACTCGTAAAAAGTAGCCTTTGATACATAAATTTACGTTTTTTAGGGTAAAATTACACTATTCGATCGTAAGAAAAATTACACATTTAAGACGCAAAATATTCTTTGTACGCACTTTTGTAAATTTACATCTTTAATAGTAGGAAACCAGTTTCCTACTATTATAAGGGTAAAATTAAACCAATTTTTTTTTTTTTGAGTGTAAGTAAACCATTTGAGATTTTACAACGAGCAAGAAACAAAACTTCTATTCGCGGGAACTCACGCCCCAATAATCAGATACAGTTAAAATTTACAAAATGTGTTGGTCTTAGATAAGACCAGGTCTGATAGAAGCGAATTTGAAATTTGGACAATTCTGTGCCAGTGGTACCGTCTTGAAAATCCACTAAAAAAATAGCTGCTTTTAGCCCCATAAATTCTGATTCAGTCCTCGTTTGATAGAAATTCGGTTGAAAAATTCGGTTGGAGCTGCTAGCTATGATAATTTTAGTGTCTCAAATTTTCAAAATTTGCTTAAATAAAGCTCTTTGCCCTAGAGCTAAATAAAATAAATAAATATCAAATTTGTTCGCTATCGAGCACGTTTTAGTGGCGTGTATTATACTCAACCCAATTGGTTCTTATATAATCATATATATAAGCTGGAACACTTATTTGATGTAGTCATAAACTGGCCATATCTTACAAAGCTTGAGTTTAAGATGGTTATTTGGGTAATAGTCATCATAGTTTGATTTTTTTTCAGAAAACCTTCTTTTACTCATAAGGATTGCAAAAAATGGCGTTCGAGATATTTTCTATGTAGACCAGTATAGCTTTTCAGCAGATTTTTTTATAGTACCCTGCAGAATAATTATGGCTAAGAAAATCATTATCTCATTGATTGCCAAAGAAGTATATTGCTGTCTTAAAATTACTGATTGCTGGTTAGCATATATATTGGTTTTGCCTAGATTTGTCAAAACTTTATCGAGAAACACCTCAACAAAGAAAACAATATCAAAGTCCTGGATTTCACATTAACAAAATTCTACTCAGATATTCAAATTAACAAAATTCTACTCAGATATTCAAATCTACAAAATATGCAAGATCTCTATTTAGATGGCTTTACTGTCAAACGCTCAAAAAAAATCATATCGACTCTGATGTACCTCAACATAGCCATCTTGGCCTTCTTTATTTTAACATTTCTATATCAAACTTATCAGACATTTCATCTGATGCATTTACCTATGTACCATGGACCTAAAAGTTTATCATTATTTTATTTTATTATTTTTATTTTTCTGAAGCGAATATACATTTTATGCCAAACTCTATTTTACAACTTAAAGCCCAACGTTTTGCAATAACCACGAAGAGCATTTTCAAACTAACCCATGCACAAAATCAAAGAATGATACAATAATGCAACTTTTTGAGAGACAAGCAACAAAGATGTTAGCTAAGGGGTAAAGTATATGTAGCCCTGTAACCAGGGGCGGATTTGCCACTACGCCCGGTAGGCCCGGGTCTAGGGCGGCAGATTTCAGGGGCGGCAAATTTTCGATTTTTTTTTGGGGTGCCAGTTTTTTTTTCTGTCGTATATGTACATATATCTGAGTTGAATAAGCCTGATACCTCAAGCCAACCGAATTCTCTAAAAAATCAATGCACGCAAAAATTAACCTCTGATGATTTTTTTCGGACATTAAAAAGTTTGACTTACAATAAATATCGAAATGCGATCACGGTAAAGGACCAAAGAGACTCAAAAATACCTAAAAAGTACCTAGAAAGTATCTGAAAATACCTAAAAAGAGCCTAGAAAGAGCTAAAAAGATCCTACAAAGAACCCAAATAATACCTCTTCAATTTAGGAAAAGCTTATCGGAGGTAAATATTTGCGTGCATTGATTTTTCAGAGAATTTTTTTTTTATTAATATTATGGTACAGGGTATATCAACTACATCCGAATTTCTTTATTTTTGACGTGTTTTCTAAATTGTACTTCATTACTGAAATTAATTTCTATAAAAAAAAATTTCTATAAAATGAAATCTAGAACATCATAGGTCAAAATATTTCAGGTTCGTCCTTAACTAATAACATATCGAACATTAATTTACAGTAGTCGAGTTCATAGTTGATCTCCAGTCAAGTACGGAAGCAAATTATGAACGGGATAGTAAACTTACTTATAAAAATATAAGCGAAGACGTTGGAATTATAGGCGATGTAAAGGTGTATACGGTTTTGGGCTGTTAAAAATTGGTATTTTTGGATTCTTATTTTTTTAGGTACTTTTAGGTTCTTTACCGTGTGTGTATTTTAATAATTATTTGTGGAGCAAGGTCGCAATAATAGGGAATTTTTACGAACGAACCGGTGCCGGTTTTACTCTGATATTCCTTTTTTGTGAGCAACGAAAAACAGCGAAGTATTCTAGGGAATTGAAAAAAAGTCGCGCATTGTTACATACAACATTTTTCACGAAAAGGGCGGCAATTATTTCTGAGGCCTAGAGCGGCGAAATTGTCAAATCCGCCCCTGCCTGCAACTTAGTTTTTTAGTTGCAAAAATCTGTTCATTCTCAAGATGCATGTAGACATCTGTTTCTAGACGTTGAAATTATTAGAAATTGAGAAGTTCCGAATAGCTGACGTTCAGGAAGATAACCAAGTAATGCTGAAGCTATAAATGCTTTTATTATCAAATTAAAATCAGCACACTGAAAGAAAAATCTTGGTAAAACCAACAATTTTCCTTAGTTGTTTTTGCGTCAACTACGGGCTATAGTTAAAGCAACCATAAAAAATAGTTGATTACTTTTATGCACCATGACGCGTGGTTGATAAACAACGTCCGTGGTGCAGAACAAGTAAGCAACCACAAACAATGGTATTCCAACATTGTACATAGTACGAAATAACTATAGCCCATTTTTGTGTGTTCTGGCAGGGTTAGCTCTAGAAACGTACAGCCCGGCCATTTGTCCGGGGCGGTAAACGTAAAGGGTTTAATAAAATCCTACTGTTTTGCCAAAAGGCTAAAAAAAATATTTGCAGCCCATAGTTCTTAATGTTTTTCAAAACAGCCATATAAAAGCGGTACAGATAATTAAGTAAGAAAAGCTAGGTCAGAGTATATAAACTGTATGCGCTCATTGCTTCGGCGCTGCACTGCATCGCAATGTGTGTCCTTTACATGCATACATTAATTGCACAAAAGGCGTCATGCAGCGTAATATAAAGGCTTCACAGCATAACATGAATATGAATTATATCGAACAGCAAACCGAACACAATTTTGCCATGTAGCATATGAAACTTCTATGATAGAATAGGAGTATGAGTATGAGGAGTATGGAAAATCAACAGTTTTCCTTAGTTGTTTTTGCATCAACTAGGGCTATAGTTAAAACAACCATAAGAAAATTGTTGATTACTTTTATGCACCATGACGCGTGGTTGATAAACAATTTCATTCGGATCATGAAAAACGTCCAAATGTTGAAACCATTCTACTTTGCGTAGAATAATTCCAAAGACGTTGCTCACTGAATTACGTTTGTTGAAATCAACTATTGCAAAGTAGTTTAAGTACCATAAAAACTGTTGGTAATTCGAAACGTTGAAGTTTTGAGTGAATTGATGAATATTTTTCTATTGATCAACTATTTTTTGTGGTTATGAAACAATTAAAACATTTGATTTCATGAACGTTGCGATATTTTTTGTACAACCAGAGCCAGCTACTTTTATATCGTTAAATTAACTATATTAACATAGTAAAAATAACTATTTTTCGTATTTCGTTTAACGATTTTGAATGAATCGTTGCAATACTATTAAAAATTGTTGAACCAACCAAGAGTTTTTCTTTCAGTGCAGAAGAGAACAAAGTCAGTAGCGCATATTGTGTAAAATATGAAAACTGGCAGCTTTACTAGTGACAAAAAAACATAGACACAAACTATCAGATTATTTAATAAATTATAACTTTTATAAATGCTATGCAACGGATTAATAGTTCCTCAAATGCACTCTGTTTGTAACCAAAAAGAAACGTTGGTAAATTTTCATATTGTGAGCTTTACAAAATAGTGACCGAATCTGTGCAACTGGGGGTAACTTTTTCGCGAATCTACCTGAACTTATTTTACTGGCGAATTTTTTCTCACAAAATTTTCGACACTACCAGACCATTCTCGCACGGGGCAACCTAAATTTACCTGTGTTGTGTCTGTATGTATTTTTGTATGTATGTATATTTTCTATGTATCTTTATCAATCGTGCCTTTTGATGTCCTCTCTAAATTTTTCGTAAATTTATCTAATTCAAAGTAAAACTGGGTGGAAACAGTTTTTGATATAAATAATTTTCTATAAAGTACAAACACACTTCTGCTGAGTTAATCTCATAACTTATAAAAACCAAGCTTTTTATCACAGAGGCACCATCAATTCAAATTACTTTTTAGAAAACAAATAAAATTTTATTCAAAATCCCCGTAATACCTCAAGTAAACCAGCACACACCGTATGAAACATGTAGCCTGCTCCTTCTCCTAAACATCTGATATGGCCTCTTGGAACTTTTTTCCGTTTCACTTTCAACTTTAGCTATAAAATACTTGTGCTCCGACCACAAATAACAAATTCCTTAAACTCAGATAAATTTTCAGTATCAGTTTTCTCCAGTATCGTCATCCTTAACAATTTTAAGTTTGTATCATTTTATGTGCCAACCAAATCCGAAGGATTAAATGAAGAAGAGAAAAGAAAAACTAAAAATGAATTTACTGCCCGGAAAAATACAGAGACATTTTCGAGCAGTTTATTAGAAATGCAGCCCTGCAGAGGAATCGCAAATTATACTTTCTGCTAAATTTAAAGTACAAGAAAAAATGTATGAAACGGACGTAATACGGAATTAAGTTTAATCCCTTCATGTCTTTGGATTATCATTTTTCGCTTCTTTTTTTTCATTACAACTTGTGCAATGAATTGGACTAAATAGGAAGCAGAAACACAGTAAGACTTCTCATTGCAGTGACATGCAATACTGTGAAATGTGTTGAAAGAGGATGAAGTTGCAAATTATTTCATAAAGCTCATGACGAAATATGAAAACAATTATTTAAAAGGATTTGATTTTATATGTTTTGGTTCCATAAATTGTGTTTATATAAAAATTGACTAGAAGCTGGATCAGAAGAAACGTTCATAACAAATGCCATTCTCGTAATGTGAAGTAATTTTTGCAGAGAAGAGCAATTTTCAGTTGCATGATTTCACTCCAAGTATGCTTTATTTTGCTGTCGTTTTGAAGACTATTGGAAAAGGTCTCCCGAAAATATTTTTTCTTAAGATGTTAAAAAATTGATAATGAAATATTTTGTCTACATGACGTATACATAACAGGCATAACCTTAGAGCTATAGATCAGTGGGTGTTTTCTAAAATGATCTATCTAGTTGACAAATATTTTATTAACTTTGAATTTTTTTATTACTGCAGCACTTCTATGATTGGATTTAGTAAAATATCTTACCTCTTGGTTGGTTTGAAATATTATATGCAGCAAAGTATAGACTGCAAGAAGCTAAATGAACTTAAAATACTCAGCAGCTGCGATATGAGCTTGGATATCATACATATTTCCATACATGGTTACTGTATTATGTTATCCTTAACTAAGCAAACGAGTACTATAATATACGTGATATGCGGACCAATGATATTTCCTTTTCATTTCTCGAATAACATTTACGTTTATTTTTTCATCGTTTAATTATCCTTTCAAATCATTTTTCACAATGTATTTATTACCTTTGAACAAATAACGTATACATATCGAAATCTTTGGATCGCTGCGAATAGAGAAAACTTTTTATTCTCTTCCAAATTGAAATGGTTTCATTTTGAATGGTATTACTTAAGCTGAGAACACATAGGGCCAAGGCGTCAGCTACTGTTGGGGAGGCGCGGCGAATCGAGCAATCCGCGGAGTTTTCAGCTCTTTAATATGTTTCCAGCTAGTGGATGTTTCATTACTTCCGCAACTTGTTTGAGGATGGTAATATCGAAGTACATTACCACAGCGGTGAATTTCGCGGTATTCGAATACACTTGATTATGTCCGAAAGTTGATTCGATTTGTGAAAACAACAATACAACTCGTGACTCTCAAAATGGCGGTAATTTCACATAGCGCACTGTTTATAGTCGAGCTGGCTGACTACCGATCCATAATTTGCATGCGAGATTCAGCGAAGTTTTCGGAGTCGCAACACTAATGTTTTTATCGAGAGCTGGTTGATCACCACCGGTTGCCACTTTCAAATTTTTGTCATTGCGCAAGGGTTGAACTTAACCCTCCGAGAACACAGGGGGTCAAATTGACCCCAGAGACCTTTTTGACCAATCGCAGCGCTTAGGCCTGCGGGAAAAGGGCGGTACTGTAGGTTCCTTAGTGTATTTCTGTGCCTTGACTTTTAGTTTAAACCATTCTCATACAGTCCCATGTCGTCAGTCGTCGTTGAGAAGCCTTTGAAGCAGATCAAGGGGTCAAATAGACCCCATGTGTACTCGACGTCAATTTTGAGGTAAAGTTCAATATTTTTTTACTTTATAAATCGATAGATTAATTTAACATAGCCAAAAAGTAATTGTTTTTAATATGTACCAATTTTTTCCAGCTTGTAAAAACTGTTTTTAAAAAACCGATTTTTCCTTTTGAAGCTGGATATATTTAGTTTTTGTGACAAATATCGATATTTCGAGGGTAATCTTCCCTCTTCTTCTTCAGTGTCTATCGGTCTATCAATAGACACTGACACTGACGCTACCAAAAATAAATCTGCCATTGCTGCCTTGAAAGAAGTTGTGGCTCACCTCGTCGAGCCATATTTACGAGAAAAATTAAATAATACCATTCTACGTGTAGACATTCGAAAAGGGATCGAGAATATTTTAGGAATAAATATCCCAAATGTTCCTTCAGAACGTCCAAAGCTCAATAAAAGAGCAAGATGTTTATTGTGCTCTCGAAAACAGGACCACAAAACAAAAGATATGTGCGCATCTTGCGATCGACCGATGTGCGACGAGCATCGGGCATTTTTATGTAATGATTGTGTTGGATATGAATAATTTTTCAATTTCTTCTTTATTTTGTCAATATTTTTATACATTTTAATGAATAAAATATAGTTTTTTCTATTCAAAAATGAAAAAATTCATTATTTTTCATACCCTCAAAATTACTACTACCAATATGCGTAACGAATATCTTTTTTGCAACCCTTTATATAGGGATGATTTTTGTATTCTTTTAACTATATAAATTTTAAGCTCAAAATATTAAAAATCAACAAATTTATTAATTTTTTTTTTAAATATGCAAATATAAAAAACCTTCAAAATCGCCACCATAAATATGCAAAATAAATACTTTTTTTTAAAGGTCCAATATACATCTAATTTTTTTATGATTTTGTCATACCTTGAGAGTATCTGTCTAAATTTTTAGCCAAAAATATTGAAAATTAAAAAAAAAACGATTTTTTAGTAAAAAACCTGATTTTCGGCAAAACTGTTTTTCGCGAATTTTCTTTAGGTATGTTAAGGACATTTAAGGCACGTCTTATGCATAAGAACTACTAGAAAAGGTCTCAAACTATACCTACAATTTTTTTCAAATTAAAGTCTTCAGTGGCGTCGATTCTATAGACGTTCAAAAGTGCTTGGGGTCAATTTGACCCCAAGTGTTCGCCATGATCGAAAAAATAGGTGTGTACTCGGAGGGTTAGATCAAGCGTAGGGGTCACCAGTTGTAGAGGAACAATCATATCCATGAAAAGAATGATTTACTAATGATAAATAATGATTACTATAGTTCTCCACGCCATCTGCATGGCGTGGAGGACTATAGTACATGGCGTGGAGGGCTATAGTACATGGCGTGGAGGGCTATAGTACATGGCGTAGAGGACTATAGTATATGGCGTGGAGGACTATAGTGTATGGCGTGGAGGGCTATAAACATAGTGTCTGCTCCTATGTACTATGGCGTGTGGCGCTATATTTTATCACAAATCGACTGAAATCGATTATGTACATGGCGCCAGAAGTCTAAAAATTATGGCGTCTGGCGCTATGTGTTTTTTCAGTGCACCAAATATAAACTCCACCAAATATAAATTCGATTAATTCGAGTCAACATATTCACTATTGAATGTTCCTGCTTCAGTGTGAAAATTCACCGGTCGAAGTACCAAAAATATCGCAGCCAATACTTCAGTTCAAAATGAGTCAAATCAGAAGTTTAAGCTGAGAATCTATGTAGAAAGTGAAATGATCAAAAGGCCAGGTGTGTAATGGAAATTAGCTCCAAAACATCCGTCGTTTTAAATGTGTTTGCAATGGTCATATGAACGAAATTGAATGTTATACTCAATTGTAACCTGTGTTCTATAGTTAGAATAAATTTCAGTCTAATCCCTCAAATATCTGTGTTTTATGCAAATATAAAATTTATCATAGGGATTTGTATTATGTAGACATAGACTCTTATGTCACTTGCTGACATTTATACGTTCCCTCACACAGTATGGCTGCGAGTTATAATTGGAGTGCCATGAGCCATATTACATGGCTCATGGCACAATGTGATAAAGCGTGTGGGGCCATAATTTCTGCACCATGTAATTATGGCGCTGGGAGCCATACTGCATAGCTCAGGGAACTATGTGCATAGCGTGTGGGACCATATATGCTGCGCCATGCTACATAGGACCACGCGCTATGTAGATTCTGACATTATTGCACTGGGAGCCATATTGCATATCTCAGTGTACTATGTACATAGCGTATGGGGCCATAAATAATACGCTATGTTACATGGCTCTGGGCGCCATGTGGATTTTTTTCAGTGTCCATATGGCGTAGGTGGTGTTTTATCACATGCTATTGACGGTCAAGAACGACCAGTATTTTTCGTTTGAAGTCCTCTAAACGAAGCAGAGCAGGGATATTCTCAAACACATAAAGAAACTTTGTGTATTATATTTTCAGTCCGAAAATTTCACAAATACATTTATGGCAATTACTTTTTAAATTTTAATAACATCATATTCTTATTTGATTTGATTATTAAGTTTGATTCTTTTGAATCGCCTTAACCCTATTGCTTCTTTACATAATTAATTTCTTTCCTTTTTATTTACTGTGTCATACTAACGACTTTCAACTGTTTCTTCTAAATTCTATTTGTGTTACTTTCATCTAAAAACTCATCTGTGTTTCCTTTTTGATTTACTGGAATTCTTATATTAAGGTTTTAAAATTTAACGCCTTTTAAATGATATGCTTTTATAAATCACCCCAATGTGCTCCTCTTCTTACTCCATTTATTTCAATTTAATACAAACTTTTCGTTAACTTGTCTATTATTTGCGCTTACATGTAAGTAAAATAATCTTTGTGAACATTCCGATATCTAACGACTTCATTCAATTTAAACTTATCAACTTATTTTAAAATAACTCCTTGGTTTTTTCTTATTTGAGAGCTATTTTGTATTTTTTTTCTCTTTTCACATTCTGTCTTCCCTTTAAAACTATTACATATTGTTTTCTTGCTTAAACTACTAAGTATTGTATTTGGTTTGTAATTAAACATAATGTCATTAGAAATCTAAAGAAGTGCTAAAGAAGTTTCCATTGCGTAGGGAGATTTTTGGCTTTAGAATCTACTGAAAACTCTTTTATTTAATTTTTTAAAGTTTGTACTGCTTTTCCGGCTAATCCGTTGGATTGATTTCACAACAATAATTGCATTTTTTTTCACAGAATTCCAAAAATTCATCTGAAGGGAACGGTTGAACGTTATTAGTAACGATTTCTTTCGGAAACCTCACGTAATTGAGCTGTAGTAGGGGAAAGTGGGGTAAGACGGGGTAGCGAGGTAAGATGGGGACCATACCAAAACAGATGATACATTGTCGCTAGAAAAGTTATTTCATCGCCATCTGTTGGTGTTTACCAGAAGTTGGAAGTGTCATAAAAAGTTTAGTCGAAGGTGTGCACATTGTGAGTTGGGAAGTGTTTTTTCAGATTTTTAGCGGTTTTATCTAATTTTTGACGTAAAGTAAGTGCGTGGCTGTTCATAATGTATGGCATACAATTTGTGTGGCGTATTTTTTATTGATTTTTGTTTATTTTACTGCTCTAAATTCATTAATTCGTTCCGGCCTGCTTTGATCGATAACCTTAAAAAATTTATTACAACTTGAGAGTCCGGTGTGGGAAAGATGGGGTACCTACTTGTGGGTAAGATGGGTTGGTTCCCGCTTATTTGTTATTTCTTGGATTTCGATTTAATTTACAATTGTCTTTACTATTAGGGTTAATTTATATTATTTCTTTATAGATTATGGTTCAAAATTACAAAAGGAAAACTGACAGAGGAGGGTGGAATGAAGATCAAATGAAACTAGCGATTCAAGAAGTTTTAGAGGGAAAAAAGGGTTATAAATTAGCCAGCAAGACTTATAATGTCCCTCAAACTACACTCGAGCGTAAAGTTAACCAAGCGAGAAAAAGTGAGAGCAGTGTACTAAATGTCAAGATTCCATTAGGTCCAATTTCAACAGTATTTTCCGAAGAAGAAGAACAGATACTTGTAGTTTATTTAAAAGAAATGGAAGGAAGGTTATTTGGTTTGTCAACTTCCGAATTGCAGAAGTTAGCCTATGAGTTGGCAGTTCGTAACAACAAGCAGTATAAATTTAATAATCTCAAGGAAACTGCTGTTAAGGACTGGCTGCGTGGATTCCTAAACCGCCATCCTGACTTGAGTTTACGAAAGCCGGAAAATACGTCAGCGGCTCGCGCTGCTGGGTTTAATAGAGTAGCTGTTGGACAATTTTTCGAACTGCTAGGAAAATCACTTGATGATAATCCTTTTACTTCAGATATAATTTATAACTGTGACCGAACTCCTCAATGGAGCTCCACCAAACTCATGGGCTGAATGTTTAGATTCTGGGTGGATCACTGCAGAAATCTTCTTAAGATGGTTTCAGAAGTTTGTGAAACTCACCAGCGCTTCTAAAACCTACCCAGCCATGCTAATTTTATATGGTCATGCCACTCACACCCAAAATTTGCAGTTGATCGATGAAGCACGTGAACATGGTGTGACAATAATATGCACTCACAAACTACAGCCAGCAGATGTTGGTTTTATGCGGCCTTTGAGCATCTTTTATGATCAGGCTATAACAGCATGGTTAAGATCAAATTCTGGGAAAGTAGTGAGCCAATTTCAAGTGGTTAAACTCTTCGGGCAAGCATTTATTCGGGCAGCAACAATGCCAACGGCAATTAATGCATTTTAAACATGTGGGATCTCGCCTTATAATGCAAACATTTTTACCGAAGATGACTTCGTTGCTGCAGAGGCCACCGAAATCGCATTGAATGCCGAAGAGGCACCCAAAACTGATACAGATGCCACATCATCGATAGCAACCATTTCACAACAAACACTGACAGTCTCACCAACAGTAACATCGTCAGCTCCTGATACCCAAACGGCCACCTGCACCGCCTCAAATTCTACAACAAACACACAACCTCAAACAACTGGTGCGACCTCATCTTTAGTACAGCAAGCATCAGTAAATGATTCTTTGGATAATGCAGCATTTCGTCTGGTTAGCCCGAAGCAGTTAGTGCCTTATCCAAGGATGGCCGAAAAGAGGACAAGACAAGTTCGAAAAAGAGGAAAAACAGCTATAATCACTGCTTCTCCATAGAAAAAAGAGTTAGAGGAAAGAGAAAACAGTAAGAAACCGAAACCAAAGGTAACAAACAAAAGGAAACTGAAAAAAACTAATAAAAGATCTAAAAGAAACAAGAAAGCTGACGAAGGAGTTCAGTCATCAGATGACGAAGATACAGAATGTCTGTATTGCCATGGCTTGTATTCAGAGTCTACTGAAGGATGGATCACTTGCCAGAGTTGTGGTAAGTGGGCGCTTTGTGGCTGTCCAGGAGTGGAAGATAACGATGACGAAGCTGTGCATATCTGCCCGGTTTGTGAAGATAACGAGGACTAAATATTCTATACCCCATCTTACTCAAGGGGGTACCCCGTCTTGACCTATAGGTGGGGCAAGATGGGGAGATTTTGATTTTTTTTCCAGGTTGATGAATCTATGAGAAGAATTTCCTTTTTTCGTTTTGACTGATTATAATTAAAGGAGGATAGACTGATTATTTTCTTAATAAAAGTTCCTACATTGTGCAATAAAAAACGGAGGGTTTTATTTAAGAAATACCTTAAAGGCCCCGTCTTACCCCACCTTCCCCTACGATTGAAAATATTGGCATCTATAAATTTTGAACACGCATCTATCAGAACCAAAATGGCAAAATCTAAATGAACTCTATCAAACGGCTTATTGACTAATGGCCACGGATATAAATCTAAAGATTTGCTACTATTTCGAGTCATTGCGCAAACGTCACATTCTCTTACATAATTTTCTATTTCACCTTCCATTCCTATCCACCAGAAATAACCTCTTCCTAATTCTTTCATCCGTGCCATCCCTATGTGACCATCATGCAAATATTTTAATAATAGTGGTTTACAAGCTGCAGAAACAACTAATCTTTCTCCATAAAAATGACGTCCATTTTCTAATTTTTTATTCCACAAACCAGTTTGTCTCGTAACGCTTCTTCTAGAAACTTTTCGAAATTGCACGTTTTCGCCAAAAATTTCAACTCTACAATATAATCCGTAACCGTTTCATGCTGCTAAAAGTGTTTGTATGATTTCATCGTATTTGAGCGAAGCAGGATCCACCGGCGATACAAGGGAGTTGAAAATTTTATGTAATTCACCTTCAGCAATGCTTATGAAGAATGATACCTTATCTTCTTCTGTCACAATCCTATTTAACTTCAAACGCTGCACCATTGGTTGCTGATACAGCTTAAAATCGGCTCCTACACTGAAAATTTCAATGCCACCTATCAACGCAGTTGTCGATAGTGTGACACAATTAAACACTTTAATTTATATCAAGTACTATTACGTTTTGACTACTATTTTAGTCAACTTTTATCCTCGTCGCCATTTATTATATCAGGGGAGCACGATTTATAATAACCCAACGGGAATCGCGGTAATGTATGCTGGCGTAATGCATGAATCAAACAATGCTGGTAATGCACATTTCCGATTTCCAAAGCTATTTCCCAGCAATTATAAGATATACTCGTAAACATGACTTGGAGCATGTAAAATGCTGCAAGGGTGAAAGCTCATATGTTATAAGTCCAAGACTGGCCAATGAAATTCACGCGCAGAAACAAGGGGAAAAGAACTTGCGAGCATACATCGGTTATGGGTAGTCTGCTATATAAAGCGGAAAGATGAAAATTTCGAAGCATTTCAAATCATCCCGCACGGGTAAGTAAAATGTATGAAGACAATTTCCCCTAGTAGCAAAGAGCATGCGCTATTAGAATTTCCAATGAGCGTCAGCATGCAAAAACCACACATGCAGAGATACGATCGTCCGCCGGCCAAAGCTTTCATTCATATTGAGGCGTATAAATGCGAGAATACGATGTCGTACTTTCCAAAAAGCTCTTATACACAAAGCTATAGAGCTAAAAGCATGAGTTTCCCCTTGTATAAATCTTCCCAGCCTAGGACATGCAATGTTAAAAAGAAACAACGCGTAATGGTCCGGTAATGCTTACACGCATTACGCGAAATGCTTACCGAATATATCCGTAAGCATTATTTTTCCCGTTGGGAAGCAACACGTACGCTTGACTGTAAAACGAGAACTGACTTTATTGTCTTAACCCAACGGGAAAAATAATGCTTACGGATATATTCGGTAAGCATTTCGCGTAATGCGTGTAAGCATTACCGGACCATTATGCGTTGTTTCTTTTTAACATTGCATGTCCTAGGATGGGAAGATTTATACAAGGGGAAACTCATGCTTTTAGCCTTATAGCTTTATGTATAAGAGCTTTTTGGAAAGTACGACATCGTATTCTCGCATTTATACGCCTCAATATAATGAAAGCTTTGGCCGGCGGCCGATCGTATCTCTGCATGTGTGGTTTTTGCATGCTGACGCTCATTGGAAATTCCAATAGCGCATGCTCTTTGCTACTAGGGGGAAGAGTCTTCATACATTTTACTTACCCGTGCGTGATGATTTGAAATGCTTCGAAATTTTCATCTTTCCGCTTTATATAGCAGACTACCCATAACCGATGTATGCTCGCAAGTTCTTTTCCCCTTGTTTCTGCGAGTGAATTTCATTGGCCAGTCTTGGACTTATAACATATGAGCTTTCTCCCTTGCAGCATTTTCCATGCTCCAAGCCATGTTTACGAGTATATCTTATAATTGCTGGAAAATAGCTTTGGAAATCGGAAACGTGCATTACCAGCATTGTTTGATTCATGCATTACGCCAGCATACATTACCGCGATTCCCGTTGGGAACTTAAAACTAACTTAACTTATTCTTATACAAAGCAATACTAATATAAAAGTTGAATTCACTCTTATACTAGTCGTTTAATTCATTAATGCACATGACATTTTCATGAAATGTTTCAGCACAAAGAGTCCAGACTCCAGACCCCAGACGCCAGCCACGCTGAATTTGATTCTGAGTGATAAGAGGAAGCTTTTGAATATTGCTTTTGGAACGTTTTGCTTCGGTAGACAGTAAATGGCGAAAAATAATTACATTTTTCAAACTTTTTTCTCATTTTAGGCTACAATTTTTTATTTTGCTTTATAATATTTTATTTTTAGTACAAAATTTTAGCGCTGCCTTAAACCAACTGAATAGCATAATTATACCCCTTTGAATGAATAATGAATAAAAATTTCATAAACAATTATAAAGACGGTAAGATTAAAAATTATAGTATACTATGATTTTCATAAAGTCTTTCTGAAAACCACATCAATATCAATTATCCTTCATCCCTTTGGCATATGTACGTTACCAGTTGGGAATGACATTCAATTCACTTCAATAAATATATTACCACAGAGGAAACCGATTTACATGCTTCATACGCTAAAAGAAAGCGCCTCTGCACAACACAGGTAGGTAGATTGAATGGAAAGCTATAAGTAATTTCTTCAAAATGTTCTTCCTGCAACAGACAGTCTCGAAAGGATTATGGGAATAGTCGATGTTGGATAGCCAAACCTATTGCTAAATTGTTTTCTATTACTTGTACAGGTGTGTTGCGTGGAGGAAGCAATTTCGTTGTTGCAATAAATTTTCTTGATGTACACAAAAGCCAAAAGGTACGAGTCCGTTAGGGTGCAACCATTTCAACACAAGGAACACTCGTCTCAATTCTTCATCGTTCCGTGTCTTCAGCTCTCATGTTTCCCTGTTTTCTACTCGGCCATGGGCTTGTTGAATGTACACTCATTTTTGACCCTCCCTTTCTTAATGGCACTCGAGTACCCGGGCTGTTCTTGATGCTGATGTGTATACGAGTATATCTTTTTATCGTTTATTGTAGTGGCTTCTCGTATGTATCCCATTCACGCCATTAGAATTCCGTATGTTTAAAGCTGTACGTAAAGTTCGTCCTTTATATGAAATTAATGGAGTAGAAACTGAACAGGTCTGGACAGTGCTGGCCTTTTGGCTTTAAGGTTTTCTGCTTTATGACTGGTGGAATTCAATTAACATGAATGATAAAATGATGATACATATGAGTGTTACATACAAGCACCAAAACAAATGAATATTCATTTCTACAGGAAATTAAATGTTCTAGATGAATTTGAGCTCAAATATTTTTTACCAATTGGGGTTAGTTACTGAAAAATAAATAGAAATAAATCTTATAACAGCACCTAAAACCAAACTTCCAATGAACTGCTTTCAGACTTAAAAAATCAAATAAATATCATAGCTTAAAACTAAATGTCACCGTTCCGAATTTAATTTTGATACATTATGGACTGCGTACTGTTTAAAAAATGCAATTTTACGCAATGATGGCCCTGTGGCTTTAAAAGAAATACAAGAAAAACTTTGGTTCGTTTATTTTTATTTTGCATGAAGAGTTTATAAATTATGAGGCATATCTACCGTGTATTTCATTTTAATCTTAAATTTATACATTTGCCTTATGCCATTTTTTCTTTTTTTTAATTATATTGTCTTGAATAGATTGCAGGTTTTTTCTGTATGTTTTATGAGCCTTTGTTGAGTAAGAGCTTAATTTACCATATGTTAACACAAAGCTGAAGTATTTTCATGTAGAGACAGATTACCATTGAATCTGATTTCGTGAATCTCGATGAGTTTAACTCTAGTGTGTCAAAGAAACAACAAAATTTAAAAGCTCAAAGCTAATCGGAGATTCACGAAACCAGATTGGATTGTAGTCTGTCTTCAGTGTTCAGGTAATCGAGAGGCTAAGTACAACTGAATTTAAACATTTTCTTGCATTAGCGAAAAAGACACAGAAAGCCATTACAAACTGTGTCACAATTCATTAAAAAAAAATCTACTGACATGGAAAGCGATTTTTTTTGGGCCTATTAGGCGTGTTTTTTTGCTCCTCTATCCAGTAGTGCACGTTAAACATCGATAGTTGGATGTTTCGATAATAACGATATTTTTTTAAAAACTATCGATAGGCTATCGATAGACTATCGATGGTGTATATGTGTCTTGCGAAATTAGTAGGTACACCGTTAATTTTTTTAAAAATAACTGAGAATTCAATTACTATTATAGAGAAACACAGAAATATAGAGTTTTATTCATTTCCGAAATGCTGAGCATTTTGATTTAGGGAAATCAATTCATTGAGACGCTTTGAGACTTTAAGAGGTTTCTGCGATCACTGTGAATTACACCAGTTTTCGAAAGAATTGGTTCACTCGGAATAGAAAACGCAAGTGTACATGGATGCTAGAGAGCAAACATTTTCTTTGTCTCAGTATTTGAATCTAACCAGTAGTCGATGGGACATTTGTCGTTTCCACTGGGAGGTTTCTCCAGGTTTTGCTATATATCTATGTCTTACTGCATCATTATTTGGGCAGCTATAAGCTTTGTCTTTGAATAGATCTTCAGGTAGAAATAATAACTCCTCGGATTTTTTTTGCTTTCCACTATTCCTTCGTTAGTAAATTTCTCCAGTTTCACCAGTTCCGTTGCTTGTAGATGCAGCTGCCGTAAATTCATAAGTACTCTGAGTTGACTCCGGTTTTCTGTCATCAGAAAAGAAGTATATTCTATTTGAAGAGATTGGGCAGCCATGTTTCCATCGTCTTCTTTTATTTTTTGTACCTTGGGTCCAGAGTGGTGGCTAACATCATAAGGACCCTTTTCTCAAACGATATTAATCGTTCCCGCCCTGACTTTCATAAAGCATTATAAATATTCTTTCCAGCAGTGTTTTTTATGTGAATTCCCACTCTCGATAATTGTAGAGTCAGACTTCGTAGTAACGGAGTTATATAAGCAAGGGTAATGTAATTTGCGCCAGATATTGTTGTCGTCGCCACATCAAATGGTTCTAATAGCAGAATTGTATTCGGCAGCACATTCAAATCTACGACGAGTAACGTTTCAGATGCCTTCACACATTTGGCTAATTCCAAAGTCAATTCTTCCCTGATATCATAGAAACATTTGATCTTGGCGTATGCGTTATTCCAACGAGTACACTGAGAAAAATACTTCTATTTTTTGAAGAAAAACGAACACATTATCAAAGAAAATTGGTAATGATTCTGCGCCAAAGAAATATTTACTCAATCCAAAGAAAGAAATTTCTTCATTTCAAAGAACAAATATTGTACTTGCCCTGAGTAAATATAGGCATAGTTTCAAAGAAATATTTATTCAATCGAAAGAAAGGAATTTATTCATTTCAAGCACTGATATTGCACTTGCCCTGAGTAAAATTTGATATAGTTTCAAGAACATCTGGAATCTGGCATAAATCGGTTCACGTACGATCACCAAATTTAAGCAGTGCTGGGCGCGGTTACAACTTAGATGGGGGACCGCTTTGAAAGCATAGCATGTTGCTGGCACGCGAAAACTCTGAAAAAAAAAAATTTCCATTTTTTCCTTTTTTTTAAGTGCCACATTTTTTTCTTTTTTTCTGAAGCACTAGTATTATTTATGCCTAGTCGCCAATTTAAGCTTTAATGTGACACTTAATCAATGGAGTTAGAACAACTGAAGACGAACAAAGTCAACCATGAACCCGGCGGAATTCGAACCCACGAGCGGTAGATCGCTGCTTTGGATTGACACGTTAGCGAGCTAAGCTATCGACCCTTTATTTGTGTAAAGGAAATGTTGTTAGAAGTCATAAAAACTATCAATTTTTTCGTCGAATATTGAAGCATAGTTGTTGTTGAAACATAGAAAAAAATATTCGCGCTGTAGATATAATTTACTAAATTCATAGACATAATTTACAAGATTTGAGGAAAATTACTTACTTGAAATACGGTAAAGCAAAAATTGTATTTCGTTGAATGTAAGAAATTTTTCAATGATATTTATACAAATTACTGATATCAAATAAAAGTTTATTTGATTTGTGGAAGATTTCACATCTCGTAAACAAGTAAATATTTTCTTTGATTTTCGGAAACATATTTTTCTGAGTGTACGGAACTGCTGAATTAGTTTCAGTTCAAGTTTGTTGAGCTGTTGTTGTGCAATTGTCAGTATGTCTGAAACAACTGAGCTCGATTGAAAAGAAGTATCAATATCTTTGCACTTTTTCGTGATAAAATGAAAATTAGGTGTTATAAATATCAGACACAGTCAAATTTAAAGTATGCGCGAAGCATGGAATATGATCAAATTTAAGAAGTTTTGTTTGCATTAACATGCGAGCAGCATTATCAGTGACGATCGCATTTATTTTTGATCAAATGTTCCATTTGCTTAGTGTAGTATTTCTCGCCTAAACAAGAAATAACGAGTCTGAATATTTGTCTTTTCAACTACACCAACGAAAGTATTCATCAAACAGGCATAAAATAAATATGCAACTTATATCAGCCATTGAAAAAAATCAGTATTCTCTCTTTGTTTGGATTTGTCCACATATCAGTAGTTAAAGAATTATGTTGAACTGCATTTATGGCATTTTAAACCCGCGTTTTAACATCTTCGAAGTATTTGGTGTCAGGAATTGCATGTTTTCCGTCCAAATCAGCCACGAAATCATGAAAGCCTTTATGTTCTCCTTTCCGCAAAGGCACTATGTCCAAAACAACCAAAATAATTTCCACTATGATTTATGTTTCCGTTTTAAATGATCTGATAAATTTTTCGTGTTTTTACTTGTTTTGTATTGATTGGTACATATATTACACTTAGCAATATCACTGTTTGGAATTCTTTCCCACTCAGTCTCAAGTTTCTACGCGTATGATTTTCACGAGCACTTTTTCATGTTATTTCATTCTACAATAAATAACAAGTGGCAAAACTAACAAAATATAAGAGTGGTCTGCTATCTTTGGTTTGTGCTGTTTTATAATAACAAGAAAAGGAAATATTATTAAATGAGAAAAACTAAGCAAACGTAAAATAATCACAGTGAATGGGATGATATCGAAATGTTACCTTACGCATTTTTTTCTGTTTTCAAAAACTATCGATTGCAAAAAAAAAACATCGAGATTTTCGATAGTTCTGAACTATCGATACTATCGATAGTACTATCGATGTTTAACGTACACTACTATCCAGTAGAGAATAGAGTATACGCATTGGAAACAACAACACTCCTGTACCAGTGAATTCACTTGCACAGAAATTCTATTCCTTATATGTAGTTCACGTGCTGAACTATAGAATGTGCTGATAAAAAAAAGAAAAGCTCGTGAGAAGTTGTCTTTTTCGCTCTGAGATGGCTTTGGTTTTTCAATGTTATGTTGAATGTTTTGGTAGTTAGGAAATTAGAAAAAGCTCTCTTAATGTATAGAAAGCTAAAAGAGGTAATTTTCTGTTAGTTATTTTTCTATTTTCTATCGTTGTGGTAGTTTATACTCGTTAATTTCTCCTTTATTTTCAGCTGTTTTGTGCTATCACAGTGAATACAGCAACCTATGTCAGTCTTAGCGAATGCACTGCTGTTTTGTACTAGATTGTTGTTTTTGCGGCATAGTTCTATTCTGTTCTGTATCGGAGCAAAAAAACGCACCTATTATAACAACTGGAGGATTTTTTGAAAGACGTGGACCTTACATTGTTACGAGGCTTCAGATCCGGAGATTTTACCAGAGAGGTCGGGAAGATAGTATTGGCCGAACTCGTCGCAGCCATTGGAATCAAAGAACACACAACGGTGATCGAAGAATATAACAGTACAGTTAACACAAAAGGCTTCGGCAGCGAAATTTTGCTTGTATGTGAAGATATTAAATTAGTTTAAGGGGCAGAAGTGATATAAAGATTCCTAATAGGGACATCTTGAGTTAGATACAAGTTGATTGCATTTTGTAACGCAGCGCCGACGAAGTTCTAGATAGAAAAGTTATTTTTTCCCAGTGAAATACAGAGATAATGTAACGAACTGTAACGTCGATGTAACTCTATTTCAAATTGGTGTTGGTTAGCTTGATGTTGCCTTACTTTTACCTTCCCGACTTTTCATTTCACGTTAACGGCCCGAGGGGTAGTTTCGGAAACGAAACGAGTGACGCCCCAACCAACTGTCTCCGCGAGTTGAGGCCGCCCAACAATATCCACCCCTTCGACCCAGTCGAAACAAGGGTTTTCGGAAGTTAGTTATCCTAGTGCAGATAAAAATATTTAGAATTTAGAATAATCAATGGCTTTAAGCTTCATTATTGCAAATATGTAGAGTTTTTTCGAAGTTGTGAGTGGTAAGTTTTTACTTTTGGTCTTAATATTATTAACATAACGCTTCCGAAAATTTGCTTAAAATTCTTTAATGTTTTCGCATATGCTATCGACTCAGACAACTTTTTTCGCCATCTTAATTTTTGGACCATGTCTTTCTATAGAGTCTTATGCTTATTAACGAAAAAAAACTTTATTATGAGACACAATAAAGGGTTTTCCCACAGGCCTAAATCTCATTATGCTGCACTGCAACCGTTTTATATTAAAATATCAATTTGATATCACGACATTGGGTCTTAGACCTTCAAGTTTTTTTTTTGTTAAATGTTCTACACCCAGGAAAAACATATGTTCAAACGATTGAAATCAATTCCACACAACAAATTTTTTCTTACATTTCCCAAATCTATAGTACATGTTTACTTTATATGCGAATCAGGCACAATAATCTGATCCGATCCAATAATCCTTTTAAATAAGGCATGAACATGTCAGGAGCCGAAATACCATTGTAACATGCGTCCTCACTAGAGAAATATCATACATAAGTAAAATTCAATATCCCTCGGCTAACAAGTTGTCTTCTATTAGTTTTCAAATGATTATTTATGTCCGGCTACCGAAAAATTCGAATAAAACCCAGATTCTTTTGTATGCCTTTGAATTTTGAAAATTAATTATTAATCAATTGACTTTCTTCACTTACTATAAAACACTCAATTTATGTATGTACATACATATACATATATGCAAGTATCCATTCGAAAATACACACAAGTTCAATGCTTTGGTCTATGCAACCTGAATTTCATAGCCGCGATTTGCGTCCGAAGCGCAAAAAACATTCTAAAACTCATCTGGTTTCCACCGTAACGAAACATTTCATTAAAATTTAATCGACTCTGTTTAGTTTGTGTTGCGGAAGTGAGGTAGGACTGTAGGAGTGTATTTCGAGTGTACATTCTGTTTGAAATTATCAGCACGCAAGATTGCTGATAAGATGAGAAGCGAATTAAACGTAAACGAAGCAAAGCTATACTCTATTTACCCACCAAACTGGGGGATGCTGTTTTTCGATTAGAATCGAACGAACAAATCGTAAAGCTAAATATCTAAAAAGAATTTATTAAATCAGTATTTAGTGCTAGGAATAATATATTGTTATTGTTGTACTCGATGGTGTCAATTATATTTATATAAGTACATAGGATTTAGATAACACAAAGGCCCTACAAAAAAATATTTTAAATGAGCCCAGTACCCGTTGATAAGCTGGCACCAACCTACCCCTGCATTGAACAAGTGCGAGCGATGTCCTAGACAGCAACGTAACTGTATTCACGCTAATATTGAAAACACATTCGAATCGAACACTCCCGGAGTTCGATCGGATTCATTTCAGAAAATAAAATGAAATGCTTGTGATACGGTGGTGCAGAACGTGCTTATGGTTAATTAAAATCTAAAAGTCAGAAATGGTGTTTGCTTGCACTATTCTGAATCAATCTGTTTACAAATTAACACACATCACACGTTCATATTAACCTGTTTTGAAATAATTTAGGACTTTTCACTTTATTCACTAGGACTGAACGGAATCGCAATTTTTTTTCAAATACTGGCTTCATTCAAATTCACTTATTCCTTTATGAATCAATCATTCCTTGCTTTGCATTCATTTAGTTCTGTATATAGCCGGCTTCGCAGTTAAAGAAATTTTGCAAGTATCCGCGCTCTATGAACAACTTTTCTATTGAATTATTCAAGACACTTGACGAAATTTACCATCCAACCAGATTAGATGCTCAGTTTGCCTGCAACCAGCAGCCATAATGCGAAAAACTTACTCTTTCGACGAGCAGTTCGCGCCTGTACTGAAACTGGCTGTAAAAGAGAAATGATAGTTGGCGAGCTCGTACCTATGCAAGTTTTGTTTCGCCTTTTACGAAAATAATGAAAGTTTTTAGAAAATTTGTAATATCAGATCGCCTGTTTATAAAAACAATGCATTGTGAAGTTTTTGAATAAAATTTTAGTAGGAGCGTTAATGATGAACAATTTGGTTTGGTGATTTATCAAATAAGGGCCAATAAAATAAGTAAACGAATGTAGCTGAAATATTTACAAGAAGGGAAAAGTTAGATTAGAAATAACATTAAATTTACTACAAAAGCAAGATATGTTTCAGATCCGAATAAACTACTTCTTTTATTTATTAAATAGAGAAGCATCGTTTACAATGCCACAGATATATTTTTGTTATTGTTTGAATATCAATGTTTTTAAAAATTAGTCTCTTACATAAAGACGATAACTGAGACTTTTCTGTGAAAAAGAAGAAAGCAAGAAAAGAGAAGTAAAAGTGTGTGAGCACCATTTTATTTCTGCAGGCATCTGTCATTGCTGAAGATGTTATTAACTATACGAGCTTTCAGTTCACCGTAATCGTTCAAAAATGATTGAAGTTTTTTCTTCATTGTTTTGTTTCAATTCTAGTTTTTTCCGTGAAATTGATGCAGACTGCGCTGCTCCCTGCTTCTACCAAAAACTTCATTAACTAATCTTTGCCTACAACTTCATATGTTTGGCTAGTACAATAAATGAGAAGATGCTTCGTGGCTCACTGTTAATTCATGCATACGCTATGCCAAAATTAGACGCTCGGTAAATGTTGGCCAGCTGAGAGTGTAAATGGTCACCTTATCTAATCTCTCCTGGTTTTTTTCACATGCCAAAACATGGAAGGAAGCAATTGCTCAAGTTGTTCGACGGCTTTGGGTGATAAAATCGCTACTCGCCTGAAATATTTGCAATCCGGGCTTGGCAATGATTATGCAATTTATTTCCATTTACGATCATTCATTGAATCGTCTCTAGCTAGCCTACTTTCTTCTTCTGTTTCCTGGGTTCCTCCCTTTTCGCTTTCCTTCTTGCCTGTCTTTACTTATGACCAATTCTTTAGAAGTTTATTTTATAAAAAGTAAGAAGACTTCTGATCATGATCGAATGTCTAATTTCATAATTAAACATCTACCAAATTTCTATGCTCAGAATCCGTTCAATTGTTTTCAACAACGCCCTGAGCAACAGCTACTTTCCGACACATAGAAAGTAGCAAAGATTGTTCCCATCCATAAGGGCAAAACTAAAGAGGCCAGCAATTTCCGTCCAATCTCTTTGCTTCCTAACTTGGGGAAGATTTTTGAGAGAATTTGGATGGAAATGATAAAAAAAACTACTGTGAGCTCACACGAATAATTCCTGAACACCAGTTTGGTTTTAGGCGCAAGCACGGCACTCAGTACGCCATCTCATACTTCCATGATCAAATTGTGTCTCGCTTGAATGATCGAAACACTCCGACTGTGGTGTGTGCTTTAGATTTCGAGAAGGCTTTCGATTCCGTCTGGCACCAAAGCCTTCTGTTTAAGTTGATCAAGTTTGGATTCCCGGAAAAGGTAATAAGACTCGCCACAAGCTTTCTTACCAACATACTTTATTATGTCAGCGTTAATGGAGCAGAGTCTATCATTAAACCTGTGACATCAGGAGTGCCACAAGGTTCTTTCACTGGACCAATTCTTTATGCCATATTCACCGCTGACCTTCCTACTCCAGTGGGCCAACCACAAGTCCAAATCCTCCAATATGCCGATGACACGCTCAAGACCCGCTCAAAGCAGCGAAGAGCCTGGAATACTACTTGGTAGAACTAAATCTTTACTTTGAGGAATGGACCATCAAACCAAACAGCAGTAAAACTCAGCTTTGCATATTTTGCAATCCCTCCAAGTATCGGGGAACTCAAACTTTTCGCAACAAAACTAAGAAACTCGCTGTCTCGTTCGGAACATGTAAGATTACTCCTGGCTTTGAGATTACTCCTCTAAAGTACCTCGGAATCGATTTCCAGGAATTTTTAACATTTAATGCCTTTTGTGCGGAGGAAAATCAAAGCTACCAAATCTGCATTTCAACGCATCTGGCCTCTTTTTGCCAAAAAGATGGGCATGACTACCGAAGCTAAATCCATTTGCTATCAGACCTTGATCCGGCCAATCCTGACATATGCATCCCCATCCTGGATTACCTGCTCAAAAACTGTCATGGCAGAAGCGGAAGTATTCGAAAGAAGAATCCTGCGCCTCTGCACTGGCAGGTTCTACAACCCGGTAACTAAAAAGTGGCCGAAGAACCTTCTCTTGTATTAGGAGTCGGGACTGAAGCCACTTAGGGACCGAGTTGTGGAATTAACGACAAGATTTTACGGACAGACAGACGGACATGAGAATGGACTGATTCGGACACTAGGGCGTACAAGTGGTTCTAATGAGCCATTTATGCGTTCGGCGATGATAGCATTGCAACGACAGCTTCTGGATGCGCTTTTCGACTACACAGGCCACCCGTCAAACAGAAGGGGTTAGATTTAAGAACTTGGTTAAGATTAGATGTAATTAGGCTAAGTAACTATAATTAGATATAGGTTAGATCGTAATTTAAGTGCAAGATAATGTTTAAGGAAACTATAGCCAGTGTAATCCCAGCTGTTGTACAGGCTGGGTAATATCATTAATGTGTAAGAAACAAAATTTATGCCAAAAAAAAATAACAAAAACAAAAAGAACGATAAGAGCCAGCATGCAAAAATAGTATAGCCGCTAGATTTTTAGTTTTTTTTTTCTTGTTAATTAAACTGTAAGTTAGGTTAAGATTGTACAAATAATTTATAATAAAAATATTTTTCAATTGAATTCAAATAGAAGTTTATTTTATTATATTAACACTTGAATCCAGCTTTTCTCTAGGATCTGATGGAATTCCTAACTTCCTTTTCAAAAAAAGAACTTGTTACTTCTCTCTGTTCTCCTTTGGAAATCACTGTAATGGCAGTACCTCAGCTTCTTGTGAGGAGGCAAACATTTTTCTATTCACAAGTCTGGTGATCGAAACCTAACTTTCTAACTAACTATCATTCTATTTCAATTCTTCCATATTTTAAATTTGTGACCATATTGTTTTAATCACGTCCATGACACTATCCGCCATGTTTTTTCTACTCAAAAGCATAGTTTCGTGAGAGGCCGGAGTACCATTTTTCCCATTCTGTTGCTTCTGGCTCAGTTAGAGACCATCAAATAGACTCCAATGCCTTTAACTCAGTCAATCATGAGCCCCTTCTATGCAAATCAGAACATTTCGGCGTATCTGAGCCCTTTTTATGTAGGATATCGTCATTTGTATTTAATTATTCTTGCTACTCTTCTTTTCGCGAATCTTCATCCTCCCCATTTTTCCCTCTCAAGGGTCTATTTTTGGACCTTAGCTCTTTAATCTAGTGCAATTGCTTTTCCTTGTCTAATGTACGCTTATGACCTGAAAATCTTTAGCGTTACCAGTGCTTCTTCTGATCATCTTGATCTGCAACACGATCTTAACCGTCTTTTAACTGTGGATCATTTTACTGACGTCGGTGTTACCTTCGATCGGAAAATTAAGTTCAAACTTCACATTCGTACCATCACTTGAATAGCTTGCCCGTTCGGTGGTTTTGCTATACGTATTTGCCACAATCCTTTGATATTTAGACTTGTATGCGTCTTTTTCTTTCCCTTGTTCGTTCTATTCTGACTATTACTCCGTAGTGCGGGGTACTCGTGTCTGTTATTTGTCTCTGTTATAAAGAAGGCTCACGCATTGCCTTATTTTGAAGTATAAATGGTAGGCTACAGTGCTGCCATTTTAGCATATTGTATGCTAGGTCTGGCATTATTTTTCCCATAACGGCATTAGAAATTCGGAGTTAGCATTTAGCATTATTTTTAGCATTTAAATTTAGATTTCGGAATTATCTGGCACTCATTTATTTACAATCTTGCTTATCAATTTTTTCTCAATAATAGCCCTGTTTGTGTACTTTCAATCGCGTTCATGGACTGAACCTTCCTCAATCATGTAGTGGGTGAAACTAATGAAAAGTACAAGAACGCATTCATGGTATTTCCTTACAGGTGACAACCAGAAGTAACAGTTGTATGATTTTGAAATGATGATATGATTATAAAGTCATCTTAAGCAGTAATAAAGTACCTCCAGAAAAATATTCGAATATCATAACACTGTGCGAAAAATATTTTCCTTCCCGCGCATATTTGAAAATATGTATTCGCCCCACACCGTTTGACTTTTTTCAGGATCTGCCAAGCTCAGATTCAACTGAAAACTCTTTCATGAGAAAGGTAAAGTTTTCAGTGTTCAGTCAAACAGTGTACAAAAACGACATCCTGTCAATGCATAGAGTACGCGAACATATGTAATGCTGCCTCATTTCAACAAATATGCGCTTTAAGCTAGTTTATTCTGAAAGTTTCATATGTAAACCTTCCCTCAGAGAACGACACCGTTGTCAACCGATTAATCCTTGCTGCGAACTCACCCGCTGCCGATGAATTCGCTGCAGATAATAGACAAAAATACATGAGAAATAGTACTACACCTTTGTGCTTTCAACAGAACATAGGTAGATATATTCCAATATTAAGGCAATTTCGGACTGCGTTAAATATGGTAAATTTAGGTTTTTGGATCCATTAAATCGTGATGATGCAAAAAATTAGTGATGTGGTCCCATCCACTTCAGACTCCCAGGATCGTCGTACATCTACAAGTTCAAGTTTACCAAAGTATGTGCATTCTATATTTTTTCTTGAATAATGTAAATCAATTGTTAGGGCTTCATATGCAAGCAATCGGACGGATAATGATGGAGAAAAATCTTCGTCACTCGACACTAATACTTTTACTTAAAAATAAATAAATATTGCTGTTTTGATTGCGATGTTTTGAAAAATATTGGTAGAAATGAGCTTTGCACAAAAGAAGAAGGTTGAAATGTAAATGACATGTCTGTAATAGATATAGAATCATCTTAAGATGTAAGTTTGAAGCTTGTAATTTGTTTCTATTATATAAATATATATATTGTTTTCATACCGAATCATGTTTATTTTAATCAAATAAGAAAGCATTGTTTAGTATTGTAATTTATGCGCCTCCTAAACATAAAAAAACAAACTCACAACCATGCCAAGTTATAATCAAAATCGGATAATATTAACATGCCGTGAGAAAGAGGAAACTGTTAGTAACAAATGTTTAGATCAATATATCTCAAAAACGGTTATGGTTACAAGAAAAAGTTACGAAATCTTTTTGGTTTGAAATTTTTTAAGCTACAAATTTGTCATACATTGTTTTTCTGAAGACGTAACCGTTACTGAGATATTTAGAAAAGGTCACTTTTGGTTACCTTTGACCCCGTATAAAAAGTGACGCAGCACTCGGATCGATGAGGACTTTTGACATTTTGTTTAAGACGTCAGTATCAAGGTTCACACCAAAATTCAGCATTCCCCGAATTTTTCCGAAGCATCATGTTAGATTTCCCCGGACTACAATAAAACTACCGCTTATACAATAAGAAAATATAGAAATGATATTGTGACAGTGTCATCGCTGTAAAAATCAGACTAAATAAGCTGCGGTTGGCCAAGCTTTTAGCTCCAATAAGAGAAAAAATACAGAACTTGTTTTACAAAATACGCGCTGAAAAGAATTTCGTGGTAGCAGGACTAGCAAAACAAACTCAATTAAACATAGTTTGCTTTAATTTTACTAAAAACTGGTCTGTTTTTTCAATTTGAAAATCGTAAGCCCTCCTACTTATCTTTATTGATTTGTTTCATGGCTCAAATGTGTTTGTGTACTAAAAGCAGAAAAATTAAAAGTTTCAAAATAAGTGTAGCTATTTAACGAGCAATGAAGAAATATTATCGTAAAAATCATTCTAGAAAGTCATGAAATTGGCTTATTAGGCTCAAAACTTCAAATGACTTGATTGAGAGTTTTCTAGGAAAAATTTGTGATTCGAAGCAGAGCTTGCTTTTGTGAGTATGGTAGCATATAGCAAACAAACAGTATATACAATACAACAAGTATACAATACAAGCAACTAAATATCCTCGCATTGTAAAAAGGATATATTTATCATAAGTAAAAACAAATACCAATAGCATTCACTACAGAGCCATTATTACAATTATTTAAACAAAGAACATTAAAGTCATGAAATTTCAGATGTAATACAAATACGCTAGTTTCAAAAAATAATTACTTTTATAAACTACACTCGTGTCTAGAAATGATGATGAATTAACCTCAATGGCCCACTGTCAAGGTTAATGTTTCGATCATGTCACGGTCAATTAAATGATGGTCATGAATCGGAAGTATGCAATCCGAATTGCTATAGGATCAACTTATCTTGATTTAAAACTCACGATATATACCGGCCAAAATTATTGGTTAACATTCAGATAAAGTTTTTCGTTAAAACAGATACTTTTCAATATGGCGAGTGCATTCAACATACAATATTGTTTAGTGTTAATATTGTGTTCGTTTCTGTATGATACTCATGTAAGTATTTTTTAAGAAGTTTTTTGATTAGATTTGGGAAGCTATCTTTTACCTTTCCAAATATTAGACTCTTGTCTTTCCGAATATCGAAGTAAAAAAGTTACGTACGTTAGGTTGTTTATTAATAAAATTTAACTTTCGCGAACATATTGCAAAACACCGATTGACATGAGCACTCTTGAATATAATATAACTCTATTGAGCTATTGCTATTATTTTAAAATCCCTACATTAGACGAGTTTCCTTGAAGTATTTGCCAAAGCAGGCTCTAGAAGATATAAGGATCTAGCCGCATAAAACCAAAAAAAAATCAGAAAAGTTGCCAGCACACTGATCAAAAACACACAAACATATTTCTTACGCCCGTTCATGCGTACTGTAAATTTCATAACGAACGCATAATTCTGGGGGAAATTATCGCAACTCGAAACTTTGCAAATTTCCATTGCCTGCTTTTAGGCACATAGTGCCCACATAGTGTTTAAATAATTTTATATACATATAATATTTTGTTTACATAAATGTATAGGGGCACCCATAAGCTATTCTAAGGAAATTCTAAGGAGATAACTGTTATGGTAATAAAATACTTGTTAATAATCGCTATAATGGTTATCAATAAATAATTACGTAAAAATAATTATCTCAGCCCCAAATAGACTTGTTCAAAACGTTGAGCAACTATTATCATGAATGATGCGCATTAATTTAATAAAATCAGCATGTAGGTATTCTATTACCTAAAATAAAATTAACTAGGTCCATAGGTGTTAGAATATGAAATAAATTTGTTTTCTATTATTCGTCAATCTCAGGCAATCAATGAAGTGAACATCAAGGAAATTACTTGTGACAACAATCCCGAACGGGCGAACAATGTAACCTGTAAAATCTTGGAGCATGGTGTACGCCGACACTTGGACTTCAGTGCAACCTTGCTAAAGGACATAGTAGATGTTATTGTAAGTCATCTGCCACTTGCGCGACTTCCAAGTGCATCGGAAATGAAAAATGATATTCAATAAATGTTTCAGGCACACGTGGAAATTCTCAAAAACGATGGCAACCGTCTGATTCCCTTGGTGAATATAACCGATGACTTTTGCAAGTTCATGGCAGGTTCATCGTCCAGTTTCTACATGGAACTGCTGATGAAATTGCTCCGTGACCAGACGAATATCAACCATGCATGTCCATACCGGGTAAGGTTTGTGGGATTCATAACGAAATCGTGTTCACGTTTAATTAATAATGTTACATACATGTGCATATGTCTTCATTTTATTTTTTATTTTCCTTCGTAATCTGTGTCTAGGGCTACATCTACGCTACTTGCATCAACCCGGATCCAGCTTTAATTCCAGCTGGTATTCCTCCAGGCGAGTATGTCGTCAGTATCAAATTTTACGAATTCAAACCGGAAAATCAACTGGGACGAGTTAAAGTGACCGTCGACTTTATATAAAGCGAATGAATTTTCCCAATTTCAAACTAGTACTGTATGAATAAACTTTTAAATTAGCTCAAATGCGTTTCAATTGGCGCATCAGCAAAAAATTTACTGTTGAAAATGCTTCTTCATGCTGATTTGCTAAGCAATCTGAGCTTGCAAAAAAGAACTTCAGCATTGAAGTCAAGCATTTTTATTGGATTTAATATCGAAGTAAAGAGGAAATAAATCAAAAAACCTAAAGAGTTCCAAATGTATTCGTTCTTACTCTACGTTCTTACTCTTAAAAAGAATATGTACAGACATATCAACAAATAGAAGATACATAAACAGCTTAAATTTACAGGTTACCTTTGTAGTTGCACTGGATTTACGCATCTTCATGCTCTATGTTGCTTTCTTGATAGTAAAACTTAGACCTTGGCTAACGAGCTCCACTTACTCTCCCGACTTGTTTAGTACGTAGTTTACGTCAGCCCTTGGGCACGGACGGTATAACTTTCCACCATTAGCCCCTTCAATCCTCTCGCGCACAAAGCATGTTAAAGCTGCCTTTACGCCATTTCGCTCTCATTGTCAAATTGGAGGGGAACTACTTGGTTTTGACCCGATTTGACAATGAGCAGACAAAAAATTACTACCATCCCCTTCAATGCAAATCTTATAGGCATGTCCACTCCATTTCTACTACCTCACTGGTTTACGTACGTCTCTCGGCAGTTCCTTCAGTTAGAGAGCAGACATTAGAGGCAATGTGGCTAAACTCAACAGGCACGAAAGTAGTAAGAGCAGAAACGCTGGCAAGGCACAAAGAATAGGCTAGCAAATTTATCTTTTACACTAAAGCAGATAAATGAACCGCATGGGTCATAATGGACAAGGATGGACATGGAAAAGCTCAACAAGCCAAGAGCTAACGAAAGATTATTTACCAGACTCTATCAAATGAGTAGAAATGACATTGAAAGAGTGCAAGGGGACTAAGGGAGAAGTCAACAAGCTACGGCGCTCAAACCTAGCTTTGCCAGCAATTAAGTGCTTTCTGAAAATACACAAAAAAGGAAATGAGCTGAGGAAAATTGTGACCACTACAAACGCTCCAAAAAGAAGCATTGCAAAATCGATTGAGAAAACAAGATCAGATATAGGTCAGTTAAAAATTGACAAGAGATGATAGAGCGGGTTGGTAGGGTGGCAATAACAGAGGAAGATGAGTAGGTTAGATCATTTGATGCCAACCGTACCGATAAAAGCTCTTTTGGTTACAGAGGAAGTAGTACTTCAAAGATACTAAAGGTGTCGAAATGTGAAATTCTTTATCTTCACCTAAGAGTGGACAGATTGATTAATTTATGAGTGAGATATGCCCTGGCAACTGTGAAAAAAGTTGATTTGATCGACACTTTAGAAAAGTTGTACAAAGTATGTACAAAAGAATACCCTTCTTGAATTTATCAGAAAAAACGTCTTCTTGGGTTCAATATCTACCAATATCTACATATGTCTCATCACTGGTATTCACACAAACTATGACACACACACACACGCATCTTGGCTATTGTAAAAAAAGATGCTTTGGCAGAAACTTTGGAGAAGCTGAACCGAGCACATAAGGATATCCAATTTCCAATTGAAATCGAAAACAATGAGAAAATACCTTTCTTGGATTTGATGATCATAAGAAAAGGTTTCTTTTAATTTAATATTTACCGAAAGCTAGCACACACCCAGAGAACAACACCATCCACGTCTGATCATAGGCGTTCCTACAAAATGGTTCAATACAACCCAATCACTCACCGATATTAACAGTGTCCATGGATCTGCAAGCTTTAACTCATAAATCAAATATATTGAAGCTACAGCAAGAAAAAACAGATTTGACAAGAAAATGATTGGATAATTTATCAAAAAAGAAGGACAAAATAAAACATGATCGATTAACGATGGTCCCTACACAAGAAAAAAGTTCGGGAGGCCCTTGAACGCTTTGATATAAAGCCAGTTCCGACTAATAAGGAAAACAAATTAGGGTTGGAGCTACATATGTTGCGTGAAGGACAAAACCTAATGTGGAATTTACAGGATTACTTGCCCGGAAGCTGATAAAGTATAAAGGAAGCCGTTAGTTGGCGTTAAGCTTACGAAGCACAAGTGGGAAGCAGCCTCTGCGATCAAAGGATACACAACTTTAGTGCAACCAGCAAAAAGCATTCTGGAGGAGAAATATAACTGTACATGAGACAACGTGGAGGTGATCAAGGGGGTACAGGAGGCACAAAAACATTCGATCATCGTGAAATTTTGACCAAAACTATACACATGAGCTTTCAAAACTGGGCGGGCAACCCTGTAGCTACAAAAGGCACTTGAAAAAAATCCTTCAATTCATCGAACCTCCTGAAAAATTTTTGCTTTTTAACAAAAAATTCGAATTATTGGTAAATTTTAACATTCGTCCATCATGCCAATTGGAAATTTTGCAAATTCAGCGTGACACAAGAACGGCAACCAATCACCAAATTACCTCTATTTTCAGCACTCAAAACTTCTATTCACGAGAACTGATGACTGGATAATCCAATCATTATGAAATTTATTAATTAGGCCCAGATCTGACAAAAGTTATTTTGAAATGCAAGCAGCTCTGTGGCAGTGGCGCCATATTGAAAATTTACTATGAAAAAAACAACGGCTTTTTGGTCCAAAGCTTCCGATTCAGAAGGTAAATTTCAACGAAACAACCTCACTTTAAACCACATTTGGTAAATTTTGTTGAATTTGGTTGAAAAATTATGAAAGAGCTGAAATTTTGAAAAGCTATAAGAATTTTTGTAATTTTCTAGCATTTCTTTACTAAACAAGCGATTTTGTCATTAAATTTGCAATTGGGAATGATCCTGCACTGACAATTTACAACAAATATTGAAGTTGCGAAAAGTTGAAAAGCCCTAAAAAAATTTCACTCCTATAACTTTCAGCGCAGTCATTCACTCGAAACGAAATTCACGGGGTTGGTTTAGCTTTTTATTTTTGGCTATGCGGCTAGGACTGCATTGCCAGCACTAGTCATTTGTATATAATGTACCATTATCTTATAAAATTGTGACGACGTTCGCCATATCTAGCAACCTTAAACTAATCTTTCATCCAAAAACCTACCATAATTGGCTTACAATAAGGTTTTTAAACTCTGTGAGTTCTGTAGAAATTTGATGACTGAATCAGAAGCTATACGGCACAAAGTAATATTTTTTTGATCAATTTTTCAAAGTGGAACCACTGGCACAGGGTTTGTGGCGTAGTCATTCAACTTCTATCAGATATGCTCCTACTTTAGCCCAATACATTTTGTGAATTTGATAGCTCTATCGTAAGTTCCCGTTAACGAATTTTCGGGTGTTGAAAATATGCGTCGATTCAGGAAAAATCGATTGAAAAAATCCAGAAAGCCTGGGAAAAATCAGTGTAGCTAAAAAAGCTAGGGTCAATAAAAAATCTCGAGAGCTTGGGAAAAATCATGGAAGAATAAAAAAAATCTTGAAGATCTTGAAAAATCTTAAGAGCAGAAAAAATCTCGGTGGCCTGAGAAAAAACCATGGGAACTAAGAAAAAATCAAAAAACTCTTGAAAACATCTTTTTAGTTTTTTTTAATTAAAAATATCTAAAAACCCTAAAAAAATCGTAGGAATTCGGGAAAAAAATTCTAACTGTCTAGGAAAGAAATCCCGAGTGCTAGAATATATCAACGAAAGAAATATAAAAAAAAATATTGAAAAAGCTAAGACAAAGCTCCTGAGGTCAAGAAAAAGTGTTGAGAGCTTAGGAAAAAAAATTATGAAAGCTAAGAACAAAGTAGGGGTGTGAACAAAATATATCATTTCAAAAAATTAAGTGACTCTAGAAAATATTATAGGAGCCTGAGTGGGTGTCTCGACCAGATACAATTAACGTCAAAACATATATTATGTCTATAATGTAAATATATAATGTTTCGTGGAGACGCCGCACCGTATGTTAGGACATTTTTTTGTCATGACAGAAGATATATGTATGTCTTAACAGCTACACTGATTTTTTCTGGGACTTTTTTTTGAAAAGTATGCCACTGAAATTTACACGGGAAGAAGTATAAAAATTAATTACTTTATCTCGCGAAAAATAATGTTTGTGGAAATGTTCAAGCCCCTTGTATAAAAGGGTAGACAGGAAACTGCTAACACTTTCCAAACCTCAATTAAACAATTGCAAATCGGCCGAAGTTTTGCTTACCATTGATATGTCATAACAGAAACTGCCCACTATTCGTATTTCTGTGAAAACAGGTTTTCTATAGATACGATGGATTTTCTGTCTCGTCGAGTCACTGCCTGAATTAAAAAATGGGAGCTTAGAAAAAATTTAAAGACTCTGAAAAAATCGTAGAGGCCTGGAAAATTCTTAAGAGGCTAGGAAAAAATTCTGAGAGCTAAGAAAAAAATCAAGAGGCTCTAGAAAAAATTCTATAAGTCAAAGAAAAAATCATAGAAGCTTAAAAAAATTCAGAGGGATTTTAAAAATCAAAAAAAAACCTGGGAAAAAGTCATGGGAGCTCGAAAATCTCCGATATCTTAAAAAAAAAAAAGACCAAGAAAGCTAAGAAAAATTGTGAGAGAGAAAAAATGTTTGAGTCTTGGAAAAAATATAGGATCTTTAAAAAAATCAGCAGACTCCAGTAAATATTCTGAAAAAAGGAATAAATCGTGAGAGCTTAGAAAAAATCAAAAGACTCTCAAAAAAATCTTAGAAGTCTGGGACAAAATCATGGAAGCTAAGAAAAAATCAGGATGGTTTTAACAAAAATTTTGAGAGTCAAAGAAAAATTTCGGGAGTCTAGAAAAAAAACCAGGCTAGTTAAAAATAGCTGGATGGACTAGGAAAAAATCATGGAAGCTTTGAAATTTTAGAATGAATCGATGATGCAGTTCGTTACTTTTGTTTGTAAGCTCAGTGTGCTTTCAAAAATTCATTCAAGCGCAATCGTGTGTTCTATTTTTTTTAATCCTGGCGAGAAAATATGTATGGTGGCTAGGGAAAAATTTGAAACTCTAAAAAAATTTTGGGAGTCTAAGAAAAAATCATGAAAGCTACGAAAAAATCAGAGGCTCAAGAAAAATTTTGAAAGTCTAGGAAAAATGCATAGGAGCTTAAAAAAATCAGAGGACGCTGGAAAAAATCTTTAAGAGATTAAAGAAAATCAAGGGAGCTTAGGAAAAATCAGTGATTCTTGTAAAAAATCTCAGGAATCTAAAAAATATCTGCAGTGCAGGAAAAAATCACGGAAACTTAAAAAAAATGCAATGTGTCCCAGGAAAATCTCGGAGGTCTAAAAAAAACTCGGGGATCTACGAAAAATACATTAGAGCTTAGAAAAAATCTCAAAGGTTTAGAAAAAATTTTGATAGACTAAAAAATCTTCAAATTATGGAAAATCTTGGGAGTCTAGGAGTATAATTTCTGAAGTCCCTACATAGCATCTGAAACTAGATGCTTTCTGTTTTCAAAACGGTCCATTTCTGGAATGGAGGCATTTATCCGGACTGTTTTTGTGTGTGTTTTTTGCAGTTTTTTTATTCTAAAAATAGAGATTACTTTATTATAAAAATAGAAAGATTGCCACTTCTCGTCTGAACGTGGCTTCCTGGCTAATGCTTGAGAGCCTTTTAGGTCCTTTAAGGACAAAGTTTCTTTCATGTGCGCATTGTTTAATACTGTATCTTCTATGTGTTTTTATAACGGATGAAATTAAACAAGGCCTTTCTTTTTGGAGTAAATTTATCTCATTTTTTAATGAGCTATCACAGTCACATATAACTAACAAAGCGGCGCACCAGCATCCGTCAGTTTAAGATTGCTGCAATAATGCGGATTAGACACCGTTTTCAGTAATTCTCAGAGCATGAAAATATTCTTATGCATTTTTTTTCGATCACTCTTTTTGGCACGTTTCTGAACTTTGGTTTAGTTTCACACGCATGTAAATCGCTAAAAACTTTCTTTCGGAAAAAAAACTCCAAACGAGCTCACCATCTTGAGCAAAAATATCAAATTAAAAAAATCAATGAACAGAAAAGAAAAAAAACAGACTAAAAACTAATGTTTGTTTCAATTTCTACTTCTGTTGAATCGGTAAAGAGCGAAGGCCTGTATTTTAAAACCTGACCTATATTGCCATTGCTTGTTTGATTTTTCCATTTGCACGTCCAAAATTAAATGATTTTTAATAACAAAACATAAATACTTCCTTTGTAATTTCAAATTAATTTTCGGCATTGAATAATCATCCCCTAAAGTGACGATAAATGGAATTTCATCACAACAAAACATTCATTTGATATTAACAAACGACGACACTCGCTTTATCATAAATGTTATTAAATTAACGATAACAAGTAGATATATTTATGCACTTTTATATCATTTGTTCCATTGACGCGTATGATTGTAATAAAACGGCTATGATTCTGTTTATTGAACGTGCTGTTTGGTTGAGAACCATAATACTATCCACTCTCGCATCAACAAACTCAACAGAAAAACTAGTAATATGTGCATAGGCACTTGATAGCAAATTCCACTCTTATTAATATTTTGAATTTTGCACGGTTTGGAATTTTCGCTTTCACGCATAATTTCTGCGTTCTTTCTATTCACCGTTTTGTTAGTAATTTAACGTATTGAAATATTAAACTATTTTTCACTGTAATGGGTCAATACAAGGAACTGAAAGGTTTCGGATAAAAAATTACAGTATTTAATCCAAGCAAATATTTTCCAGTAAGCCTAAACTATGAAAATGTGGAAAGTCTAGTGTGAGTTCAGTTTAAAGTTTTTTAGGGTTTTTTATACTAGGTCAAGTTTCACCGTGATCTGAGGACGATTCACTTTCTAGTCGGAGCTAAAATCTCTGCATTTAAGGCAATCATTGTAATTGAAAATATATTGACAGTACCTCACAATTTGAAAGTTGGCTTAATTTTGCGATGTTCAACCAATGTTTGTTCGCACCCCAAGAATAGAATCCGTGACAGCCAACTAAACAAATTTCATATTTATTACCACAGATATCTCTTTGGCATACCTCCCTTTAAATGCAACAGAGTCTCACTAAGCAATCCGGAGCAAACTGGTTATTTCACATTTTCATCCAGTTATATGTATATCTGAAAACCATTGAATTTCCATTACAATACCAGGTGGAGGTTTGCAAAATGATGAATTGCATCGACTACTATCGTACATGGCTATGTTGAAAATATCTAATTGCAATCACACATGTCTATTCAAGGTAACCAGTATAATAAATAAAACATTAATTCACGTTTGAATGAATTGCTTGCTTTACACTCGCTCAGCGACAAACCGCAATTGTCAGTATTCAGTATCCAATACCAGTTTTGGTGAATTTCATGGATTGTTTGAAGCGAAAGATGCAATGGTGGAGCCTCTGTTGATACCTACCCTTTTTTACTATCCGACGCCGGGCTGTATCGCAAACGATACGTGTGGCGTTAACGAGCATAGATATGAAATTCTACAATAGTTTTAATGAATATATACTATATAAATAGGGTAATTGTACAATTCTACATACGTTTCAGGGGATAATCAAGTCCGTATAATTTATTGCGACAATAAACAGGAAAATATCGCTATTTGTAAATTTTCGATTTAATTTTTTTTTTTCCCAAGTGTTTCACAGAGTATTTACTCAATAGCTTCCAGCTCCGTGATAAGCCATTGAGACCTCTGTCACAATTCTACAATATATGTAGTATTCACAATTCTGCTCCTATCACAACCAAATTTCTAATCCAAACACGGCCGAATTCAGCTGTCATTTACTTTTTTGGCGTATTTGATAATGCCTCAAGCATTTTTGCGATTCGGATATGTTGGACATGTGTCGTTTCCATACATCACAGCGAAAGAAGAAAGATGAAACTCATATCTAGACTCAATCTTTTCCACCAGTCAAAAAACTATGTATGCATGCCAATGAGATGAACAAGACTGGTACAGTAAATTAATTTTATTCGAAAACAAGCAAGGAGAAGTTTTTATTTAAAATCTAAGTTCTCAACGATAAATTGTAATAAACATTTGAAAATAACTGACGAATTAGCTAGCCATTTTCGAGTCAATTTCGTAAATTTCCGGTACAAATCCATAATGCTTTAAAATCTATTTCATATATATTCAAAACAAATTCGTAAATTTTCGATACCAGTCCACAAGTTTTTGAGTCAAATTCATAGTTTTTTCGAATCAACTTCATGAGTTTTTCGAGACGAGTTCATAATTTGTGCGTGTCAAGATCATAATTTATGTAATTTAATGCGCAGAGTTTGAGAATAAGAAAGAATAAGAATGTATGAATTTAACTCGAAAAACTCTAGCGTATCAGAATTGCCTGGAACACAAATGTTCAATCAACAGTAGAGGAATCTTGCAGATTTTGAACGCATATTCTACCACACGTGTTCCAACGTGAGCCAAGGACCATGTACCGATTTCATATGATCAATGCACTTAAACTCATAGAGTGGTAAAGTTTTCAAGGCTACCACTTTCATGAATTTGAAATTCTTACTTTTATTCATTACCGGTTGATTATCTTACGAAACTTTGAAAGCGGCATCTCTTGCAACATAAATGAAGAAAATGCTCTGTACTTGTAACACTTAACTAGGACTGCTACTAAAAGTCTACCACAAATGCTTCACGTCAAAACCAACCTACCCTATGAATTTCGTTTTCATCCGATGACTTCATGGAAAGTTACAAGGACAGAAAGGTGTTTGAAGTTGTTCTTCGAAAAATTTCCACATCTTTGAAAATTTAAATATTGGTAATTATTTTCATTTGCAAATGTTCGGAAAATCAAAACTTAATGTAAGCATTTATTGATACAAAAATAACAGGAATGCCAACTTTTTGCTAGCACCCAAGCCAAAAATATATCACATTCCCTGCGAATTTCGTTTCAATCCGATGACTGTGTTGGAAGTTATACGCAGACAACTATATTTAGGTTTACCGCTCGCAACAGTTTTCCAATTTTCGAATTTTTTGCATTAGTTGTTTATTGTCACTACAAGATCATGACCTTTTGAAAATTTTATGATAAAATCGCTCACTAAAGATACCGCAACAAATACAAAACTAACCATAGCTGGCAACCCTATCAAGATTTTACAACCACATTCCTACTGGATATTGCCTACAATAAGGACTATTTGCCATATGAATTAAGTTTTTATTTCATGACTGCACTCGAAGTTATAGTGTTGTGTACACTGAAAACAAGACTGACGTTTCGACACTTGTCGAAATGTCATGCACACAGATAGCGACTAGAGCGCCCTAATTGCACGCGGTGGTAAATCTTCCGAACTATATTAAATTATTTTTGATTCGCGCAAATTTTTGAATTTGTGATAACTGTACTATTATAGTTATAAAAGCTCGGAATGGTTAACAATAAAGAACATTCTTTGCTGGTAAGCCAAAAGACAAAGCGGCGACCAGATTTGAAAAGGAATAGTTTTTCTTTCTTCTTTTCAAAACAAATCTAAGACTCTCTTGACTCGGCGTAGCGGCGACAGGCTCGCCAAAGCCAGGTCACAGCATAGTCGTTTAAAGAGAAAAATTTAGACTGTACTATTTTTGCATAGCGGCGACAGGTTCGCCAAAGCAATAGTAAATAGTAGTCTGAATTTGTTTTCTGGCTCCAAGAGCTAAATTGTAGCCAGCGTCCAGTGTCGACTATATTACAGACACATTTCAATAGGACAATAAGCTATATTTTCTCGAGAGAATTTAAAAACTCAAGACAGCTGGCAGCTGTCAGCACCAACCTAATTTTTCACCAAGCGTGGTTTAAAGTAAGGTTCAGCTACTGTATGAATTTCGTAAATATCTAATAACTGAATCAGAATTTATAAAGCAAAAGGCAATTTTTTTTCTTAGTGGTTTTTCACTGACACAGAGTTGCTAACATTTCCAAATCATTTCTACCTGACCTGGTTCTTCTCAAAACCAATACATTCTGTGAATTTTATCAGAAACTTCTGATGCTTAAAATGTAGGTAAATTGGGGAAAGGTTAGCATTCTTGTCCTATATGAAATTTCAAAAGTTTCACTTCGGCTGTATAGACAAAGCAATAGATTTAAATATGAGTTGTTTTTTTTTCTACAAAGCGAAAATTTTTCAGGAGAGTCGATGGTTTGAAGGTTTTTACTTTTAGTGTCTGCCTTTGCTGCCAATTTGCCAGCACGTTCATATTGAACTAAATAGGTCTACAACTCAGTAACATAAACATGTAAGTTTCATAATGATCTAGTAGTCCTGTCAAAAATTTTCAAATTTTTCATCTCTTGTTAGGCACCTGGCACAAATAGGGTTAAATAACTTCTAAATTTTATCATATTCAAATTTAAAACACGTCCGAAATTCATTTCGCTAATTTAATTTTTTTACGTTGTTTGTTGATAGGGGATATTTAAAATATCACTAAAACTGCAGCCAGCGCTAAAGAGATAAAGATAATTCAAATATACGTCAATGTACACTGAAAGTTTCAGCTCAATCGGAGGTACTCAAGCCACTGAATTAATTTGAGGATATATATCAAAATCTTTATTTATTCTTCTAAATCTATATAACTGCCTTCGAAATGTTCTCCTCCCGATGAAATGCCCTTATGCCAATTTTGAATCCTCGAAACAATTGTTAAAGTCAATTTCCGGAATGGCCTTCATAGCGCGCAGCGATTCGGTGTTGATATCTTCAATCGTGTCGAAACGCTATCTAAATCCGACATAAAACAGGCGAAACTTCGAAAAATTTAGGGGAAAGCTGAATTTTGGTGTGAATCTTGGTACTGGCATGTTGAACAAAATGTCAAAAGTCCCCATCAAAGGTCACCAAAAGTGACCTTTCCTAAATATCTCAGTAACGGTCACGTCTTCAGAAAAACAATGTATGACGAATTTGTAGCTTAGAAAATTTATAAAACCTTTTCTTGTAACCATTACGGTTTTTGAGATATATTGATCATGTTGATATTATCCGATTTTGATTACTACTTGGAATGTTTGTGAGTTGATTTTTCTATATTAAAGAGGCGCAGCTCCAGACTCCAGGGTAGGTGGGAAAGTATGCTCGGAAAAGTTTTGCTACATGCCAGTACCAAGGTTCACACCAAAATTCAGCTTTCCCCTAATTTTTCCGAAGCATCATGTTAAATTTCCCCAGACTAATCCCCGGATCGGTCTCTTGAGCTAAAGGAAATAGCCAGAAGTCGCACCGAGCTTAATCAGGCGAATACGGAATACGGTGGTTGCGGAAGAATTTTTGGTGAAATGATCACGAAGAACGAATGCAGTGTGAAATCGCACATTATCATGGTGCAAAAACTAAAAGTTGTCTGTCCATAAATCAGGCCTGTTTTCTTCACGCAAACGGCGCATAGCGTTCAAATAATATTCCTTGCCAAAAGTTTGGTCTGACAGAAGGAATCTATAATGCACCACACTAGGTTAATCGAAGAAAAGTTTTTGAACGACTTTGACGCGGTCTTTTCGGCCTTGACTCGCCTTTTGCACGGTATTCGCTTGATTCATTGGTTGTTTCTCGATCATATGCATACATCCAAGTCTCATCTCTAGTTATCATGCATTTCATCTTGTCTTGATAGCCAGAAAGCGTTCCTTCACAGACATCAACGAACGCTGTTTTCCCAAAATATTGAGTGATTTCGGCATCAAACGAGGTTTCATTGTTTTCAGGCCAAAAATATTTACCAAAATGGTCTACGCTGATCCTATTGATATGCTAACAGCATTAACAAGATCATCAAATCTTTGACTTCTCTAACGTGTTGTTCATCAGTTGTCGTTGACGGTCGTCCAGGCCGATCATTGTCTTCAACACTTTCGCTGCCTTTTTTTGAATTCATTGTATCACTTATAAATATATTTTTTCACATGGCTTGCTCACCAAAAAACTTTTGCAACATTTTCAACGTTTCTGCAACAGAAATTCAACTCCAAAATAGTCCAGTTACTTTTCTCAATAAAATCACACATTTTGAAAATCGCTAAATTCACTTTTTGCTGTCAACAAACACTTTCGTAAATATTAAACAAATGCAAATAAGGATATAAGAAAATGTATGAGAAAACCTTTTCGATACATTAAAAACAAACTATTCAAACTTTTAAACAAAGAATGTATTTAATTAATAGCCAATCGACGTTTAAACTTCTCCCTCTCAACGTTTGTGGAACAGAACTCAAACAATATTTTTCACAAGCTCCTCGAATGTTTCAAAGCTAACTCGATTACATAAAAATTTATTAAAATTGAAAATGGCGATAACACAAAGTGTTTCAGTTTTGTCAAACTTCTTATCTTCTTCAATCTTCTTCTTCTTCTTCTTATCTTCTTCAAACTTCTTCTTATCTCCTGCCCGGTTAAACTATCATGGTTCAGGACATGTTGGTCTGCTTGAATTAATCGGCATAGCTTCTGTAATGGTCACTGGCACTGATGCTTGACAGGTTTACCATTAACACCCTTTTGATCGTTAACATATTCGACAGTTGCCACTCGAACGAGACCATCGCAGCCTGGATGAACGTCGATGATGCACTCGAGCTTCCATCGAGTTGGAGTCAGATGATTGTTCTGCATAGTAACGATATCGCCAATTTTTAGGTTGGTTTCAGCTCGCGTCCACTTACTACGTATTTGCAACGTTGAGGGATACTCATGTTGCCAATGCTTGCGAGAATGCTCGTACATGCGCTGTACGCGTTGCCAATATTTCAAACGATTACCAGGAATGTGAGGTACGCTCGGCCCAGATCGAGCATTAATAGGACGACCGATTAAGAACTTTCCAGGTGTCAAAGCTGAAATGCCCTCTGGGTCGTCGTGCAACGCAATAAGCGGACGAGAGTTGAGACAAGCTTCAATTTTTATTAGAAGCGTATTCAACGAGTTATATTGCATCGGCTGCTTGCCGATGACACGCAACCATTTTTTTTCGCAGAACGAACAGCGGCCTCCCACAGCCCACCATGATATGGAGCTGCGGAGAGAAGAAAATGCCAATTAACACCCGCATCATGATACAAGAAACACTAGAGATAGCGACACTAGAGTGACCATTTTATTCTCTCTCTGCGCATGACGTCACCGGGAGAGTTCGTCGCGCGGCATGTTGCGCGGGATTGGTGTAAAATGTATGGGCGCTGTCGTAACTCATTTAAACAATCCGTAATTAAAACATGTTTGCATACATTCTTGTACATAAAATTGTCACCTAAGGAATCATAACATGTACAGTTAAATTATGTGCTTAGTAGTACATGTAAAATGTATGCACAATTTATGCAAAATATGATTAAAGTATATTTCAAAAGATGTAGATTTGGAACATTACGTAGGTATATTGTTTGTACATTTGAGAAAGTCAAAGTTCACTCTTCGATATGTGGCTAAGCAACAATATTATTGTAAATAACACAATTTAATGATGCTTTTGATGATTTCAACTTAAAAAAAATAGGTTTTACTCATTTTAATTAATTTTATTTTCAATATAAAAACTCCATTGCTATTTTAAGACTCCTCTAGGGTGAAATCAGGGAAATGCCTTACTAAGTATGTATGAAATATTTGAGCTGAGAAATGAAGAACGTCCAATATGACGGATTGAATAACCCAAACTATGATTGGAGTACTTTACTTGGCTCACATAGCTCAAAAAATGTTGGTCGGTCTATAAACAGCAATTCATTTTAATATCTCTGGGGTTTTTTGAAGTGCCTAAATTTTAAATTTGAAGACTGGAATACTTCTAACTCCTTATGGATTGTGGGATTTTCATCTCCTGAATCAATAACAATTGTGTGGATTGAATTTACAACATTTGTTAAATTAGCAGTCCCTTATTTTGTGTTTCTTCATAGAAAGGCATAATATTTTGGTCGCTGGCAGGTTTCGAGCAAGCCTTGAATCACATAATTTTCTGATGAAGTCAATTTTCATCTCATTGAATGAGAAAACAGATGCCTTCAGAATGCAGCTGAGTTCAGACCTCCACATAATTTTTATCGCCGTAATAAGAAACCCTGATTGTATTTGGGCTTTCTAGCATCATCTTGAAGAGCGGTTATTGAAGAATTTGGAAAAGCTGTTAGCACATAATCTTTCAGCTCATAGACTTAATTTACGCTAGCTGATTTGTTTCCATTTTACAATAGAATTATCTTTTCTAATTTCAAATGAAAGATGGAAATTGCATTTTTCTTCTTTGAATTTTTAGACTGCGATTTACACGCAGGATCATCATTGACACTAACCTTTCCTTCAAATATATCTAGCATATATATCTAACCTTTCCTTCAAATATATCAAGCATTTCGTGCTTCAAATCTTGAACTTAATGTTCTTTCTATAGTGACGTTTTTAAATAAAATTAAGTTTGGTTTTACGTCAGGAAAATCCACAGAAGGTGCCTTACTAAAATTCTGTCATGAAATTTATAGTGCAAAAAACGAGTCCAAAACTCCCGCAGCATTATTTATTCATATCAATAAAGCTTTCGATCTGGTCGATCATTCCATCCTACTGCAAAAACTTTATAGTGCAGGAATAAGGGATAATATTTTGGATTGGTTTCATTCCTTTCTTTGCGATCGTAAGCAGAAAGTTAAAATAAATGACATCTTGAGCTCTGCAGCGACTCTAAATATTGGAGTTCCTCAAGGCTCGGTCCTGTCTCCAGTATTATTTCTGATTTTTATAAATTCACTATTTTCTGAAAACTTTTATGGGAAAATTACAGCTTTTTCAGATGACGCTGTCCTGTCCTACTCCAGTTTCAATAACTTTGAAACATATGTCAAAATGAGCCACGACCTTGAAATTTTAAGATATTGGTTCAGTGCCCATAAACTAAGGCTGAGTGACAAGACAAAATATATTATATTTAACTTAGTGAGATCAGTTTGTGTTGATTTTTATTTGACTTTCCACGCCCTAACCTGCTTAAAATATCCTTTTTCACCAATGAGAGCTGAAGATGACGTTTTTTATTCTTTTGACCAAAATGCGAGTTGTTCTCCATACTGCTTTGTTATTGAAAGAGTTGATAGTTTTAAGTATCTGGGAGTGTTAATTGACACCAAATTAAATTGGAGAGATCACACCGTGTATCTGAAAGCGTACTTTAACAATTTGGTCAGACAATTGTATCACTTAAGCCTATATTGTTCCTTTTCAGTTTTAAAACTAGTTTGCAATGGCCTGTTTTTGTCTAAACTACAATATGGATTAAGCTGCTGGGGAGATACACATTTTAATAAACTGGAACCATTGATTGTAAAACAAAAATATGCCGTTCGAATTATTTTCAAAGTTCACCGCAGAACGCCAAGTTTTAATCTATTTCAAGCCCTAGGCACACTTCCATTAAGGCATTTGTATTTTTTTAAGGTTGTAAGAATTTTCTTCGAGAACTCAGGTTATCAAACACCAAGAGTTTATGATTCAGCTAATCTACGGGTTAACACTAGAAATCTAGTGATAGTTCCCATTCGCAATAAATCGCACTTTAGTCGCTTTTACAGCATTGTTGCTCCTCGTCTATTTAACCTTTTGCCACCAAATATTAGAGGCGAGTCCAAAAAGACAACGTTTTCGAAAAAAATCAAATCTTGGCTCTTTTCTATTGATCACTTGGGCGTTGAAAAACTGTTGAACCCCTTAATATAACCTTTGCATTTGTTTTCAATTTTATTTTTTGCTATTTTTCTCTATCTACGGTCTTTTGAATCTTAATTAAACTTATGAGTCCCCCACCATAAATTGATAAATTGACGATCCCTGTTTTTTTTTCTACCTTATTAACGGGCATTCGACTCTTGCGTAAAGCAACTGAATGCTTCGTATTTCATCTGCATCTTCTTCAGCACCATTTAAAACATAAAATATCGAGTTAGTTGTATTTATGTTTTATTTTATTTCTTTCTTTAAATTTTCTATTTCTTGATGTTAGGTATAAACGTAATTTAAGTTCAGAGGATTTTATTGAATTTATTATATCTATTATGCACATGAAATAAAGACTATTATTATTACTATTACATTTCAAAAACAATCATGCAATAGACAAGTTCCCATACTTTTTCGCTCCTTTTACACGTCACAAAAATTTGCATCTTTTGGATACATATCAAATAGTTTTTTTTTCTGCCACAGTATTCTTCTTTTGACTTTCAGTACAGCAATAACACACAAATTACATTGCATTTTTTCATTTTTCACGTATATACTCCTGTAAATAAAATCTACTATGATCTAAATAAGCTCATTGATAGTTTATAATATTAAAACAATGCTGCAAAAGAAAACCATAAACCATTTTTCATGCATTTATTTGTATTCCAATACAATTTAATGCATTCATTCATGAACCGAACTCTCCCGGTGACGTCACGCACAAGCAGCGAGCCGAGAGAGACATGCGCGTGTCGTAATCTTATAGTTCTTTGATTCATGCACCCGCATCTGAAATAGACTGCCTCGATTTAGCTGCATTCCATTGGCAAACATCACGTTTCATGATGCGGTTAGCTCCAACGAATTGTGTTCCGTTGTCATTAAACAGATTCGTACAATTGCCTCTTCTACTTACGAGCCGGTCAAAAACATCCAAAAAAGACCTTGTTGTCAAATCTTGAGCAAGTTGGATACGCACGTCTCTAATGGACATGCATATAAAGATAACTGCATACGTTTTGACGATAGCTGTAGTACGTCTACTGCCAAGACGAATATTGAATGGCCCACAATAATCGATGCCTGTATTGGTGAATGGAAGAGCCACCAGAACTCGTGATCGTGGAAGACAAGCCATCTGTTGTTGTAGCATAGCTCGGCGTTGGGTTTTCAAATAATACATTGATGTATGATTTCACAAATGCAAGGCAATGTATAATCCAAAATTTTCGACGCAGGAACTATAGCATCTTTTGAATGCCACCATGCAAAGCTACTACGTGTGCTTTGTTTGTTAACAAGCAGTTTTGCGATGTACTTTCCTTTGGGACTATATATACCGACCTACTAGACGCAGAATGCCACTATCATCTAAGAAAAGGTTCAACGGAAGTAGCTTACTTTTCGCACTGATACAAGAATTAGCCTGGAGCTGGTTGATTTCAGCCATATACGCATTTTCTTGTGCCTCGCGTAAATGCCAAAACAATGCTACCTCCGATTCAGCAGATGTGATATTTACACTTATATATAAACTTTTGGGAACTTTTTGATACATTTTTACCAAAATTGATACACTTTTTGAATAAATTTGATACGGGTGAAAATTTGGGAGTGGGAACACTGATTATAACAATGTTTTGAACATTTTTAACCTCGTGCGTGTGCTAAGTGCCTAAAAGTAGGCGAAAACAATTTGTCAAGTTTCTATTTGCAATAACATCCTACAGCGTCTTCAGATCATTACAAAATATTGTACACAACAGGGCACATTTGCAAGCATACGTTTTCGATAATGTGCAGGTAACCCTGTAGCTAGCACGTATACAAACAACTTTTAAATCAACAACATTTTTATAATATATCTGGTCTTGAGAAAAAAATGCCTTCGATTGATAAATTTAATTCTTATTCTACTTAGTCAAGCTAAAATTTTTGAAATTTGGACAAGTAGTAAATAGTAAATATTAATTCTTCATCATTTCGATGATCAGATACAATTAAAATTCACACGAAGTCTTGGCCTTGAGTAGGAAGGAGTAAGTTAAAGAATATTTAATTAATATAGTACCATCTTGAAATATCACTCATAAAATAGTTTTTACCTTACAACTTCCGATACAGTCATCAGATTAAAATGAAATTTACGATTTGCCATCATTGGTGTAATTCAAATTTAGGAGAATTTGGATTGGAAAATTAGAAATAATCTGGCAGCTATGATATTTTTCGTCATTATTTGACTCACGAATGCCGCCTTTAATTTTTTTAATGGATGATGTTCTTGTGCTAAACGTCGAATTATTTGAAATTTTATTGTCTGTAACACTAGAAACCTTTCTATTCTTTCATCAAATTGAAACGAAATTTTCAAAGTGACTTTGATTTAACATGAAGACTTTAGATTGCCGCGCTGGTACGGATATTTTCAGCACTGAGCATTTTCATCTTTTTTCACCAAGAGATTCTTTCACCAAATTGGCATATGATAAGCAACCTTTAACGAAAATAAGCACTAAGTGCTTTACTTTTCTTAGTTTTGAAACTTTTGCAAGCTGTGGGGAAGGCTTCCAATGCAGTTATTTGACCAACTAATTTCACAATTGCATATTGACTACTCTAGGATCTTTTCACCAATAATGCCTATGAAGTTGGAAAGAGTTGTAGGAATATATTTTTTGTTTTAAATAGAGTTTTCATTTCAAATTCCGACAAAACATGTGTTTTTCAATACGTTTATCTTTTTTAGGATAAGGAATCCGTGCCACAATATTTTCTACCTGAATGGAATGTGAATATGTGTCTGCAGTACTTCTCCGACAATCCGAAACCAGTATGAAACCTCTTTAGACAGCGATGTTTCTGCTGTTGATGTCACTTTTAGTGACGTTTGAAATGTACTAACTCCTGAAGTCCAAAATTGAAAAGATCTTTCGTGGATAATTGAAGCGAACCCACTGGCATAGAATTATAAGTTCTATCACGTCCATACCAATGGATTCTGTGAGTGACGTCGCCATCACTCATCTCAATGATGATTTCCCAAATTGAAATGCTTCCGAATTTGTCGTATAATACGATCTCTATCGGTTAATGATTCTTCCTATCCGCAGTAAAAAGTAAGAAAATTCTACGTAAATATTAATTTTTATCTTATTTTTATCTTCTTGTGGTTTTTTTGGTGGTATCTGTTTTCTACCTCTTGTTGCTGTCCACCTCCCAAGGATTTTTTTACATTTGTGAATTTCTGGTTGATTACGTAACTTGTCGTCCCGATTTGGGCCTATCAAAAACTCAGTAATGAAACAATAGGGATTTGCAACCAAGAACACATGTCAGAATCTACACTTTATGACGACATCAGAATGCTCTTTTTATGACGAAAAAAGTGTATCATAGTTTTCAGTGGAATCGCACGATGACATTTCCTCTTTTTGGCGTTCCGTTCCCTTCAACGGTTGAAATCAGACTCCACGATCGTCTGCTATGCAGTTAGCCAAGATGAACTGCACAGCTTTAAGCTAATAGCAGATCAAAAAATACAGCAATCGAATGAAAAATCATTCACTTCACAGAACAACGCCCGGTTATTATTTTAATATGCACCGCAATGATTCCTGGTTGTGATTTTTCTAATTTTTATCTAAACTCAATGGCACATGTAATTTATTAAGATTTTGAATTATGTTTTAATTCAGTTCAAATAAGTGACCATGATCCAAAAAATAGGCTCTTATGAGTACAATGAAACGTTTTCTTAAACAAATTGTCCTTTCGTAGATGTTGCTCTTTTGCTTTCACTGCTGCAATGCCAGTTCACCTGAAAGGCTCACATCATTTCATTCATGACTTTCCATCAACATTTCTCTTGCAGAAATTTTATGAAGCGCGTATGGAAAGTGCATAAGTGAAAACTTTAATTAACCTTGCTCTATAAAGCGACAACTAGCTTTGATATTCTCCTCATAATTGAAAAGTGGAACAACTTTTATGTGTTGCTCATAGTAGCAGAAGAAATTCTATTAGCTTTTAAGTTATACGCGAAGTATCTTGGATTGTCTACATAGACTAATAACGAACTTTGGCAATGATACTTTTGTGATCCTTAATTCATGATTAAACTTCATGCAGACACTGTAGGCTGTTCACTATGGAAAATGTATAAGAAAAATATAATTTAAAATATCAAAAGCATTTTTAAAACTATTATTCAAAAATCAATATTTAACACAGCTCTAAACACTCTAAGAACTGTAATTTCCAAACGTCCTATCGCTTTGTAGGTACAATCTTATATGAGATGACGACCTTATATCCATTCTCAATCGTTGCCCATAAATCTTACAATCTCACTTGTAAAGCTGGCGTAAATGTGGAATGTATCGATTTTTAGTTAGCACATAGAACAGCTTTACGGTCGTAAATATTCAGAAGCAGACAGTGCATTTAACATGAATGAAACGTGATTCCATTGATATTCAAATGAACCTCTTCAAGAAGGTATTTGAGCATATTTGCAGACTCGTATTTTCACCTCCACAGTCCCATCAACATGTTTGTAACATAAATGTACTGTATTGCTCTCAGTTACAGAAATAAATACGAATGCTTTTCGCCTTGATTTAACGTTAACTGACCTTAGATGATCGGATTCGTGTTGCTATTGAAATGAATGTCGTAACCTCGATTACTCTATAAACTCACATTTTCAATGTTATTCGAATCCTTGTAAACGATTTAATTTTTTAGGAGGGGGAAGGGGGGATTGGGAGCAACGATTCTTGGCTCATTTGAATTCGGTAGTTTAAAAAAGAATAGACGGAAAAATAAATGCAATAAATAAGTCGAATATTTTTGTGTTAGATGTGTGTTCAAATATTTAAAACAATTTCGCAATAGAATATATAGTTTGTTTGTTCATGGTGCTCCATATGGAACTATTCCAAAGAAATCTTATCAATTTTAAAACGAAATGAGCGATAACTTTTGCTTTAAGTGCAGATGATTGGGAAAAAGTAAGGAGAAGTAAACAAGGTAATGAAAACGAAGTTTACCACAATTTGAGTCATTGATAGTACCTTCCATAAAAGCTCGTGCGCTCACATTGCAAATTGCAGCAGTGAAAGACAGTGTAAAATATTTTGTGGTGATAATAGATCATCATTTGCATTACAGCGAGCACATCTCCTACTTTCTTCTTACTTTCCATCTTTCTAGTCGATTGATTTGGATTTCATACAAAACGCAATTGAAAAAGATTTTTACAAAAAAACAGACTAAGAACAATTCTCCTGGCACGAGTGCAATCCATAATAGAGTATGGTCTCGGTAGTTGGGCGGAACTGCTCGTGGCAACTTAATTCCTCTTGTGCATTTACACCAAAAAAAAATTATAAAATGTTGTCCCAAAAAATAATGCACCTTTTTGCTGATTTCAATGTATTTTCTATTCCAAACCCCTCCAAATTTAAAATTATAAAGTTTCTTCTCACTGTCCACTTGAACCAGAAGCAAGACATGGTTCGAATTAAGATCCTAAATTTAGAACTATTGTGCACCACTAGTATTTAATAGCTGACCGATCGAATTTCGTACGTAAAAGAAACTTCGGATCTTTAAAAATGCAGTAAAGGAGTATCTTTTGATGAATGATGTAGCAAAAATCAAGGCATAGTGAATCAATTTTTCTATAATTAGGTGTTTGTAGTTAATTTCATATAACAGCCTCCACACAAATTAAAATTATCTTTACTTTATGTTGAGTGGGTAACGAAAAATTTGACACACAAACTTATGTAGAACTACGTATATGTAGTAAAACTAAGACTAATTGAATTAAAAATGTAAATTCTGCAAAATGTTTATAGACTATGAGCTAGAAATTTAAGTTATTGTTTTAGATGAATTTAAGTTGGCAACAAATTTAAATTTGAATTTAATTTTAGAACAACTCTAGCGCATTTTAACCGTAAGGCAGATAGATTTTCAGAGAAAAGTAGAGATTTAGAATGCATTTTCTACTAAACGTGCTTTTTATCACGATCGACTTGTATCGACGTTCATGCAACTCTTCGATCCTATGAATTATCAGGGCTACCACACACAAGGGTTTCAAAATTCAGGAAACCAAATACTTATTATGTATTTTCATTATAAGATGTTCATCGCATGAAAACTTGACCGCAGCATCAGTGCTGTTATTCCAAACCAACAATCCATTGCTTCATATCAACCTGCCTATGAATTTGGTTTCCATCCGATAATCAACAATCAAGTTGTGTCTTCTTTATCTTCTCGAGCTGCTACACCTCAGATCCGTGGTGTGGTATAGCCTAGCAATCAGCCACAACGTGATGTGCTCAGATGCTCGAACACGGCCAGCGGGCAACTCCGCAGCAACCACAATATTAATCACTGCAACAACAAGATCAAAACCAGGTACAACAGCATGCTCTAGAGACCGTAAACGAAACTATGTCGAATTTGGTTATTGACAGAAGGAACCTTTTGATTCCTGCTGAAACATCCGTTGTGGTAACACAGACATCTTATGCTTGTGTACTGAGTCAGCCTGGGCCGTCTAGACGACTATCTGAGTCCTAAACCTCATTCCCTTGCTTGCAAGTGATGGTTTCATCACTGAAAGTATTTGTATTACGGCTCTTTTGTAGAAACACTGCCGACGAAGTCTTAGCTTACATAAAAGCTATGTACGGATACCATCGCTCGCTGCTAATATGTAGGAAACTCACTCGTGACAACCTGAATCACCAGCAAATCTTCTAATTTTGCACTACTGTCACATCTGCGGTTTCCGATTTGCTGAGGAAGCATTTCCAGCCCACTGGTGTTTTTTTAAGGAATTTTCAACGAAGACCGGTGAAAAGCCATTGTACTCAAAGTTTATTATGAAAACATTCAGTGGTTGAAGTACAAAGCCCACGAACTTAAAATTTTCTCAACTATCACGTCTGACGAACTAATATTCCTAATTGAAACCTGGCTGACTGGGGATACATTCGTTAATGGCATTTTACCTCTTTTTACGGTCTTCCGCAAAGATTGTGATCGCTCAGTCAGTGCTTTATCTGACGGCGGCGATGCTTTACTTGCTGTTCGCAATACGCTTAGTGTGACCTCCTGTACCGACTTCGTGCCCTCTCCGTCTGTTGAATGTATCCTTGTTCGTATATCTCCTACTCCGTCTGATGCATTACTTGTATCCTCAATTTCTATCCCATGTTATAGTCCTATTGCAGCTACTGAGCCTTTTTTTACGGAGTTTCTTTTTTTTCTAAACACTTCGCCTCTTTTTTGTTATTTTTTATGTGATGGCTTTAACATGGCCAGCTTAGCAAATTCGCAAATTTCACCGAAATTTTATCAACGAATAATATATTCTTAGCAACGTCCTTCTTTTTATCTGAACAGAATACCTGATTTTATTCTTGCCAACTCTTCTTTCTTGTCTGTTTGTTTATGTGCTACTCTATCACCTTATGTCAGTCCTGTGCCTCACCATCCGCCTCTTGCTATAAAACTTTTTTTTACTTCATTTTCCAAGAACAAAAACAAACCTGTGCTGCGTTAAAGCTTCGCTAAAACAGACTACACTTCAATGTCGATGAAATTAATGCTATTAACTGGTTTGCTTTTTTCAGAGGTCTCAATGTTGACGACGGCCTCTATGTGTTCTATGCTTTTTTGTCTAATCTTGTTTTATCCCACACTCCCATTTTCCGTGTTAAAAGAGGTATTGACCAAAGCAATTCAATGATAACACTAAAGCTTCTATATCATCTTGTCATTAGAAACGCTTCTTTCTGCTCCTATATCCGTTCCCTAAAAATATCTTCCTCTATCCCTTCTGTGATGTTTCTAAGTGATTTGTCTGCTCCCTCGCCACAAGAAATATGTAAGCTGTTTGCACATTTCTTTTCTTCATCTACCTCTCAACTTAGTCAATATTTCTCTCACAATATTTCCACATCAGATATTAATAGTTTTTTTTGTGTAGCCTCAGCTGTGGTACCGAAGGCTTACCTAATAATATTTTCTCCATCTTTAAGGGCGGAGATGTGTCCTGCATCTCCAATCATTGCCCCATTTCATTTTTACGTTGCTTCTGAGCTACATGGTTTAAGGTTTAAGGTAAGTAAACAGTTTCTAACTTACTTTCATTCAGTAATACTGTTGCATTCGCCATCATTCAGGAAAAGCAAATGGGTGTATTATATAAAAACTTACTAAGCCTTTTGACTCTGTGTACCATGACATCCTCTTCTCAAAGCTAAATAGTTTTGAATATTTGGGATCAACTCCGTTGCAGGTTTTCCTCACACTTTCGTGATCGTGCTTGTTTCGTAACGGTTAACTCTTACTCTTCTGCCCCTTTCTATAGTACTTGTGGTGTTCCGCAAGGCTTAGTTCTTGGTCCTCAGTTTTTCTTCCTGTTTGTAAATTATCTTCCTTTCCTCGTTAACTTCCTGCGTTTTTTGTACACTAAAAATCTGAAAATATTTACGTTAATTGAATTAGCGGATGACTGCTCCAAGCTGCAAGATGACTTGTCTGCGCTGAGCAACTGCAGCTCTGTCAATTATATTTGCTTAATGTTGCAAAATGCTTCCAGCTCTCCTTTACAGACAAATCATCTCGCATGATATTTTCTTATTTCATCGTTAGTTTATTGGTGTTGTGTTTGACGCTTAACTAAAATTTGATGTTCACAACTTGTTCACATCCTAGGCCTCGCGTTTGTGTGGCTTCATTTTTAGAACATCCAGACCTTTTGCTGATATTTTCTTGTTTGTACGCCTGTACAACAGCTTCCTGCGTAATTGATGCCTAATTGATGCAGTTGAGTATGTACAACGCAAATTTACTCGCTCGCTATTCCTCAAGTTCCATTTTCCAAAGTGTGATTATAGAATGTGTGTTTCCACCCTTGAAATCCATGCCCTCCTGTGTATTTAGACGAATATTTCCTGTACAAAATTATGAATGGTTCTGTTACATATATCCTCAGTTTGCAATTACCTACTCGTGATCCGGTACGTTCAACCAGGTCTTCGTTTACCCTCAAAGTACCGTTTGCTCGTACTTAAACATATTTTTACTGTCCACTTTTACGCTTGTATAGGCAACATAATTGCTTAAATATTGACCCTCTTCCGCCTAATTTATGCACTTAAAAAAAAACAAATCTTAAGAGCAAGTGTTCTGTCTTACGAAATGAATTAATTGAATTGCTAAATATCCAATTTCATTTTTGTGTTTAATTATGATTCTATTTAATTTATCACCTTTTGTATACTTTGGTTAATTTGAATTTATAATCTGTTTTTCTCTTTTTGTTCTTCTGTTTTTGGCACTGCTTTTTATTTTATTTTTACTCTCCTCTTGTTTTTTTTTAAGTTTATTCCTTGTCTAGTCATTAATTAGGTATGTATCTGCTGAATTAAACAATAATAAATAAATAAACAAATAACTGCATCGAAAGTTACAAGGATAGAAAGATGTTTGGGGCTGTCGTCCAAAAAAATCTTAAGCGTGGAAAATCCAAAAATTGGTTACTTATTTTCATTGTAGATGTAAGCCATACATATATTTATTTATTTATTTATTTAACCAAAACAAGGTAACAAAACAGTAACAAATATAAACTTAAACTGTTTTCCTTAACCTAAATTACAATAACATTTCCAAGTGTCAATAGACTTTATTGTCTGGTAGTTAATTCAATATGGTAAAAGAAATAGTTTGGATTAAGAATTTAAAGCAGTATATAATTTTTTTTTTAATAAAGGTTTAGAGATAGAAGAGGAATAGTACTCCGAAACATTGTTAAATATTTTGCAGCATCTATTTAACGGCTCCCTGACTCCATAGATAGTGTGATGTTGATGCTCATTGAGGAGACGTGTGTGCCTAGTTTGTCTTACAGGATTATTGAAAGTGATTTTATTACTAAGATATTCTACGTTAACCAAACCTCTAATAACATCGAAGACGAAGCATGAGGATAGTACCGCTCTCCTTGAAGAAAGTGTTGCCAGATTTAAGAGTTTAAGTCTGTAACTATAAGTTGGAAGACTTTCGAAATCATGTGGATTATAGAGATCTCTCAAGGCAGCACGAACTGCTTTTGGACAGATTCCAGTTTATTGCTATGGATATCGAAAAAAGGATTCCAGACGATGCAAGCGTATTCGAGTAGACGGCGAACTAAAGACATAAACAAAGGCCTTGTAACCCATACGTTCTTAAATTCTTTCGCACGTCTTTTAATGAATCCTAGCTGCTTGCTAGCTCTAGCAAGAACTCTGTCATACTGAAGATTGAAATGCAGCTTTTTATCCAGGATGACACCGAGATCCACGACACTATCAACATTTTTCAGGAGCTGATTATTCAGGTGATATTCGAAATTAAGAGTAGAGGTCTTGCGGGAAAAACTTATGGCATGGCATTTTTCAACGTTAAGAGTAAGTTTATTCTGCTCACACCATTCCACCAGTGACTGAAGTTTCAGCTGGAGAAAATTTGCATCTGATTCCGACTGAATAGGGTGATATAATTTCAGATCATCTGCATAAAAAAGGTGCGGAATGTCGGATAACACCTCCGAGAGATCAGAAACAAAAACATTGAACAGAAGCGGCCCTAGATGGCTGCCTTGAGGTACCCCAGATGAGACGGTAATTTTTTTGGAAAGACGGCCTTAGAATTTAACGTGTTGCGTTCGATCTCGAAGGTAACAATTCAACCAGTTTAGAAGGCTTCCTGAAATGCCAAATTTTTGGAGTTTATGTTTCTAAATGCCATGGCCATGGTCTTCTCTGGTTAAATAAAGTTTATTAGCGATGGGCGACTGGCAGATTTCAGAAAGTGAGGATGTGGTAGATGATCCCCTGGCCTAACAAAAAACTCCTTGAAAATGGTCGGCAAACATATCGCATATTTTTTGTGGATCAGAAGAAACTGAGTTGCATTTGTACATGGACGCGGGATAGCCAGAAGATTTTCGCTTGGTGTTTACGAAGTCGAAAAATTTCTTCGGGTCATGAATTATATTTTCGCCGACTATATTTACATAATTTTCATATGCCTGGTGACACTGCGTTTGAAATTTTTGAGCAATATCATTATATTTTTCCTTGTTATCATTGCTAACATTGATATCGGTTTTTATTATCTTATAAAGCTTGTTTCTCTGATTACGTAAACTCCTCAGATCTCTATCTAGCCATGGCTCAGACAGTGTGTCTTTTTTCTTTATCTTTGGCACGTGCATCTCAACCGCATCGAAAACCAACTGGTAGAACAAATCAACTGCATCGTTCAATTCTAACGTTAAAAGAGTACTATTCCAGTCAATATTGTTTAGATGGCGGCTAATGCTCTCATAATCAGCATTTCGAAAATCATATACAACGGAATTGTTGTATGATTGGGAAATCGTCAAATCAGATATAGGTAGCTCGACCGTAAACGCAAAGTGGTGAAGAGTGTTGGAGAAAAAATGCTCTGCAGCAGCGGTTGGGTAAGCCACTACATCGTCGTAACTATTAGTAAAAATAAGATCCAACCAATTACCATTTTGGTTAGAAGTCGGAGCGATTTGCTGCAAATCATTGCTATAAAATGTACTTACAAGATTTAGATCGGATGTGTTAAGTATATTAACCGGAAGGAGGATATTGTCATTTTCATCAGCCGTGAACTTTAAATTTGGGCGATTAAAGTCTCCCATTATTATAATCTTGTCATCATCTTTGAGCGATGATACTATGTAAGAAATGGTTTCATATATATCATTGTACACGGCGTCGTCTGAACTAGGTGGAATATAGAAAACTCCTATATAAAGAAAACCTTTGGACCAAGAAATTCTGACAATTTTGTGCTCAAATTTATTATGTGGATCAGTTTCAACTATTTCAGTTGGCAGGGAGTTGTGAGTAGCAATGAGCACACCGCCACCTCTTGTCTGTCCAGTTTGCAGATAGTTACGGTCATTTCTATATATGGTCCAGCAACCATCAAGAATTTCTCCATTTTTATGGGAATCATTCAGCTAGGTTTCTGTAAAAGTAAGTACATTGAATTGGCAAGATTTGGCGTCTAGGAAGAGTTTATTTAGTTTGCCTCTCAACTTTTTTACCAACGTTATGGTAAAAAAGTTTGAGGCCATCTGTTGAAAATTTTCTGTTAGGATCGATACCAGTTAAAATCTTCCCTTGCTCTCTGAAGTTGGGAAATATATTTTGAACAAACGTGTGAGGCATAGACTTTCAGATCATTTCTAACTTGGTCTGCAGACACTCCAAGCTGTTCGTGGTATCGAATAAAAATAACATTTAGGGAATCAAAGTCTATTGGTAGACCCTCTTGCTGGATCATGATTTTGAAATGGGTTTTAGTTTTACCCTCAAAACATGCACAATCGCTGGCATTGTGCATGTAAGTGAGAAAAAGACGAACATTGGCATATATTTTATTATCTCTTAACCGGGAAAGTAGATACCTACTTTCTAGATCAGCACTTGTCGTTATTGTGGCTTTTACATGAGGGGGCACTAACGGGTCTAAAAAATTGGATGCAGACTGTGATGGGTTTATTGGAAAACAGTAAATGGTAGCATATGCTGGTATATCAAAAATGCTTAGCATTTGCAACCTTTTGTTAGCATCATAGCCAAAAAAAACTAAATCTGCTTCACTATGACTACAACCCACCTTGTTAATTTCATTTTACTGCAGCAACTGCATTAAAAGTTATAGGGGTAAAGAGAATTTAAGGGCTGCAATCCACAAAACTTTAACAAATAGGTGGCCTATTGTCCCTAAAAGATCTTCACGATTTGAAAATCTAGTAGTAGCATCTCACGGTAAAGAAATAGCAAAAAATTTGCAATGCTGGCAGAATTATTATAACTTCTCATTCCTAATAAGCTTGGCTTATAAAAAGGTTCAATAACTGTGTGAATATCATTTTGATCTGATGGTTACATTGGAAGCTATAGGGCATAGGGTGGACAAAACGATAAGATTTATTAATAGTTTGCATTTTTTTCAAAGAGAAGATTTTCAGGAGCGTCGGTACATTTAAGAAATTTTTCATGTACCTACAGGATTGCCATCATACTCTTGTGTGTGCATATCAATCACTCAAAAATAAAATCTCGAGTGTACATTTTATTACGTTATATTCCTTTCAGAGTTCATGGCAAATCAAAAAATTTCTCCTTTCTAGTTTTAAGCACTTAACGCGTACATAGGGTTAAAAATTTCCTGATTATTATCATAAACATGCATAAAACTTTCAGTTTTCATTTTTTCAGAAAAATTACTTTCTATAGAAATATAGGGGTACCGGGAAGTTCGCCGCTACAGTATGGATGACAATGTTTGCCGCAAAAATACGGTTTGAAATATCAATCTGATTTTTGGGCATAGTTATTTGACCACATTTTCTTCGAAAATCTGTGACAAATTCTTTTTGTCTTTTCAGGCAACCTGCACACGCATGGCATTAGAAATTTCAAAAGAGCACATTATTCTTTTTCATTTGATTATTTTTAAATTCTTGTTTTAAATTAAATTCATAGAACTATCGGAGTGCTTGAAAATTCACTAAAACACCCGCCGTCGCCAAAGGGTTAGGGATATCATAATTTCAAATTAATATGAACTTACGAGCTACGCACTCCTATTAGATAATCTCACAAAATCTTTTTCCTAATTTGTATATACGAGTATATATCTATACTATTTCTTCTCTAAAAATTTTCTGACCATTTGAAAAAGATTAGATGCTCAGCATTAAAACTTTCTTCAAAGTATCTGTAAAGTATTAATTTAAACAATCCTTTAAAGCTTTAATTTTCCCTCAAATAATATTACTAAGTATTTACCGAGTTTTGAGTCGAGACTCAGATTTTTACAATCACATTTGAGACAAGAATCTGGAGGTAAAGAAGTTTAAAACTATTTGAGCTAATTCCAAAATTTAATTTTTTTTTCAACTTTGTTGGATTTTTTATAATAAATTAATATAATTAATAAAATAATCTTGTGGTTCCAAAGCTCTAGGTATGGTTAAAACTGTCAAATCTATCTGAGTAACTTCGGACTAATGCTACAATCAAATTAGAGCTCCGCACAGCTGGATGCGAAAAAAGCATGGATGAACCACTACAAATTTCGGCCAGAGTGTGTATACTAGGATCAATTACTTTTTGATGAGATGATTTTTAAGAGCATAAGTTCTTCATTGTAAAATTTTATGAGAACATTTGCTTGCAGCAGGCATATGAACGCGTTTTGCATAAAATGCTTCAACTGTCGTCATAAATGCTGCATTTTTTCCTGCGGTATAAGGTCATATAACCTCTATCGAGTTCAAGATCATAAAACCAATATCTAATTGTGATATAAATCAAGACTCAAGTTCATGAGAACATTCAATTAAATTTTAGAAAAACAGTAATTGCTTGTAATGGCTATTGAATTGTGATCACGGCTCCCTTCTTGTCTATAAATCAGCATAGACAACGTATATCGTCTCTAAAGCTTATCAAAGCAGAGAATAATTGATACGGGAAACTCGATCGTTTTGCGGAATAAGCCTCCGAAAGCAGAATCAAACTGAAGTTGTTTTTGCGGGATGATTAAAATTGAAATATATATAAATAATTAAATTAATTAAATAATAATATAAATAATTAAATTAATTAAATAAAAATTTTCAATTTTAACCATCCCGCAAAAACAATTTCAAGTAATTGCTTGTTCATTCATATGCTAATATAGTTCACTGCAGAAAACCACAAAGCCACAGCTCTAATTTCTACATTAGCCAAAATACTAATTGACTTTATTTTAAACGTTGAAATATGACGAAGAAATATGAAATCTTAAGCTTGCTACAAACAATCATCTACAAAAAAATTAGCTTCACCTACAACTTTTGTTCTTGAAATTTTGTGCACTTTGTACAGTTTACTTCAGAGCCTCTTCAACCAGAAATCTAAACAATCGAAATGGATTATAGTACCTGGCAACGCAAAACCATAAACATACAATCTTGGCATTAAACAAACCTTTAATTCTGCCACAAATATCGCTAATGATAGCATCCTAAACGATATTTCTTAGTAAAAGGATACATACCAGTAATATTTCCCCCTAATTAATTCATGAAGGAAATTTGCCGTTCCAAAGAGTAACAATGAACTACTTCAGCAGCCAGATCGTAGAATAATTTACTCACCTCGAACAAGGTAACAGACGTACAGTTCCGGCAAATTTCATACACGTCAATACTTCTCAACAGCGCTAAAGTACAAGTAGTTTGCTACGAGCCCCATTAAATTTGGCACGTTCCACTGCTTCGAATTAGCATAAGACGATGGTTTTATGCGTGGATGAAAAGCAGGATACGACCAGGAATCTTTTCTGATGTAGGAAGTGGTTGGAAACCGTAATCTTCTCATTGTCTGGCGGAGGAATGACTCGCAATTGTTTTGCTGCTTACAAGAAGTTAACCTGTTAATTAGCCGTGGTGCAGTGGATTTTGTTTTCCATTGTTGAGAATCCGGTTGAATGTAATCGAATGGTAGAAGGAGTGAGTGTGCAATTGCTGCTTTTTCGATCGAATCCAAATTCAGATATGATTATATAGCTAACTACATTTTATGCTACGATAATACTTTGGATAAGATATAACTTTGATTGGAGTAGGATTTAGTACCATAAATTGAAAATTTATCGTACATTCCTTTTAGCGCCCAGTGTGGGCTTCATGATGTTTTCATTATTTTTTAATGAGAACATCAAATAATAGCCAATATCAAAGCTATACACCAGATTACAGTATTTAATTAAAAATATGCATTTGAGAAGAGTTTTCTTTGTGTTTTTTTTTTTGTTATTAACTTAAATTCGAATCTAGACGACGTTTTTAGCGATTTTCGAAGAAAATTAGCATTAGAGTCATTTCAATGAAATTTCAATGATTTTTGACTAAATTTCGCTATCCCATCGAGCTAAAAAATTTTATTGTAAATATTAGTGTATATGAGTTGCAGGGTTTTTTTGCCATTCAGGAGAAAATATCTTTAACATTTTGGCGCCAGCAGACGTTTTTGTGAATGTATAGGTACCACTTTATTTCTGTGGATACAAAGTATGTAGAAAAAGGCGTAAAACACGAAAATCGGTTATGTTTTTAGCTTGGCTCTGATAATGTTTTGGACATTTTCAAACCCATGCGGATGCGAAACGCCTAAAAAGTAGGCAAAACATACTCGTGAAATTTCATATTGCAAGTCATATCAGATCATTACGAAAATTGCACATCAGAAACTCTGAGCACAAAAAAAAATATTAATAGAATTGTGTGGGCAACCCTCATTAATTATCACTTTTTCGAAAAAAAACTAATGATTACTAAATTTGTTGCCTCATTTGATGAGTCAAATCAAACATTTTTAAAATTTCTTAGCACACTAGAACATCAACTCTATTTTTAGAACTCAAAATATTTGCTTGATCTGATTTTTAGATCCAATTGAAATTCACTGCATGTATTCCTCTTTAGTAAGGCCAGGTCTCATAGAAATTATTCCAACATATAGGCAACTTTTCAGTAGTAGAGCCACCTCAAACAATCATTCAAAAAAAATAATGCTTTATTCCCTATCAGTTTTAATCCAGTCATTTGACTTTCAATTTTGGAAGGTTTTTGGTTGAAAAGTTAGGATAGGGCTACCGCCTATGGTAACTTTTGTAATTTTTTTAACTTCGAGATACTACCATTCAATTTTCGAAAAAAAAATCATCTTGCAGATGGTAATAATGATCTTGTAGTATAAATTAACACCAAACGTTTCAAATTCGAACCTTTGAAACTTTCGGTGGTGGTAAGTCTAAAAGCCTTTTCACTCCGGTAACTTACAATCGAATTATCAGAAAAAATGAAATTCATAAAATATGTTGATCTTGACGTGGATGAGTTGTGATGAATATTGGCTGCAGCGCTAAAACAGAGTTGTCAACACTAAACCCTTTCATCATTTTTGTGCTGGCAGATACTTCAATTAAATTTTCATACGATAAGCATCCTATAATGAAAATAAGAAACAAATGTTGTAACGCTAGAAACATTGCTATCATGTAAGTTTTGGTGCAGTCATGTGATCAAAGGGATATATGATAAGCCATACAAGCTGCTTGTCGAAAAGACCACATTTGATGCAACATGCACTCAAAACCTCCACGATTCATCTACTTTGGGCGGAATAAAATGCGTTAGCGTTTGCTATCTGCAACAGTTTTTTTATTTGAAGCGTTTTTGTTTTAAATGAAAAAATTATCAATTTCAAGCGCTAAAATATAGGTAGTATTTTATAATTAATACTTTGCATATTCAAACGCAATTGAAACCAATTTTTTTGACAGAAAGCGTAGAGAAGAACAGAAAGCATTGTTTTAAAGTTATGGGTACTTTTAAAGATAATACCGTTTTAAGCCAACATTTCCAATATTTCGCAATCAATCGCGAAGAAAGCTTATCTGCATTTAAGTCAGCAGTAGTTGGTCGCTGTACGTAAAAGAAGCAGTGCTTTTCTTGTTAAGAATTCCTTTGCAATAAATGGTGAAATTGAAATACAATCGCGTTCATTTTATTCGATTTAATATTCAAGTATCAATGCAATTTTTTCCTACGAAACGCAAAACTCTATTACTATTATACACAAAATCATGTTATTAATTTCCAACTGCAAGTGGTCACACCAGTCAAGTATGCACTGTGTGCTGGTGTCTGATGAGAATCAGTGCATGCTTTCGAAACCACTTTGTCAAATAAAATTTTCAAGATAAATAAAAATTTTTCAATTTTAATCATCCCGCAAAAACAATTCCAATTCAAAGTATAGAGCTTAAAAGGCAACTATGTAGCAATGCAATATAAACTAGTGCGTTTAGTCAAGACTTTGAGTATCCAGCACCATTCCAAGCGAGAGCAATAAGTTTGTTGGACCACATTGAAATATGCAACATGAACACCTGTTGCGGAACAACAGTGAACAGCCGCCACTCCTACAGAATTTTTAGCCCGCCGCGTGCCATTGGGTGCCGGCTGGTTACCGATGTCGTGGACGGTTTTGAGGGACAGGTCAAGCCCTAGTTGCATCATGCATCTAGTATATATGGACCAACACAAAAACTATGGGAAGACGGAAACCTGAAAGCTTGTGCTGCAGACTCTGTTATAAACGATTTGTATGAACCTTGATGAACTAACGCTCTTAGTGGCATGTAATTGACCATGCTTTCCTTTGCCCATACTATGGCGGATGCCTAAAGTACAACTTTTTTTTGTAAAACGTGTATTGGAACTGCGTGCCAGTTCTCTTCGTTTCACAGCATTGGATCCACGATCGGTCTGGCAACATTGAGTCCACGATCGTCTCAAATGTTACCAGACCGAACGTGGACTCAATGGTGCGACTCCAACTTACAAAGCGACTGCACATAAAGAATAAGTGTTGATCAGCTTCGAGCTCAGTCACACAGTATCGACAGTAGGGTGTAACCATCTTAGCCATTCTATTCAGGTATTTCCTGAAGTATCCATGCCCTATAAAGAATTTACAAAGGTAAAAGTTTTCCTCTCCGTGGCTCCGGTTAAACCAAGGCTCAATAAGGCCAATTAGCTTAGACGTCTAGCATCCTTTATTACTTTCACTCCAACGTTGTTGCCAAAGTTGGAGGCTTCAAGCTTCACATCTGTCCAGTTCTAGCCAAAAGAGGTACCCTTAATTGCATTCTCACGTCAGCAGATCGATCGTTAATAAAATAATTAAATAATTGATCGTAAATAATTGATCGTTACCATCAACAACCTCCGTTTCGTCTCACTTGGACTACCGGCGTTGGCCCTTAGCCTAATCAGCGAAGCGACGGCTACTATAGCCCTGTCACAAGACACTTTTTACATCCAGCGTTACCAACAGGTTTACTTTGATAACGTGCCTCCTTCACTCTTCCTGCAACCCCCAAAAACCACTGAGATGGCATCGATTGTTGAAGACCCTTCCCAAAAGTCGTGCTGCCTGTCAGAATGATCGCCAGCCGATCTCACTGCTGACACCAGTCGTGGCTTGAGTAACCCTTTGAGAAGCTTATCCGCAGTGTCCATCATGCACAGCGAACGGTTTGTTGATGGATCGCCCAGGTTACTAATCCACTTGCACACAAGTATCAGCCGAGTTATTTTCCACCGCGACGGAAGGACCTCCGCGACTAAATATAAAAAACTAAAAATAGGCGTCGTTGGCTCTATTACTCAGACCTCGAGCCTTCCAGTTCATCATCCTGGACACTGCACTGTTCGGCTCCTCGTCCATAAAGGAAGAAACATTAGCCTGGTTGATATTGATAGAATCATCAGTCCTTAGTGGATGCGTCGGGAAAAGTGAACCAACGATACGCTCCATGGATATCGCATCCGTAAGAGTGCTAGGCCGCATGCAGCCGAGCCCACGGGTGACCAATTTGTAGCCATCTCCCTACGACTCTAACTTCCTTACAAAAAGCCTGCAATTTGGCACGTTTGCTCCTTTGGATGTCGTTGGTCATCTCGTTCTCTCTGCAGTTTAAGCCGCAGATAGTTCAGCCGCTTCCAGCATATTCCTGGCTAGTTCCACCATGCGTCATCATGCCAAAGCGATGCGCCATACTTCGGCAATTTCTTTGATCCAGCAGGACGCATGTTGCCTCCTATGAAAGGGTCTCCGATTGCGCATTGAAGCCCCACACACCCTGTCAGTAGTGGCCTCTACTGCTGTTTGGATGACTGCGGTTATATATATATAGATATAAGAGGCTCCCCTTCCAAGCTCGTAGCGAGTGACAAAATCAGCTCGTCCTTGTTAAGTTTAGTGACATTCCAGCCTAGCCACTTAAAGAGAGATCGGTGGTGTCTTTGCCTGCCCTCAGCGATTTAGAAAGTGATGTAACTATGTTCGCTGGCTGTATAATCCTCCATGACCTGCTATTCGCTGACGAATGCCAAGAGTTTTTCCGATGCCGTGGTGATATAGGGAATAGATTCGTCAAATCTGAGCTTTCGGAATATTGGTGTATTGGAAACCAACAAACCCAGTATATATATATATATATATATATATATATATATATATATATATATATATATATATATATATATATATATATATATATATATATATATATATATATATATATATATATATATATATGTATATATATATATATATATATATATATATATATATATATATATATATATATGTATATATATATATATATATATATATATATATATATATATATATATATATATATATATATCTGCAAAGAGATTAAGGGAGATAATCTCTGGAGTGGCCGATTCGAAATTTTCGGAGGACATAGATGTATATAGATGTAGTGGGTAGGTCCATAAATTGTTAGAATTCAAATATCTTTCAGGCGGGCATTTTGGTGAATTTTCAGATACTCCTATATTTCCAAGTTTAATAAAAATTTTCAAAATTCCGCGGTAAACAAGAACAGCAGCCCATTATCAAATTACCTCTATTTTCAGCACTCAAAACTTCTGTTCACGAGAACTGACGATCGGATAATGCGATCAATATGAAATTTGCAGAACATGTTGGTATTAACTAGGACCAGGTGTGATAGAAGCAATTTTGAAATACAAGCAATACTGTGGCAGTGGTGCCATTTTGAAAAATCACCAAGAAAAAAACTGGTTTTTGGCCTATAGCTTCCGATTCAGCCACCAGATTTTAACAAAATTCACGCGGTAGGTGAACCTTACTTTAAGATAGATTTCATAGAAATTTGGTTGAAAAATTAGTATAGGGTTGACAGCTATGGCAATTTTTTTCTCCTTAATATTGTTAATTTGCTCAGGAAAATAAAGGTTTTTTCCTTATAACTTCCAATGCAGTGACGAAATTAAAACGAAATTCATGTGATAAGTGGATCTTGCTGCATTTGTAATTCTGTAGGAATCTCGTTTGAAAAATCCTGAAAGGACTGCCAGCTATGATGAATTTTGTAATTTATTGACATTTCTTTATCGAGCGATGTTGTCATAAAATTTCCAAAATGGGAATGATTCTGCAATGATAGATAACCTTAAATATTTAAGTTTCAAAAATTTGAAAAGTTTTGAGGATGGTTACCATAAAATTCTATTCACTCCTATAACTTCCAGCCAGGCGCGGATCCAGGATTTGGTCTTAGGGGGGGTTTTTTTCACTTCGAAGCGTATATATATCTTTCCTTAGTTTGGAGACCCTATTCGATGGTTTTTGTTTCGAAGTTGGCACAGTGGTTGCCGTCGTTCGTAGCATTCGAACAGCAAATGTCATTTATGAATTTTACGTGTAAAATATTTTTGTCAAATTTTTCTCGAAGTTTTCCCGTTTCCGTCTGTAAGCATGTATGTTGTCAATGCCCGTGTTCCATTCGTACTATTTAGTACTCGCGAGTACTTCTGGCTGCTACCAACTACTCATGCTCTCGTTCTCCAGTAGATGATTATTAGTTACGCCTTCTTTTTCCGCCAGGTGGTAAGTTATACCCAAGAGGTGTATTTTATAATTTATAGGCTATGTTGACAAACCTGTCCATCGGAAAATTGAAAAAAGCTCTGAAATTTCAAAGAAAGGCAAACGGTGCAATTTTTGGTGTGTTTCCATAACATTTTCTATCGAATGTGATGATTTCTACGCATTAATTCTTTTATCAATTTAAAACTTTGTTTACATTTGAGCACGGCATATCTGCTAAAGGCTGAAATTTTTGGTTCAAATCTGCAAATGTCAAAGAAAATAGCGTTCCATTCATGATCTACTGCCAAGTACTTACAAGTACTAATTTGTAGGAAAGGAACACGGCGAAGGTGTCTTTAATCGTTATTGAGAGAAGTTGTTTTTGTGATAAAAAAAAGGCTTTTCTGTTCTCCGAGTTCGTCATTTAGATAACATGAAGAAGACTTTATTTTCGTATTTCACTCGGCTTGATCCACAATCCGTACCAGAAAATAAAACAAGAGAGGAATCGGAGAGTTGAGGAATTTTTAATGAAATTCCATCTTTTTGTGTACAAAAATGACATACACATATTTTTTACTAGCGGATCACTACTTAATAACAAGTCTTATAAAATTTCGGACTCCTTTTTTTTACTAAGGCTTATCTGAGATCGTACTTCCCCCTGCGGTTTATGTACATTGCACCGCACATAGCTTCAATTTGGCTCTTAATGCAGCTATCTGGAATAGAGAACACATTGGGAACTATCTGATCAATTCAAACATTTTTCTACTGGCCTAAAAGACAGGACATTCTGAAGAAAGAAATATTCAAAATAAAAAAAAGTGAGCGAAAGAAAGAAAAATTGAAGTCAACTTGCACTACAAGGTGAGCTCAGTCTCATGTAGCAATTGCAACGTACACCCAATTGCAGCCGGCCATAATTGAGGCATTAGAAGAAATAAAAACGTGGAATGATCGTGATACTTCACAAAATCCAACGCAACTTTCGACTGCGATTTCGGCGATTGAATTCTAAATCGCCTGTCACATTATGGAATCAGTTTATTCGATTGTTCTGCCTTTGAGTCGGGCATTGCAATCGAAAAACCAAGATCTAGGCGAAGCCACCAAATTAGCATATGACGCTTTGAATGAATGCAGAGAGAAGCGAGAAAATGGATATTCATCTTTCCATGTTATTTATGAACATGTTGCTGGAATTTGTTCCCAATACGAGATCGCAATGAAATCGCCACGTCGTTACAACCGGCAAAAAGTGGATGCAATGCTGAAGCCAAAAATGTGGAAGATTATTATAGAATTGCATTCTACATTCCGTTCCTCGATACACTCATCTCTCATCTTAAAATTCGGTTTGAAGAACACAAATCTATATATCCGATGATTGCCAGCACCAAACAATATCCTAAATATTGCACCAACAGACGCTTCCAATTTTTTATTCATAAACAAAGCATTTGCAATAAAATAAGCAACCGATATATACATTTTCCGAGTTTTGGAAATTTTTCGGATGGCAACCCCAGACATAGTTTAATCGCTGAAACTTTCGATGATATCCTTGTATGAAAACGAAATCCAAAGGATAGGTTGATTAAGCACGAGCATGGTATGGTAGACTTATTGCTGCTGTGTTGGACAAATGTTGCCAGCACTGAACATTTTCATCATTTGTGTTATAGAAAATGCTGTCAGAAAAATATTTGCTCACTTGAGTAAGAAATGGTTGATATGATATTACAAAGAAGTGTATTACGTCTTCACATATTCCTTGAAAAATAATTTCTTTGAAAATTACTTCTCTTACGGTTCTGATGCGCTAGACCTTTTACTAATTTTGGAAGAAAATTAGTATTATTTCTCTATTCATCATCATCGATGGCGCGACAGCCCAAATCGGGCCTTGGCCTCCAGTAACGTTCGCCTCCAATCGTCTCGATCCTGCGACCTGGTTCTCCAATTATTGAACCCCAGTATTGACCTGCTGTCTGCGTCTATCGTGTCTTCCCAACGTTTCCTCGGCTTACCAACTGGACGCTTCCCTTGTGCTTTGCCTTCCAACGTTCTTTTAGGTAGTCTATTGGCCTCCATCCTTGCGACGTGGCCGGCCCATTGTAATTTCCGTAATTTAATGCATGTGGATACAGGTGGGTCGTCGTATATATGGTACAACTCATTGTTGTATCGCATTCTCCACTCTGTCCCTTCTTGTATGGGGCCAAAGATTCGTCGTAGCACTTTGCGCTCGAATACGTCCAGCGCCTTTTCGGAGTCCGTAGTCAAAGTCCAGGCTTCGCTTCCATAGAGAAGCACAGGTTTAACGAGTGTTTTGTATATGCGAAGCTTATTATTCCTGTGCACGTTCGTAGACTTGATTATGGGGAGTATGGAATAGTACGCCTTGTTTGCTGCATTTATTCGCCGTAAAATTTCGTCCTTTTCACTGCCTGATTTATCAAGGTGGACTCCTAAGTAGATGAAGCTATCTACATTTTCGATGTTGTAGTCTCCTAAGGTCAAGTTTTGTCTGATTGGCGCCATTTTTCTTGTTTGGGTCATTAGTTTGGTTTTATCTTCGTTGACCCGTAGATTTATTTTTTTGGCTTCTGACTCCAAACTTAGGAAAGCTTCCTTTGCTTCTGGTATGGTCCGTGCCATAATGTTGACGTCATCGGCGAATGCTACTATTTGCGTGGACTTGAACAGTAGTGTGCCTGTTGTATCAGCTGGTATTCTTCTGATGACGTATTCCAGAGCAAGGTTGAATAGCATCGGGGCAAGTCCATCTCCTTGCTTTAAGCCTGAGTTGGTGTGGAAGCTGTTGGATAGGTCACTGTTGACTTTGACCTGAGATTCGGCGTTCATCATTGTCACTTTAGTCATGCGGACGAGTTTTGTTGGAATTCCCAAGTCAAGCATGATTCGGTAAAGTATATTTCTGTCTACACTATCGTATGCTTGCTTGAAATCTACGAAGACCTGGTGCACGTCGATATTATACTCCCAGCATTTTTCAAGCACCTGTTTGACTGAGAATATTTGATCTATCGTAGATCGTCCGGACCTGAAGCCGCCTTGATACTCTCCTATGATGTTATCATAGAAGGGCTTCATTTTACGTTCAATAATTTTGGACAAAACTTTATAGGACGAGCATAATAAAGCGATGCCTCTGTAGTTTTCGCAACTTAATTTGTCTCCTTTTTTAAAAATGGGGCATATAATACTTTTTCGCCAATCATTTGGCAACTGTTCTGCTGCCCAAATTTTTAATATTAATTGGTGGAGAATGTTGCAAAGAAGAGTTCCACCATTTCTGAGTAATTCGGGAGGTATTCCATCTATTCCCGGAGCTTTGTTTATTCGAAGGTAACGTATGGCTGCCTGAACTTCTTCGAATGTTGGTGGAGAGATGTAAATGTCCTGAACTGCTTCTGGGATATTTGGATCTGCTGAGTTTGTCGTCGGCGCGGGATTAAGCAGCTGATTAAAATACCGTGCCCATCTTTCTTTAATCTCGACCGAGTTACTGATGATGGATCCACTTTCATGCTTACAAAGGCTCGTTCGCGGTTTGTATCCCTCGCGTAGCTGTTTGATTGAGGAATACGCAGCTCGTAGATCATTATAGGTCATGTTTTCGTTCAGTTTCTGGATCTTGTTGTTGGTAAGTTGGCGTTTCTTTTGGCGACACATTTTTTTTGCCTGTCGGCGGAGGATGTTATAGTTTTCGGTTTTAGCGCGTGTTGGTCGTTGGATTAACTCTTTGTAAGCCTCATTTCTCTTTTTAATAGCATCTTGACACTCGTTATCAAACCAGTCATTCCGAGGATTTTGGCGTTTATGTCCTAAGGTCTTTTCTGCTACTGTTTTGATTCCTTCTTTTACCTTTGTCCACATGGTTTCGATATCTGCGTCGTGTTCTCCCGACAGAGGGATATCTTGGAGTAGATTTCCGAGCGTCGACATGTATGTAGTAGCTACCGAGTTTTCATTGAGTTTTTCTAGGTCGTATTTCGGTATTCGTGATTTTGAGTGCTTTTCACACCTCGAAATACGACATCGGTATTTCGCTCTGATAAGGTAATGATCGGAGTCACAGTTCGCGCCACGTAGTGTTCGAACATCAAGAATGCTGGTGGCCACCCTTTTTTCTACGAGAACGTGGTCTATTTGATTGTAGGTGCGACCATCTGGTGATGCCCACGTTCGTTTGTGTATGTCTCGATGTGGGAAGTATGTTGAGCTTACAAGAAGGTTCCTGCTAGCTGCGAAGTCAATCAGACGCTGCCCGTTTTCGTTCGTAATTGGATGAAGGCTGTGTCCTCCTGTGGTTCCTCTATGAGCCTTCTCGCGGCCGATTTTTGCATTGAAGTCACCTAGAACAATTTTCACGTCATTCGAGGGCAGTGCGTCAACGGTGCGTTCTAAGGTGCTGTAAAAGTCGTCCTTCACTGCGTCGTCCTTGTCTTCGGTTGGAGCATGGCAGTTCACCAACCAAACATTAAAGAATTTTGTTTTTATGCGGATCGCACAAAGTCGCTCATTTATTGGTTTGAAATTGGTGACGCATTGTTTGAATTTATTGTCTACTATAAATGCAACTCCAAACTCTCGACTTCCCGAAATTTTTCCGCTGGTAAACAATGTGTGCGTTCGCATCTCATTAATTTCGCTGCCAAGCCATCTAGTTTCTTGAATCGCCAAAATGTTGATGTTGAACGCTGAAGCCTCATTAAGAAGCTCTCGAAGTGCCCCTGCTCTATATAGCGATCTAACGTTCCAAGATCCGAAAGAGTAATCCATATTTCGTTGCCGAAGTCGTTGCCGTTTAGTCAATCCGATCCGAGGCTGATTTCCTGGTTCCGTGACAATTGATTTTTACGGGGATGCGTTGTCAGCGCCTCGCCCAACCCCCAACCTGGAGGGCCGGCCGACGGAGGACTCTGTTTTATGGCGCAGAGTGCTCGCCATCACCCTTTCTCGTTAGCTGCGTTAGCATTACCGGGAGCCACCACGTGGAGGTGAGAATAGGATTTGGTAGTGGCACTGTAGTTGACATTTCAGCGTGCTTTTCTCAGTTTTTTCGACAATGTACAGTGTCGGATCCATACATTATCCTGAGACACAAACCTTACTACCCTTTGACTACCCATTTCTCTATTTGAATCAACCCATTTTTCTCGTTATTAACAACGAAACTAAAGAATTCAGTTCTCAATTCATCATCAAAAATAATGCAGGTCAAACATTATTTACAGTTTTCCCAACAGTGCAAGCTCTGTTTGCTTGAAACTCTGAATTACTGGTATCATACGCTACCACTTTCAATGTTCAATGTTTACGATGATAAATATATGCAATCATGGCTTCTAACCAAAGAAAGAAACAGTCCCCATCGTCAAGTAAAATAAACCAACAAAAAAAGAAAATTTAATATGACGCATACGCTCATTACGAGTCTACTATACGTAATCCCATGTTTAATTTAGTAAATTGAAGTTGAAATTAATGAGCGCATCCCTTGCACCTATACGCTTTGTAATCATATTCGAAACACATATCTCCACATATCCACGCTCATACTCCTACATATGCTTCCAGCATCCCTTTCATTACTGGAGCCCGATTTGATGTTTGCTTTATGAGGTCGGATTCGGGAATGTTTGTTTTTGAGCATTAGCTACAGAAATCGGATCATAAACGTATATCCCCTCTCACTTTCCATGGAGCTCTAGCGCTAGCACTATTTGAACTCGAACGTATTCTCGAAATTTTGATATGCGTATGTTATTAGACGTATAAAACTATTCTGTTGCAGAAGGAGACAAGTGAGACTCTGATACATCCTGCCTGAAAATTGCTTCAGGCAGCTTAACCTTATAGTAGAATTACAAGAATACAAAATGGATTACTAATCAAGTTCGGTTAGCTTGTTTTGAAGTTACTGCCGATAAAAATAGTAAAAGCAAATAGTTTTTCATTGACATAGCCAACTGTTTTATCCTTTAGTTTCCTAGTTATGTGTGTCTCCGAAGTTTCGTATATTTGGGACTAAATATAATGTTTGTTGGTAAAATGTAATTTTATAATTTTCCTACCATGTTTGAAAGCTTTTTTAAATATTGTTCTCACTAAGAAATTCAGCTTCTACCTGCTTCGGAACACTACTAAGACTCAAAATACACAGAAGCCTACATCTCGTCATCCTTTTAGAGTACAAACTGAAACGAAAGTTCACCTCTCCTGGAAACCAACGTCCTAGGATTAATTAGCCAACGAATAAATACAGGATGAACGGCAGCCGTTTCAGCTGATACTGTGCTTAGGATTGGGGCCATTGGAGATTATGTGCCTCCGCAGTACAGTTTACCAACTTGATATTTATAGGATCCTATTAAGTGGTAGAGCTAAATTACAGCACTCGTTAATGTTGATATGACATGTAACACGTGCTTTTTAGTATAAATAAGAAGTTCATTAATTTTGATGGTTACAAACAACAGGAGTGAATATGGCAGTGAAGGAAAGTCGGAGCTGAGTTCTCGACTAAATGCTTTCCATAATTTTATCTTACATGCTATGATGTCATGTTTCAATTTGTACATTAACCCCTTTAACTGTAAGTCGACTGGGATGAATTTCAAAACAGATTAGTTAAATTATATTTTCATTGACGCAGACAGCTGGATGTGGTGGATATTTATTCTTGTTGTACGAGCACTATCTGACTTGTTTTATCTACAGGAAAGCAGAACTTAACACGTCCACAATTTACCAGGAATCTTTTGAAGTTGTTCTTGCTTATCTTTAATGAAAACGATATAAACATGTGGGTTCGAATGCTTTATTCCCTTTTCAAATCAATGAGTATATTTAGACGTGAAACTTACAGATAAGATTTTTTAGGTAGGTCTTTTAAAAAGAATATGATTTGTTTCTTTCAAGATATAATTTTTTTAGCGACAAAGAAACGTGTTCCTGGTTGCTGTTATAGCGAAGCCTTCTTAAATCAACCTGTGGCATGGAAGAGAACAAGTCAAACGGCGGGGATTGTAGATAGGATGATATCCCATATTTTCATTATTCAGGTCTGTTTAAACTTGAACAATTAGAAAGTATGTTTCTCTACTTCTAATTATTGGTTGTTTGTAAATGTCTATCTGACAAGAAACTCAACCAGTAGACTCTATAGGAGCTGAAACTTCTTCTAACTTGTTTCGAAGACGTCTGTTTAACAACTTCCTCTCGTTGTAACAGTACAATCGTATTTATAACAAAAATATTACTCACAATAATATTTATTCTAGCCAGACAGACATACGAAAAATGCTGACACCAAACAACATGCACAATAATTTGAACCAGAAGCTTTTAACAGATCAAATAAAACACCTGGGGCAAGAAATGAAGGCTTACAATGACTTTCTTACATGTTTTCGTTATGGGATCAGCTATGAATTGAGTTCCAATACCATTTAACAATAGTTAAAATATTACAGTAAGTGTCTACTTAAAAACCAAGTTTCAAGGCAATATTTTCGTTTTTATTTTTTGTTTTTTTTTATAATTTAAAATAGTGTTTTTTACATTATTTGACAATTTGAAATTCAAAAAAATTTTGCAATGCACTACTTCCCCTTTTAAATGCACCTCGAGTCAGGGTGAGGAGTCGCCTTGTGATATTTAATATACATGCAATCTAGTTCAGATACTACCTTTTAGAATTCATTTCCATTTACATAAAAAACAAAAGAAAAACAAAAACAAAATTCAAAAAAAAACTCTTAGTTCACATATCAATCGAGTTTGTAAAAGGGGAAATAATAAAAAGAAAATTAAACTTAAAACTATCCAACAATTTTAGGTAATATACAAAAATAAAATTAAGATAATCTTGAGAAAATATATATAAAGAAAAACAATAAAAATATTTAAGCGAAATACATTTTGCACTTATGCCTAAATAGTACTGTTTATAAATAATATTTAATACAAGTACAATAATAATTAAAACAAAAAATTCAATATCAGAAATTAATGTTAAAAAGTGTTGCTTTTATCGAGAATAATAAATATCTTTTAACTTTTTTTAAAACACATCCAAATTATATGCTCGTCTTAATTTTTGTGGTAAAACATCATATACTTTAATACCTGTGTACAAATAATGATTCTGCCCTATTTGTGTATGTCTCCAAGGGAGTATAATAGTTACGTCAGCACCACCTCTTGTTGAATTTGAATTTACTCTAAGTTTTCCTTGTTTGTATTCCTTAAAAACTTGAAATGCGGAGATCATATAGAATATGCTCAATTGAGAGCATATTGCAAGTTCTTAAGAGCTGGTCGGTGGGGAAAAAGTCTAGGTTGGTGGTATAAAATGATTAGAACCAATTTTTGCATGACAAACAACGGCTTGAGTGCGTTCTGTGTTGCGCTGCCCCATGCGATTATCCCATATTGGATTATCGGATATATTAGAGCAAAATAAAAAGTTCTAATGTATTCCCTTTGTAAGAATGATTATTTTTACTATTGTATGGTTTATTTGTTTATCCCACTTTAAATGTTGATCAATTATGATACCTAGATATTTGATTTCTGTTACTTGTTGCATTGGTTCACAATCACAACACGAATTACATTTGCTTGTGCGAATGGTAACTTTTAAATTTGCCGGTATTCCGCGTTGAGTAATGCTAAATGTCATAAATTTTGACTTATCAACATTTAATGAGAGAGAGCTAAGGTTTAACCATTTCTTCAAAATAATTAAACAATATTCTGTTCTAACTTTTACATTATTCCATGTAGTATCCTCTATTAGCAGTACAGTGTCATCGGCATATGAAATAATTTACCCTTTTAACTGTAATGCAAATATATCATTTACATATATTATGAAAAAAAATTTGTCCAAGAACTGTACCTTGTGGAATGCCAAATTCAAATATGCGCTCCGAACTTTTTGTACCTGCTATTTTAACTGACTGTTGCCTTTTCATAGGTAGCTAATTATCCACTCTATTTATTTCTTACTTAAGTTGAGTTTATGTAGTTTTTCAATAATTTTCTTATGGGGAATGGAGTCGAAAGGTTTGCCTAAGTCTAAGAAAATAGCTAATGGTTTATTTTCCAAGTCAATGGACTCTATTATATGTTTGTTTAAAAGTGCGATTGCGTCATGAGTGCTTCGTTGCTCCCTGAAACCGAACTGATTTTCGTTTATAATGTTGTGGGTATGAAGAAAAAACATTAGACGCATTTTAGCTACTTTTTCGAAAATTTTTGCTATATTAGATACTAAAGAGATAGACCGGTCGTTTTTTACGTCATGTATACTTTTGTCCTTATGAATTGGAGTTACAATAGTGGTTTTGTATATGTCTGGAAAAATACCCAATTGAAAACTCAGGTTAACTAGGTATGTCAATGGTTTTTTTTACAAATCTGCTTATTTTTTTTAGACATTCACCAGTTATGCCATCGAAACCCGGACTTGATCCTCCACGTATATTTGTTATTCCTCGCAAAATTTCCCATTCTTGAACGAGCTCGATTGGTGCATCGCAGTTTGATTCCCATGAATCATTTGACTCACTGGTGTTGATCATGTCTATATAATCATCGATACTTTTCCCTACGGTGCACAAATGTTTGTTGAAAACATCTGCTATTTGCTCTGGATTTCGGTCAACATACAATCTTGTGTTTCCATTGTCAATTGAGCTAATAGATTTTGTTTGAAGTTTTCTTCCTGTCAGTGGCGGCTCGTCAGGGTGGGCCCGGCCCGCCTGGCCCACCCTGACGAGCCGTCACTGGGCCCGCTCGACACAAAAACACTATTATAAGGTATACGCGGATACCAACAAGATATATCTACTTTACTTTAACTCAGTGGCGGCTCGTCAGGGTTGGCCAGGCGGGCCGGGCCCACCCTGACGAGCCGCCACTGCTTCCTGTTGCTATATATATTGTTCTCCAAACTTTTTTTCCGTTATTTCCCGCCTCTATTATTTTGTTTTTAAACTATGTAACTTTTTCTTCGATATTATTTTCGATATATTCAATTCAATTTAAAATATGTAGCTTTTGTCTTCGATATATTCAATTCAGTAATGAACATTTTTTTCAGAAAATTTACAAAACAAATGAAGTCAAGTATTTTATAATCTACGGTACAGATGATCACTCAAACTCTTCTTGTATTTCGTCAGTGTCCGCTTGTGTCCCAGTTTCATCGTTCATTTCACCAGTATCAGCATAACGTTTGCGTCCTGTGTTCCAAATAGAATCGATATCCAAGTTGCATTCCTTAGCTAACCGTTCAATCATTGACTTAGGAATTAATTCTCGCAGACTCCATGATGGATCCTTTACAGCAAGTTCTTTAAGCACTCCCAGTGCCTCAGAGTATTGTTGAGATCCAATTAAAGCTTGTATTAGCATAGCCAAAATATCTGAGTGTCGAATCGGCGGCTTTTCTGGTTTCACTAGAGGAAGAAAAATACGTAATTTGGTAATTGGGATATTGCATCAATCAATCAATGGACCTAGATTACCTAGATTACCAATCATAACTTAGCTACCATGGTTGCACCAGCTCCAGGATGTATTGATTCAAAGGATAAATTAGTGATAAAAATTGACAAAAAAAAATTGCCGTTTCCCAATTTTGTGTTATGCACCATTAACTACAACACCATGAAGATGGCGCAACCATGCTCACTTTGATTTTGAAAAATGCCTTACACAACATATTCCTACATCCAGCCGCAACAAAATGAAAATCGCCATTCTGCAAACCTTCTTGAATGTCCAACACTTGCTTCACTTCGACTATAGTCTTTTGCAAATTATCTGCCGCTCTTTGTGAGCTCGTCACTTTAGTCAAACATTTGGCCGCTTCATGCATCGCCTTCAATGCCTTATCATAGTCGTGGTAGTCATCGATTTCGACCTGTGCGCAAGTCGCGTAAAAATTTGCTAAAGAATCATATGCTTGACCTTTCGTATAAAATGTCACAATATTTTTCAAAATCTTCGGATCTTTTTGCCAGTCTAAAGCTTGCAAGTAGTTTGCTGCCATAACATAGACCTCTCGTTGTCGGGACATTCCAGCAAAAAATATGATTTTGTCCGTGTCACCTGACTTCAATAAGCTCTTCATAGCTCGAACCTTGTCACTTGCTTGAGTGAATTTCTTCGTTGCTGTATGATAATCCCCTTGCTCTTGCAGAATTTCTCCCAATTGAACTAAGACCTTGATTCTTAGATCATCCGCTATTTCACCTTTTTCAGGCGTGAGCATTTCAGCCAATGTTTCCGTTATGGGCACTTTATGTTCGGCACAAACACCCAATGCAGCTTCGAATTGCTTTGTCTTCGCCAATAATTGCACTGCTTTCTGATGCTGCTCAATGTTCGAGAAGAACTCAGCACATCGGTTTATAAGGTCGGGATCGGAATCTGAAGTCAGTTCCGATGCGATCACTTGCAACGTCTCAGGCTGCTGGGATGCGAAAGCCATCTCTACAGCTTTGTGTAGCATACCGGCTCTGTGATAGAGCTCCACAGCTTTTTTGTAAGCACCACAATCTTCGAAATATGCAGCCGCTATGGCTTTGTCTCTGGGTCGACCTGCATTCGCTACAGCCCAAAGTTCGTCCTGATAATCGTTCTCCTTGCATATGCGTACAGCATTACTATACGTTCCTGCTTTCGAATAAAACTCTATGGCGTCTTGATATTTCCCAATATTTTCGAGGTGTCTGGCTAGATGGTAACAGGCTGCTTTATCACCACATTTTCTCGCAATCGAATCAGCTTTTGATAGCTGCCCCAAAAAGCATAAAATGCGAACCTGAAAATGTTATGTTGTATGGTTTTATTTGAGAGATTTTATTGTTACCTGTGAAAACCAATCTTCCGCTTTCTGGTAAACTTTGAACGCTGATTCCATATCTCCTTTGCTTTCAATGTATTGACCCCACCACTTCAGCATTCTTCGATCTGTGGTGGATTCCATGTATGTCTAGAGAAGTGAAACAAAGAAAAGTTAAAAAAATAAGACAGTTAAACTTAATGCTGAATTTTTCATAGAAGTATTTGCTAAATTGCGATCAGTTTTTTGTGTTTTTTGCCTACAATAATCATTTTACCTAACAAACATTAGGCATTGTCTGCTAAGAAAAACACTTACAATTGACCTGTTTTTTAATACAATTCTACTTCATAGAAATTAAATCTATTCCGAAAGAAAAACCATCCTAAGATTGTTTTGAACATAAAATAACAGAACATTTATACCGCATACTGATGTTGAACAGAGTTTCAGCAGGCCGCGGCTGGCCGCAAAATTTTTTGCGTTGCCTCATTTGTATGTGGGGTGCGAAATTTGATACGAAACACCCAATCAAACAGCTAGTTTGGAAGCGAAGTCTCAAATGGAGCTTATCTAAGAACTTGTGAGTGCCGTAGACTGTGCGTGAGTACAGCCAATTTTCTTTTGGCCTTGATTTTGACCGGGTTTTGGCTTAAATCTCGTTTGTACTTACTATGTTTAGGCATGATCTGCAGATATACATATGTAAAAGAAATCAATGCTTAGCACTAGAATTACCAACGTTGAATGTAAACGTGAGTTTACCCCTCCCGTCAAATTGACGATTTTTTTATCATGGCTGCCAATGTCACTTTTGGCTTAGTTTGTGTAAATAAAAATATAACAAAAAAATACAATATAATAAAAAAGAAGTTTAATGCAATTACTTTTTTTAATCAAACAAAAGCCGTTTCTATTTGCGTTTACTTAGGCCCTCCGCACACGGGTCGTTAGCCATGCGATGCTTGAGAGATGCGTTTGACACTTATGAAGCTTGCGAGAAAAAGATTGTCGTCATCCTCGTTTCATGTCCGCACACGGGTCGTCAAGAAAACGTCAGTATGCTTCATAAAATCATACAATTCGGGGCATTTTCCTACCTCCCTCACGAATTGTACGTTGCCGTCATCCATCGCCCTTGCAAAAACGACTAGTCATTCGGCTTGAGGCCTGCAACGCACAACGCTTGAGACGCACTCAAAATGAAACGACTACACTTCTCACTCTTCACGATTGGGTAACGCTCCGTTAGCGGTTACCTAGGTTATGACGACCAAGCGTAGAAATATCGCATCCACGACGATAGCTCAACGACCCTTGTGCGGATTGCCTTAAAGCATAGCAGAATCGATATGCTTATGCATGAATTAGCTAATTTTAAGTGTTATCTTAGATGACTTACAACTAGCCACAAAAAAAAATTTGTTGCATTCAATATAGGCATAGATAGCTCTGTTTTTGTTTCACAATTCAAATAGGCAAGAATTGCGGTAAAAAAAATTTTCACTTTTTTCAGTACAATTTATTGCTATTGTTTTTTAAAGCTGGGAAAATAGCTTCCTCTCTGCAGCAAATGTATTCACTGATGAGTTGTTCAGAGGATTCAAAGGACAGTAGCAATATTTTTACAAGTTTTGTTTTAATATAACAACACGCATAGATTGCTGGCAAGTTCAAAATATTATGAAATACCTATACCCGCTTTTATTTAATATTTGAGGAGCACTTTGCCAATTGCATTTTATTCAAACTTAGTTTGATTGTAAAGCAAAACAGTTTCAGATCATGCACAGTATTAAATTAGTGCTTATCGACACAGTTCTGTTTTTTTCGTCACACAATTTTTTTCCTGTGTTTGCAAGACAAATTGCGCGATCTCTTTCGACATAACACTCAATGTTTCTCAAAATATCCAGTATTAATTTTTTTATTCGGTTTCACTTCTTGGTGCAGTTTCATAAACAGCAATTTCATTGTTTTAAATGTGTACCAATTTTTTCCTAGCTTGTAAAAAAAATATTTTAATAGAAAAACCGATTTTTCCTTTCGAAGCTAGATATATTTATTTTTGTGACAAATATTTCGAGGGTAATCTGCCCTCTTCTTCAGTGTCTATATTTTGGTAGTGCCCTATTCATCTACGTGCACTATTAATACTGGCACTGTTTCTACTTTTTCCGCGATTTTCCACTTTTCGGAATCTGACCGCACTAGAGGGTTTCGATTTCTGGCCAGGATGTCAATAATCAGAGCTTCCTGAACTAAAATCTTCGGCACTACTTATTTTAATTTTGATTTCAATGACAGATTCATAAAAATATATATATATAACAAAAGCGTTTCCCATTTACTGAATTTCTAACTTAATCATTAACAACTTCATCTAACAGAATGTGCTTGCCGCAGTTAAAAATTTTAAAACTACACTCGCATGAGCTACGCAGTATAATGCAATATGTACTTCGAAAATTATTTTTCTTCAAATTCTTTTTTATCGAAGTTTCATTCAATTTGAAAAAGGTTTCATTTAAAATAAAAGTAGTTTCATTTCAACTGGATAAAATTTCATTTCGATTGGAAGAGGTTTCATTTCAATTGCAAAAGGTGTCACTTAAGCTAAAAATTCTATATTTAGTGCTAAGAAGTATGAATTTTTAAGTGGCTTTTACTTTGTAAAGTGGTACAACAATTTTATTTGATTTTTAAAGTTTTGTGGATAAAAAAGCCATGCCATCGTTTTATAGTTCCAACAAGACTATTTTTACCAGTAGTTTCTTGGCGAATTGTATGCTTGTATGCTTTCGCACGAAGCTTAGATAGTTTTTGCTAAAGATTGAAAACTAAAAGTTTATTCAAAGGTACTCCTGATAATGTAAAATTATTAACGCTTAAGTGCGAAAGGGCATTTATGAGATACTGGCTAAACTCGACTACGTGCTCCCAATAGCCGTTAGACAATTTTACCGATTGTTTTATTTTTCTTTGTGTGTTTTTTTCTTCAGGGTGTTTTTTGTTTGTATGCTTGTTTACCACCATCGAATTGTCTTCTCGTTTAGGTTCTGCATGTATTTGAGCATTCTTCTTCAAGTTTTTACCCCTCAAAAGTTGAAGAATAGCCAACCAAAACATACAAAAAATACACGAGAATATAAAACACTAACAAATAAACAAGCAAATAACACCCCCAAAACAAACACACAACCACAAAAACGCAAAAAAAAGACGCAATCGGTCAAATTGTCCAACAACTATGAGGGGTACGTAATCGAGATTTACCGAAATTCGTATCGAGTTTCCATAGGAAAGTTGTTCATCTACGATTAGATTCCGATCTGACTTGTAACAAGCTTGAATGTTGTAACAAGCTTGAATGTAGAATTGGCTTGAATTGCTTAGGCCCGTTTCACACGAGACACTCGGTGTCCGGCCACTGTGTCTCTAGCCACTGCCGGGGCATAGAAATAAATGAGACCATACACACAGAGCCACAGTGTCTGGGCCACAATTCTATACAAAAACAGTGGCCGAGGATTCAGTGGCCGGACACCGAGTGTCTCGTGTGAAACGGCTCTTATTCTGCAAAACGATCGAGTTCCCCGTATCAATATTCTGTGCTTTGATAAGCTTTAAAAACGATATACGTTGTCTATGCTGATCTATAGACAAAAAGGGAACCATGATCACAATTCAATAACCTTTACAAGTAAATTATATCGATGGATATAAGTCGGAGATGTTAAAATTTGTCACAACTAGCGTAAATAAAAATTAATGATTTCCAACTAGAAGTTGTCACATCAGTCAAGTAAGCACTGTGTGCTGGTGTCTGATGAGAATCAGTGCATACTTTCGAAACCACTTTGTCAAATAAAGTTTTAAATGTAAATAAAAAAAATATTCAATTGTAATCATCCTGCAAAAACAATTCCAATTCCAATTTCAAACTTCCTTAGTTTATACATATTTACTTTGTAGATAGTTTGGAGACAAATAAATAAATGGCGCAATGACGGCTAACATCTATCCTTTGAATTTAGCTTCAAATGTTTAATACCAAATTTATTTTAAACATATTTAGAACTTACTTTTAGCATGTCTGGATCTTCTAGCAATAAATGCGTTACATTTTTTACTGGATCTTGGGTTTTCTCATAACACTCTAGTGCTTCCTTCAATTTTCCAGCATCCTTCAGCATCTCAGCTTTTCTATAGTATGTATTCTTTAAATGAATACGATCGTATTGTTCCGCAACTTTTAAAGCCTAAAAATTGAAATAAGTAATTTTAATTTGATTTTTACAGTTTACCTTACCTCATCTATTTGTCCAAGTGCCTGAAGTAGTTTATTCAGCAAATCGTATCTACCGCATTTTCTGTACAAGCGCTCAGCTTCTTTTGTCATCCCTAATTCAATCGCCAGTCTTGCTACCTTTGCTTCTTGTTCCAAGCTATCGTCTTCCATTGCAATCCTCAAAGCTTTAACAGAATGCGCTCTCTGTAAGTGTCCTAAACAATATCGAGCAACGTCTAAACGGCCAGTCTCGACACACATTTTTGCCAAATTCATCCAAACAACTTCGGATTTGATGGTACGAATACATCTAGGAAGCCAAAAGGCTGTTTGTTACACGATCCTAAGAAACAGCGGATGCTTACCGAAATGCTTGATCCATGTTACCTTGAGCCACATTCAAACTGAAATCCAGCACCGTTTTCCGCGTCGCATCATCACAATCCTCCATTCCCTTGAAATTTCGCAGTGACGTCTGGACAATTGTATTGGTGTTCAAAGTTACCTGAAACGTGAGAAATATACTCCTACATATTTATTTATTGAATTCAACGGTTTGAAAATCCTTTACAAAATATTGTAGTGAGACTAAACTTGACTCTCTATTTGGAATTAAAAACAATTATGCGATAAAGTAAATGTGAACCAAATCAAACATGCTGCATTGTTAGAATGGCAACCTAAATACCTGGCAAAAGTAATCTTTTAAAGTAATCTTTTAAACATTTTCTTTTCACTTTTTAAAAGTAATCTTTCAGATTAACATGACAGTAACATTAGATATTGTATTTCCTAGAGCCTTCAATCTCTCTACACTGAAAAAACACATAGCGCCAGACGCCATAGTTTATAGACTTCTGGCGCCATATACATAGCCGATTTCGGGATTGTGATAAAATATAGCACCACACGCCATAGTACATGACGAGCACCTATAGGAGCAGACGCTATGCTTATAGCCCTCCACGCCATGTATATACATGGCGTGGAGGACTATAGTACATGGCGTACATTATATATATATATATATATATATATATATATATATATATATATATATATATATATATATATATAATATATATATATATATATATATATATATATATATATATATATATATATATATATACAGTGGCTCACAGCTTATTTCAACCAGCACGTAAAAAAAACTTTAACTTCCTATAAAAACTAAACGAAATAAGTTATCAACATTATTTAAACGCAGTTTATTAGACAAGTGTTCACAATGATCATTTATTTAGTTTATTATTTTTTTTTTTATTATTTCAATAGGTCATAACAATTAATGACAAAAAAGTAACTAAAAACAATGTCACAGCTTATTTCAACCAAGTAACAGAATCAATGTTTAAATTAAGTTGCAAGGCACAATAAAATATTTTCATGTTTAGTATGACTACTCTTCTGGTCAACAACCATTTTTAGCCTCTTAGGCATTGGATCGACCAGCTTTTGTGTCACTTGTGGGGTAATTTAGGTAATTTTAGCCCATTCCTCAACCAATGCAGTTTTGAGATCGCTTTTGTTGGATATCTTCCGTTTTCGGATGTTTGTATCCAAAATAGCCCACAAATTTTCGATGACGTTAATATAGGGCAACTGTGCCGGTGGTTGCATAACATGCGGACAATTCCAAACCAACCATGTCTGTACAATATCCGACTTATGCTTCGGGTCATTATCTTGATAAAATCTGAAGCCATCGCGAATGCCCAGTTTCTCCGAACTTTCAACCAAATTGGACTTCAAAATTTCAAGATAATGAGACCTATCCATTGTAGTCTCAATAAATTTCAAGTTTCCAACTTCCGCTGCGGACATACAGGCCCAAACCATAACGCTGCCACCTCCGTGTTTAACTGTAGCTTTTAAATTTTTGTTTTGCAATTTTATATTTGGCTTACGCCAAACATATGAGGCTCCATCAGAGACAAAAATATTAAATTTCGACTCATCAGCAAATATAACGGTATTCCAAAATTCAGAATCCTTATGCAAATGTTCCTTGGCAAATTTTAAACGCCACTTCTGATTTTTGGCACTTATAAATGGTTTCTTAGGCGCTATTCTACCATTGAATCCATGCTCCCTCAGCACACGACGAATAGTTTCCGGGTGGCAGGACTTGCCCAACTCAGCTTTTACTTCGCTTACAATTTTCGGAGCCGATAGCCTTGGGTTTTCCTGGATTTTACGAACAATAAAGCGCTCGTCCGTTTGATTGAAAATTTTGTTGGGGGCATTTCTCCCTTTATCGAGCGTTCTATTTTCGTGGACAAATCGGTATATAATGCTATGCACTGTAGAATCACTTAGTCCAACCATCTCACCAATTTTCCTGCGCGAATGGCCACTTTTAAATTACTGAGAACAAGTTCTCGCTGATCAATTGTCGTACGTGGTCCCATTTCGAAAAACTGATTTTTCTGCACGATCTTTTCATAAAATTCAGCAAAACTGAACTTGACCACATTACAAATATAATGACTAAAGCATAGACAAAGAAATAATTGCTGTATTGTAAGATAACGGATAATTGCACACCTACAAAGTATTTGGTTGAAATAAGCTGTGGCATTGTTTTTGGTTGCGTTTTTCGTTGTTTTAAAATACTAAACAAATAAAAATAAATAAAATAAGTCATATTTGATTAGTTTAAACATTAGACTAATAACCTGTCTTTAAATAATGTTGATATCTTCTGAGCCACTGTATATTTATATATTGAGCTGAAATTTACCGAGAACATAGATGTATTTGAGAAGCTACGACATCTTTAACCCTTTGGCAGTGGCGGGTATGTTAATGAATTTTTAGGTAACCCTATATTTCCATGCAGGGTACATTTTCGTAACAAGTAAGTACTGGATATGAACACTTATTATGATTTATGCTCTCTCATGATGAAAAATTGGAAATTATGAACCCTATGTGGGCACTGAGTGCCTAAAAGTAGGCAAGGATTTTTTCAGAACTTATTGATGTTTATTAAGACTACTCGTATAGACGCATGGGTTTTCAAGACTGTGTGGGCAACTCTGCAGTTACGGCAGGTCCATGAAAAAAATCCTTCAAATCATCGACCCTCCTGAAAAATTTCTGCTTTTTGACAAAAAATTCAAATTATTGATAAATTTGAGCCTTTTTCCACCATTTCAATTTGAAATTTTCAAATTCTGAGTTGCACAATAACGGCAGCCCAGCACTAAATTACCTCTATTTTCAGCGCTTGAAACTCCTGTTCACGAGAACTAACGACCGGGTAATCCGATCATTATGAAACTTAAAAGACATGTTGAAATTTTATAGGTCCAGATCTGATAGAAGTGATTTTGAAATGCAGATAACCCTGTGGCAGTGTTGCCATCTTGAAAATGCACTGCGAAAAAACTTCTTTTTGTCCTATAATATCCGATTCAGCCAACAAATTTAAACGAAATTCACACAATACTTGAGCCTTACTAAGCCGAATTCGGCAGCAATTTGGTTTGAAAAATTAGGATACAGCTGCCAGCTATGGATGTTTTTATCGCCTAAATCTTGTTTTGCTGACCAAAATAAAGCTTGTTCCTTTATAACTTGCGATGAAGTCATTAAATCAAAACGAAATTCATGTAGTAAATGGATCTTATTGTAAGCCAAATTTCATAGGAATTTCGAAGAAAAGTCATGAAAGAGCTGCTAGCTATGATAATTTTTATATTTTTTGGCATTTCTTTACTTAGCGATGTTGTCATTAAATTTGCAATTAGGAATGATCCTGCAGTGACACTTATTAACAAATATTAAGGTTTCGAAAACTTGAAAAAAGCTCCAGGTGGTAACCTTAAAATGCTGTTTCCCCTTATAACTTCTAGCGCAGTCATCGAATCAAAACGAAATTCTAACGAAATCAAAGTGAAATTCACAGGGTGGGTTTAACTTAAGGGGGGAAATACATGTAAAATGGAAAAGAAATTGCTAATTTCAGATTGACGTAAAATATATATATTGTTTATTCAGAAAATTTTTAATATTAAATCCTCAAAGCACATATCTTATAGTAAATGAAAATATTTTTTTAATAACTTTTTAACACAAAATGGAGGCGATGCGAGCAAATGAAAAAAACACATCAAAAACAGCCTCGTACAACTTAACGCCTTTTCCGAGAAACTTGCAACCTTCAGAGAAAAAAAAATATGCTAATGAGATCTATAATTCATAGGTGAACCAATAAAATTTAGAAAAAAAAATCAAATTTTTACATTAATATTAGATTTAAAAAAAAAATCGATTTTTTTAAAAAAAAATCACGTTTTAAACATTGGTAAACTAATTATTTTTCCGAAATTACAAGAAAATGTAGGTTCAACGATGAGATAATACTCTTTTGTACATGTGATATAAATTTGAGCCAAATAGGTTCAATATTTTTTGAGATATCTTGCACGGAAATTCAAAAAGTACAACTTTGAGAAAAACGCGTTTAAAGTTCTAAAGCTCCACCGACCTGGGGAACGCCGCGCTGTCTATAACTGGCTATAACTCGAGAACTAATACGAATATCGCTTCAAAACTTTTTTTGGTATATTTTAAGAGTATTTCGAACACTTTGATGCAATAAAAAAATCGTTTTTGTTTTAGCAGTTACATGTATCTTCCCCCTTAACGTGAAGTAGATTTGGTAGATTTCTGGCTATGATGCTAACATAGAAGCACCAGACATTTTCGTAAATATTGCACCAACAGATGCTTCCATTATATATTCAAAGCATTTACAATGTTTAAATTTACCGAATTTTGAGAATTTTTTGAATAGCAACCTCAAACATATTTTAATCTCAGAAACTTTCAAAGTTGATGTGAGCATGAGCTCGTTATAGTAGACTTATTGCTACTTTGTTGGGAGAGAGTTGGCAGCACTGTACATTTTCATCATTTAAATTAAAGGAGATGCTGTCGAGAAATTGTTATTGTTGCTTTTGGATAAGAAATGTTTGATATGCTCCTAACAAATAGTGTATTACGTCTTTCCACATTTTTTGGTCCCTCAGAGACAATTTCTTCGAAACTCAGTTTTCCAGCAATTCTGATGCGCTAGAGTTTTTTAAATTATTCAATATTATTTAATTCAACATTATTAAATTTAATGATGAACTGAAAAGAACATCAAGGTCTTTAAGTTTAAATTCAACGCCATGTATGAAGAATTCGTTGTTGTAGACAATATTAGAAATTTAAAAGGACATATAGCTGCATTTATTAGTGTTACTCGTAACTTCTAGGTTATCATTGCTGCAAAATTGATCAAAACCATTAATGGTTAAAATATCATTAGGACTGCGTGTATGTAGCTTTATAGAATTTGCAGTCATCAGCCAAAACTCGAATGCCTAATGAGCCAAAAACTTTCCAAATGTCATTGATGAATAACAAAAAACGCAATGGACCCAGATGTGAACTCTGGGGAACACCAGAGTGGGCAGAGAAATTTTTAGGAACATTTACCTTAAAATCTACTACAAGGGTGCTATTAGATAGGTAGTCACTTAGCCAATCAAGCAGAGAACTAAAGAATGGTATCCTACGTAATTTACAACAAAGGAGTTCAATATTTACTTTATCAAAAACTTTAGAAGGTCCGTGTATATGACATGTACATGAAGAAAGGATGTAAAAGAATTGACCACATAATCATGAAATGATAAAAAATTGGTAGCAGATAGATCTCCTTATCATGAATCAGTGCTACGATTTTGTGAAAATAGGGGTAGGCCGTCAATTCCAGCCGACTTGGAGGCATAAAGTAATTTTAATTTTGCGTTTATCAGCTCAGAACAATAGGTAACTTTACAGAGACATGAGATCTCTCTCGCGACATGAGGCGGTGTACAAATTTTTCTGAAATGCAGGGGAAAAATGATCTGCAAACATGTTGGCGACCATTTTATGATCATCACTATTACAATCATTTAGCCGGAATCTAGCCAGCAAAGAGCTTTCAATTCTTATTGAGCTCACAAACATCCAAAAGTATTTGCTATTAGCGTTATCTGATTTTCAATATGGTCAACATGCTTTCTATGGTCAAGGTATCTTTTAGATTTGCACATATACTAACCAAATTTAATTCATATCGTTTAATAGCGTAATATATTGGACGTAACATCATATTATGCAGTATTTATGAGGCCAATAAATAGTGGAAATCAATTTAGGACAGACGGTGCACGACCTTTTCGATAACATGAATTTAAAGTTTTCGGAAAAATGGTCAAAACAACATCAAATTAGCTCGTTTGCAGTATATGCACACTTAAATATTCAAAAAATTCAGAAAATAAATTAGTTATCATAGCCTTAGTGCAAAAAAAATCAATAATTTAAAGCATATTTTTCAACGAAAAAAAAACTGAAAAAAGCCCAACGTAAAAGGATATTGAGTTTCCGAAAGCATTTACCCTATTTTGGTCATTTACTATAGATATTTAGAAAAACTCAATAGAGCAAACTAGTGCGCGGTTCAGGGATTAGCGGATCCACTTTCTATTTCGATTGTCAATCGAAACCAAAATGCCCTGCAAACTTTTTCCTTATCCGCTTGGTCGTCCTGCATCGGTGCCACTATTCGAACAGCGGAACACCGAGCAAAAAGAGATATATTTTGCATGCAGCCATCCTATGCGTCCTTAAAACTATATGCTAGCCTTGTAAGCTATAAAACAAATCGTTTAGTGGGATAATTCAGTATCCTCGATAGTCCTCGACCATTTAATTTAAAACAACAATTACATAAGTAGATATATTTGTAAGCTACTCTTTCAGTTTTTCAACTTACCACGTAGGGAGCACACATGTTGAGCAATTGCTCCCCAGGCGCCAAATTAACGATTTCCAGCTCCTTGATAACGCATTGATCTGTGGTGAACATTATATATATTTGCGATTCACTATTGCATGATAGCGGATTCGAGCCAATGCCCATTGCGGTCGATGCTGTAATCGCTGCCTCTGTTGCTGATGTTGACGTTGTCGTTGTCGCTGCTGTCACTTGACCACCACTTGCACCACTAATTCCATTCCCCTCGGAATCGACTCCATGCACCTCCACATGTCTATTGTTCGCCGTCTGATAATTCCCAGAATATGGAGCTGAAACACCACTATTTTTTGCCGTTGTCGATAATTTTTGTTTCTGCTGCTGCAGCAAACGTGCCTCCACGGCTAACAAACGACTGTCATCCGCGTCCCAATGAAAGGATATGGGTAATCTGAAACAAACAGCGGAAACACACTGAATGCAATATTGCAATGAGTCTTATTCGATAGGAGGATTTGTTCAAATATTGTGGATAGCTTTATGTGCTTATGATTGAAACACGTTTCGCGAAATAAAATAGCTGAAATATGTGGGAAAATAATCGACAAATAACGATTGTTGGCAAACGGAAGCTATTAGATATTAGTAACTACGTAGATTAATAAACAATAGGGCGGAACTTTCCATTTGATTTATCGCATTAGAAAGTTTGATTTCCATTACATTTTATGTGCTTGTGGGATAAACACAAACGGGTGCCGGGCCTTAGCGCTTTTTCCAGTTTCATCTTGTTGAAAATATCAGGGATAAAAACAAGTATCAGAGATGTTAAAATCAACTATGGAAAATTACCTTTAAGTACCAAGGGTGTTTCAAATATAATGTACAGTATTTCTTTGCAGCCCTCGAATGTAGTACCCCTGCTTTTGAATCATTGATTTCCAGCGTCTTAGAAAATTTGACAACAGTCAGCTCTCAACTTCGGTGAAACTATTGAATGCGCTGGGTAATAATAACAGAGGAGAGTAAACTGAGCTCAACGAGAAATGAAATTAACGTTTTTTAACTAAAATTAATGCTTTTTCTTCGCTGTCAGTTAGAATTGCTCAAAAACCATGACCAGCTTATCAGATCAATATAATGGCACAATTAATTTTGGTATTAAAAAGGAACAGCTGATAGAAGTTTGATAAATATACTAAGATAGAAGTTTGATAATAAATATTGAACCAACTCAAAATTCAAAGGGTAGGTTAATCTAAAAGTGAAGCAAAAGCTGAAAGACTTTTGGCTGCCAAATTAATATATAGCTTCCAGCTTCGGCAATTTTGGTCATTTTTTTACTGTGATATAATTTACTTTTCAAATGACTACGACCTTCTTATAAAAAAGCAATTATCCCACGATAACCCTTTGACAACTTTTTGGGGGTTGAACCTGGTAGAGAGCTTCATTTACAAATTTACAATCAATTTGAATACAGGTGTCGAATGATTAGTTCCGCGAGCCACTTTGCCCCTGAATTTAAATCAGGTACCTATTGGTACCATACCTAAGTATGCACTGTGAGCTGATGTCTGATGAGAACCACTGCACACTTTCGAAACCACTTAGTTAAAAAAAAAATTCCAATTTTGACCATCCCACAAAAACAATTCAATTTGATTCTGCTTTCGGAGGCTTATTCCGCAAAACGATCGAGTTTCCCGTATCAATTATTCTCTGCTTTGATAAGCTTTAGATACAATATATGTACGTTGTCTATGCTGATTTATAGACAAGAAGGGGACCATGATCACAAATTAACAACCTTTCCAAGTAAATGATATCGATGGATATAAGTCGAGGATGTTAAAATTTATCAAAACTTATGTAAATAAAAATTAATGATTTTCCACTGCAAGTAGTCATATCACTCAAGTATGCACTGTGAGCGGATGTCTGATGAGAACCAGTGCATACTTTCGAAACCACTTAGCTAAAAAAAACAAATTTCAATTTTAATCATCCCACAAAAACAATTCAATTTATCTATTCATAGTTAGGTGTACTCAAAGTTCGGTACGCGGTCTCTAATTCAAACCTGAATTGGAATCAGGGACCAAAAATCAAAGTAGCAAAACTTCCAACCATTGCTTGACACTGGTATGCCTGTCAATTCTGGTGTAATCACTGACAAAGCCGAAGTTGTAAAATCTCCTGCTGGAGTCACGACTCAAAACAAATGCAAATCTCGAGTCTAGGTTCTGCAATCACTTTCACTGCAATTGCCTCAACCTCTCCATAATGAACATCAGCCACCGCATCAGCCTCATGATCGATTCCCTACTTCACTGTTTATGCTTTTGAAATTCCTACTACCTCCGCAACTCGTACCAACGGTCTAGCAACGCAAGTTCTTCCTCAAAGTCAATCCAGTGGACATGTCAAATTTTCTGAGATAAATGGTGCACTTCTCGACGTCAAAGTGGTGAGGTCTTCATTTCCCGTATCGATTACAGTACTTCAGCTTAAACGATTTTAAAATTTGCGTGTGCAAACAAATGCCACCACTTCTTCTCTGCAAAAAGCTGATGTCTGATAACTTGCAGACTCAAGAAGTGGCATCTTTCCATATCACCGTATCTGCTGAAATGAACGAGCTTCTACGAAAAGACGTCTGGTCTCCTGGTGCTCTAGTTAAAGAATTCATCAGAACGTCTCGAAGGAATTTTCCTCCAAGAGGAACAAGCAGCTCCAGAGCTTAGGATTAACATTATATTACCAAAATGTCTGCAGTTTGAAGACCAAAAATAATGAATTCAAGCTCTTCGCCATTTCTTTATTTTCGGGAGATATAATTTGTCTTACAGAAACCTGGCTCACTGATGATATCTTTGATTCGGATATCTTACCCGACTACATAGTTATCCGTAAGGACGTTTAGTTAGACGTGAATTCGATAGTGGAGGTGTTTTATCGGTATTAATAAGGCAATCAATGGAATTTTCTGTCATTATTTCCTTTCTATCCTCTTCTTAAATGTATTTTTGTGCGTATTTCCTCTCCTTCTGCCAAAACTTTAGTCATCTCTTCTATCTATATCCCCTTTAACCTTCTCTTGTCAGTTTATGAACGATTTCTTGCGGAACTTTCTTCTTCACAATAGTCATTTTAACACCGTATATATTCTGCTATGTGGTGATTTTAGCCTCCGAACTTTAGATTGGGATGTTGGCTATTGCGTTATTGTCTCGAATAGAAGTGTCTCTTTAATAACGTCTTCGTTTTTCTCACTTTGTTACTTAACAATAAATCAAATGTCAGTAATAAGATTCTGGATCTTGCTTTGTCCAATCTCCCAAAAACTTCATTTTCCCTATGTCCTTCCCGACCATCAACACCCAACTCTAATGCTTGAAATATCTAACATAAATTTTATAAAGAACAAAATCGATTGAGATAAATAGAATCAACCGGATCTCTTGCATTCGTGGCCTTGACATTGATGCTACTTTTCGCAAATTGTATCTTTTTCTAACGAATCATGTTCCGCAAGTCACAGCAACTAATCGTCTTAAAAAAATGAAATAAATTGTTTCAGCAATGATGTTGCAGTTGCACTCGAAGCCAAAAATGCAGCTCGTAATTTATATAAAAGATCTGGTTCACCTGCTGACCTCCTCTTTTACAAACAACTACAATTTAAAGCGAAAGTAGCTGCCAGATAGGTGATGCGCACCTACGTTGCTGGCAGCAAAGCATCAATCAGAACCAGCCAACCGGATTTATTTTGGTCATTCATCAACACTCTCCTAGTAATCACAATGGTATGTATTTAGGTGATACAGCTGCTTTCACTTTACATGAAGTGTGAGAGTTTGTTACTTCTTAGATCTCCTCTTTCTCCTCATAACAATGCCCTCCTCCTTCCCAACATATTTTCTTCACATCTATTCTTGAATTACATTCGTTTCGAACAAAACCTTGAGCAATTGAGCTTTTGATGAACGATATCGATGCCAATATAGGTAGTAGTTCCGACGGTATTCCAAATATCCTGGCTAAATCACTTTCATTATGTATGTGCGTCCCTCTTTCTGTCTTATTTAATATAAGTATATCTTCTGGTTCTTTCCCTTCTCTTAGGAAAAATACCAACATCATCCCTTTACATAAAGCTGGTGATCGTACATGTATCTCAAACTACCGTCTTCCTTGTTTTAGCAGGATCTTTAAGAAAGTGGTCTACAAGCAAGTCTAATCCTTTATCTAGACTACCCTAGCTCATGAGCAGCATGGTTTTCTCAAAAGTAAATCCACTTTAACCAACCTTCACACATATGGTTGCATCCGCTCTTGACCATCAAAAGCAGGCCGATGGGATACTAACTTTTCCAAAGCCTTTGACTCTGTCAACCATAACCTCCTTTTTCAAAAGCTTTCGAAACCCTTTTCTCTTTCAACTATTTCCTAATCTCTATTATACACCTGTGTCTGTTCCTTACAGTGATACTTGCCTTGATACTTGTCCCCCTTGGCAGTTTCTACAGCGCTACACCCGAAGGGTAAAGCTCATAACAGTTTTTACAGTCCATCTGATGTATCACTTCAACGTTACGGGATTTTAAGATTATCGACCGAAAAACGAGTGAAGATGCGACGCCCATATTAAATCTTGTTTCTCTTGCAGTAACTTGAAGCTTTTTTGGTCGTATGTTCATACTACCTGCCAATACTTTCATGATTGGGAGAACCTCTACTTTTTTACCCCAAGATATTTGGGATCTGTTTGCCAATTTTGTTTTTGCTTCTTCTGCGTTTTCCATCGTCTCCTTATGAAACTTTATTTTGTCTTTGTCTTGTAATTTTGATGTTGGGGAAGAAATTTTAATTTTGTCGCTGAATTCATCTGTGAGCAGTGATTTTGATGGCATTCTTTTTGATTCCGTTAGGGCTCTTCCTTCTTCCTTATTACTAATAAAGAAGAATATTAGTATTAAAATCACTTTGACCAAAAAATCATATTTCTATATACATATATATATATATATATATATATATATATATATATATATATATATATATATATATATCATCAAAACATTTCAGTGAAAAAATCTCAGGAAAGCGCTATCCGATTGAACTGAAGTTTTCAGGATACATTGGTGCATATGCAGAATAGTGCCCGATCTCACAAAAAGTTAATAGTCGTTAACCCTTTGGCGCCTGTGGCCATTTTAGTGATATTTTAAATATACCTGTTTTTCTGTCAACAAATAACTTTCGCAAAAATAAAGTTTATAGAATGAATTTTGAACGTGTTCCAAATGTGAATATAATAATATTTTTGAAGTTTTTAACCCTATGTGTGCGCTAGGCGCCTAAAATGACATTGGGAAAAATTTTTGGATTGCGATAACTTTTGACCAGATTATCAGATCACTATGAAGCTTACATAGGACATATTGTTGTTACTAAGTTGTAGACTCGTGCAGTTTTTTATGAACTTACTGGCAATAGAAAAATGTTTAATCTGATTCTTGCATTTCTTCAAACATAAATAAAATTTATATACTGGGTTTAGTGGAAAAAAATTATAAGTTCTGGAATTATCAACCCCTGATTTAAATATAAAGTAACTTCAATGAGCTTTACTGTGTTACCTCGAGGTCGTAATCCGATTGATTGGTTACACATATACCCAAAATATCCCAGCCATCAGCCAATATGAATAAACCTTCAATAAATGCATTGTTGTACGTAACATCGCTTTCTATGGATATACCACATCACCAGTACGGTTCGAAATAATACAAACATTAGCACCTTTCATTTGCCAATAGAAGCCCGTAATAGAAATCATCAATAAAACTACAAGAATACCAAACAGTAGAATCCCATATTATCAAGGATCAGCCCAAGCAAATCTCACCCGAATATTTCCATTAAAAGTTAACGTGCAACCTCGCTTATTGCCTTCACAGGATATAGATGTCATAATACTAATCATTTCCCAGCGGCCGAATTCTTTTCCCACCCCATGCCTACAAGCTCTAGAACAAATGAAATGCATAGACACCGCCGCCACATGTACTCGTACATATCTTTCTAGCTGGATGAACCCTTCATCACAATCATTTATTTACCTTGCAATTGAGCCATCTCGACCGTCCTTCGGATCGCTATCTGATTTAGCAAAGAAATCATATGTTCCCAAGTTATCCTTCTCGAAATCCCACACGTACAGCTTGCCGTCGGGCATTAGACTTTTGTTCGCTATAGTAAGTGCTACATGTGTCCCGTCCGAATTACATTTCGCCGTTATTATCTCGCCAAAGTTATCGAATAAATCATAGCCGCATTTAGGACGAATCAGGATTTTCGGATCATGGCGTGATACGTCGTAAAGTTTTATATAGCCGTTCATTGTGAAAATGGTCAGGTAATGATTACTCAGGTCACAACCAATAGGTTTACCTGCGAATATATGAAAAACAAGAAGAAGAAGGAGAAGTAGAAAATCATATGTTAGTTTTCAGCATAAAGTTAATGAATCACAAGGGTGAACGTATGTAAACATATGCTTAGTGAGAGATTTATTAAAGACAGTAAAGAGATCTTAAAAGTATTACTATCGCTATTTTCGATATCTTATCCGTGAGATGTTGGATCAAGATCAGGTCATGTATTCTTAATGTTGAAGCATGTTTGAAAGTTCAAATGTTCTATGAAAGTTTAAATTCATGTGAGCGGAAATCGGAAGAAAGTGAAGATTAATATTTTTTTAAGGGAGCTACATTTTTTATGGGTGTTAGCAATTCAATTGAGCTGTTATTTTCGGAGTGAATATAAGGAGTAATTATGTGTCGGATTAAAATGAAGTTATCTTTAACCCCTTCGCTTTCTTGAAACTTTATTTCTAAATTTAAAACTATCGCAAATAATTCCTCCCCAAATCCATATACATCTATCTATCCACAAGGCAACACAAGCTTATTGGAAAGTTATTTTTACTATGCTTACTTTAATGCCTTTTGCCAAGATGATGTTCATAATACTAGCGGCCATGTTACATAAGAGTCAAGACTATGTTCAATGAGAGTCGAGACCAAGTACATAGCAGAAAAAGCCCATACTATATAGATTTTGTAGTTGTAGCTATATTTCATAGCTCAGGCCAAAGCGACGATAATTATTGGGCTATGTAACATAAAACTACGCGTTTTGTGGATTTTGTTCAGTGGGTACAAGAACTTTCGGCGTTTGTGGATTTTGTTCAGTCGGTGCACGTACTTTCAGTACTGTATTAGAATAATTACCGTTCCGTATGTTAATGTCATTTAGTAAAAAATTCTATTCTCTTTGGGAAAATATCGAAATATAAGTTTAAATACATTTTTTTGACAGAAAGGCTATTGACTAAGAGTATTTACAAGTGACTAAAGATCCAATTTTTAAGGACAAGGATATAATTCCGTTTTATTAGTTTCATATGTGTATGTTTGATAGCACCTGTTGCAACAGTTCCATGCCCATTTACGGAAACCTAGGTCCAGCTTGTTTGCTAGGAATAGTATCCTAAATATCTAATTGTTTTCTCACGTAATTGTAGGCTTATTGATGGACTGAGGAGATAGCAGAACTGAGGCGAAGATCTCTAACGTGCAGTCGCAGAGTAAAGCGGTCTATTGGACGACCAAAAGCACTGCGAATTTCCGCGACCCACGAAAAGGCATAAAAAAAAGAACTGGAAATATCTATAAAGCGGAGGAAAAAACAAATGTGAAAAACTCTATGTCAAGAACTGAACCAAGACCGATGGAGCCAAGTCTACAGAATAGTATCGAGTAGGCTCGGCCGCATGACCCATCAAAGAAAATGGATTTGCTGATGCATTTTATAAATCGCTCTTAAGCGCACGACTTGAGAGCAGAAAACTATTACACAGTCTGCCAGGAAGATATCACTATGTTCACTGAATAGAAACTACACAGCGCGAGCACCTGAATCAAGAGCCGAAAATCCCCAGGCCTGAAAAACATTCCAGCAGAAGTTCTAAATGCAGTGACGGAGAGACATCCGTCAACATTACGACGCATGTTTAATGAATGTTTACTGGCGGTTGTCTTTCTGTTAAGCTGGAAAGTGGCACAACTTGCTCTAATTGCAAAGGGAAAGGAAAACTTTAGCATACCATCAGCTTACAGACCTCTCAGCATGCTTGATACTGTGGGACACTTATAAAAGGGCTACTGCAAACTCAGCTAAACACGGATATATGAAGAGCTGGCGACCTTTCGAAAATCCAACACGGACTCCGCAGTGGCCACTCAACAATAAGTGCCATCTGCGAAGTTATTGGTGCATTAGAGCACGCAGAAGTCACTTGTCATTGGGCTAGAGGTATAGTGTCTTTGGTCACGCTGGACGTCTGCAACGCTTTTAGCTTGGTGGGATGGGGAGAATTGTTAGATACTCTTACGCGACATTTTCATGTAGCGGAAGACGCTTGCCAGCAATGGTATGAGATTACTTGAAGGATCGCCATTTGATTTATGAAACGAATCAGGGAACTGTATGCAAAACCATTACGACTGGAGCAACGCAAGGGTCTATTCTTGGAGCAGATCTGTGGAATATTACTAACGATGGTCTATTGTGTCTTGAAATGTCGGAAGACGCAAATTCTGGTGGGGCTTGATCCCGCAGGTAAAAAATAAAACGCTCGTTTTAAGGCAGAGTTTTCCCTTACACGATTAAATTCAGACTCACAGGGATGAGCTACTTCGTGGGAACACTTAAGTGCTCTAGTATATCAGTTAAGCTGATGATGCAGATCCCACGAGAATAGACAATTGTTTATTGTCCGTTTGCTTGTTGCAGGTGTTTTGTTATGCTCTGCAACAAAATGTCGTATTTGTTTGGTGTATCTAACATGAAATTATACGTAACTCGCGATCTTGGTTGTATAAATAGATGACGTAGCCGCTGTTTTCTCATTTAGATATCCTCAATTTGCCCAACTCAAACTCAATCAGGTAATGATAAGAGTTGAGGACTGGACTGAAAGCCATGGTCTCCAGCCAGCGATCTCAAAAAGTTAAATTGTCATGCTGACAAAGAACAAGATACCAGCCATTATACTCACGACAGTTGGGTTCGAAGTACTTGAGACCAGAAAATCGGCTAAGTAAATTAGAGTGATGTTGGACTCCAGGCTGGCTTATGAAGAACACTTCCGAAAAGTATGCGAAATGGTGCTTCTGGTTGTTATTTCGCTTAGAAGACTCATGGCAAGCGTTCGCGGTCCTATTGCGAGTAAACATGAACTCCTTATAACGTTGACTCACTTAGCACTGCTGTTTGGCGCGGAGATATGGGCCACTGCGTTAAGGTTTGAAAAGTATCGAACTAAAGTGGTGAGCATCCAGCTTAAGGGAGCGCTGCGAATCGCAAGCAGCTGCAGAGTAGTTTCAAGAAATGCCGTGTTAGCTATAGCGGGAGCAATCTCAATTGATCTTTTGGCGAGCGAACGCAGGGAAGTATTATTGAGCCAAACAGAAACGGGAAGGGAAAGATTTATTGCTCAAAAACGAGCGCGAATATTAGGAGGAGGAGCGCTTGGCTATGAGCTTGAAGGAAGCATGTATGATTAAGCTACTTCACGCCTTAATACCTTAGCTTAATCATGACCACAGTGAAATTAATTCCTTCCTAAATCAGTTCCTATTATGCCACGACTACTTCTGAAAATACCTTCACATAATGGAGAAGTCAGGACGGAAGTCACTTTAAGTGTTTAGGAAAGTGATGACGTTTTGCGTGCCTTTTTTTCAAAAGAGAGTGGCACACGCCTTTCTCTGCGATTGGCCCTGCGACGCTGGACACAATTGTGAAGATGCTTCTACGATCATATGTGGAGGTGGTATTGCGCTTGGAAAAAGAGGAAAGATACCTCATAGACTCCTGAAAGTCTGATATAATAGAATTAAACCGGTGGGAAGCACGGCCGCGCTAAAGTAATGCGAAAGCGGTTCCGACTCTTTCCGTGGTCGTTGTTTTTTAGTGAGTAAGAATTTTACATAACCCTGTATTGTTTGCAGGATACCTATTGAAGGCTCTTTGACCCCCGCTCAAAAAAAAAGCTGTACATCGAAGTGCATATTTACAATCAGCACTGGTAATCAATTGATACACAAATTTTCTTCGTAAGATAGTTCGGCAAGTTTGAACAAATAAGTATAACTCTTATAAAAAGAAAAATGCATAATTAAGTTTGATATCAGCCCTTTAACATAAAAAACTCTAGCTCATGGAAACCGCTGGAAAGATTAATTTTCGAAGAAAAGTAGAGGAAGTTGTAGAGTAGAGGCATATTCTACCAAACGTTCTTCTTAAGGGGGGAAATACATGTAAAATGGAAAAGAAATTGCTAATTTCAGATTGACTTAAAATATATATATTGTTTATTCAGAAAAATTTTAGTATTAAATCCTCAAAGTACATATCTTATAGTAAATGAAAATATTTTTTTAATAACTTTTTAACACAAAATGGAGGCGATGCGAGCAAATGAAAAAAACACATCAAAAACAGCCTCGTACAACTTAACGCCTTTTCTGAGAAACTTGCAGCGTTCAAAGAAAAAAAAATATGTTAATGAGATCTATAATTCATAGGTGAACCAATAAAATTTAGAAAAAAAAATCAAATTTTTACATTAATATTAGATTTAAAAAAAAAATCGATTTTTTTTCAAAAAAATCACGTTTTAAACATTGGTAAACTAATTATTTTTCCGAAATTACAAGAAAATGTAGGTTCAACGATGAGATAATACTCTTTTGTACATGTGATATAAATTTGAGCCGAATAGGTTCAATAGTTTTTGAGATATCTTGTACGGCAATTGAAAAAGTACTACTTTGAGAAAAACGCGTTTAAAGTTCTAAAGCTCCACCGACCTGGGGAACGCCGCGCTGTCTATAACTGGCTATAACTCGAGAACTAATACGAATATCGCTTCAAAACTTCTTTTGGTATATTTTAAGAGTATTTCGAACACTTTGATGCAATAAAAAAAAATCGTTTTTGTTTTAGCAGTTACATGTATCTCCCCCCTTAATACGACCAATCCAAAGGTCGTGTACCATTTTGATCCGATTAAAATATCGGAAGCCATAAATGGTGTTCCATAAAGTATTTGTGTTAAACGAGTTATTTGTTTTTTAGAGACAGATTGGACTTCCGGTTTATTAAGTGGGAAAGAGCATGTTTGTTTTTGTGACCCTTAAACCACGGCCTTTTTGAAGTGCAACCGCTCACGTCAGATATTTCCGAAATTTCAATGTCTAAGGTGATCAATCCTACAAATTCTTTGGCAGCAAACCACCTATCAATGTCGAGAGTAGCTCGGAATAGCTGGTGGTTTGTTGAATAAACCTCTCAAAAATCGAATCGGAACTGAAGTAGGATATTTAAGCATTCAGGAAAATACCTGATACGCTGAAAGAAACCTAAATCGAATAATCTGCCAAGGAAATATAATAAGTTGATGAGTCTGTGGCTCTTGAACAAAACTGAGGTTTTTATCAGGCTTTGGTAAAGGAATAGCCGTTATAAAATAATAATACGACATTCTTAAATATAAATCAAAGTAAAACAAATACTTTCTTGGGAAACTTCTTAATCATGTTGTTGAGTATGTCATGAGATCCTGGAACATTGCTGGTTTTGGTTTGCCCTAAAAAGCAGAGATTTAAACATAGCTTCCCCTGTTACCTGATGAGAAATTTCAAAACTGCTTGCAATTCAATTTGCTTTCTCATTACAAGAATGAGCATAATTGTTGCTTTTGTTTTGGAGCATGAGAATTCGATTGGATGAACTTTTCCTGAATACTTTATTAGTCTCAGGAACGGGTTCAACATTTTTCAGCATATCCGTTCCAACGGTTGTAGCGCAGCATGAAATAACTTTGTAATGACGTTAATATACTAGATAATCTGTTTCATCGACGCTCTACCAAAAAGTCTACAGCCTCAGCCTGCTAAATTTAAACGAGTGAATAAAATATTAGATTTTAACCACCAGCACCCGATGGATTTTGTGGAAAAGCAATTTCGAGGTGATTAGTGCAAATCAACAGGAAATCTGAAATTCGTACGTTGAATAGTACATGTACGCGAGGTTTCAAAGAGTGTTGTAAAAGTTTATGAAGAACTAAAATAAACATAGGAGCAAGTTTAAATTTGTTTTATTTAGTACGCAGCCCAACAAAGGTGTTTTAGACAAAACACAAAAATAATAAAATAATCACATATATGACAACAACCCAGCAACTCTTTCACCTCCAACCATATTCACCAGACGTCATGTTCTAGACCGTATGAATAAATATAGTGAAATGGCAGGCAAGTTTAGTTTGTTATTTAAATAGAGAGCACTCTAGAGACCCCAAATAAAATATATAACATAAAGACTTGTTCTTTTTTATTAATCGATACCTAACGCTATAATTCTTGAAGCCCACATTGGGCGCCAATTTATCGTTATGCATGGTATATTTTTTTTCTGTGTTTCAAAAACATAACGTGTTGCTTAAAAATGTTATTTCATTAAGTTTATTTTAATTTCTTGGGACCTCAATGCTTCAAGGGTGGTCTGACCTAATTTCTTTTTCTGCTGACCGAGTTAATAATATAAATCTAACTTATATTGGTATGTAGGCTTAAAATTTGAATAATGATACTAAAGCTGTGTAGTTAAATAGCTGTAATTAAAATTAAGCATGAATCGTTCGTAACAAACTCACAAAATCAGCTTTCTAAAATTGAACATTTATTCAAAAAATAATGCAGCCAATAATAACATCCGTAAATGTATGAAAGTTTTATAGAAAAATATAAACACTAGTAAGTCTTCATGTTTCATTAAATTCCCAAATTAGCTTTTTTATTGCCGTGAACAACTTTCAGTCTAAATATATTTAGTTTTGTTGAAAAAAGAATCGAAAGCTAAAAATTAAGAGTAGCAAACTAATAATAAATAGATATAGAATGTTACTACTCTAAATAGGTACTAATATCCTGCTTTCTTGACAAGTTTACATACTACGTCGGCAAATAATCAAGACATCAACAGGAAACAGATTCAGACTATAGTTATTGAGTAGCGGCAACAAAACCGAAAGCAAACAATATTGATATACCAGTCAACATAACACAATCAATGACACCACATTCTCGCCTTACCTTCATTATCATTGCAGAAAATTTCTTTCAGTACAACACCACCGACCGAATAGATTTTCACGTCGTTCATTGTCAGGCAAATGATGTTCTGGTCATGTATGAATAAACTCAAACATTCAGCACTGAAACTTTGCAATGATTTAATCGACAAACTTTTGTCCGTATCGCTAAGTTCACTATCCTTGCTAATTTTGTATGTACCAATCGTTCGTCCGTTGCTCACGATGAAATTCAGTTCCGTCAGGGACAAGTTCGTGATTGAGATGTCTGCATGCACAGTGGTTGATTTCCCGCACGAATGCTCCACGTAGACTTGATTTGCGCTCCTTTGGACAGCCCAAATGTTACGCCTGTGGAATGATATCAATGGTTGTTCCTGCCAAAAGGGAAAATCACATTCGTATTGCGTACGGTACGATAACGGTAACAGATATAGATTCGGTTGTTTTAAAGTTGAAACCTATTATTACGAAAAATAAGATTCGAAGAGCGATGCAACTGAATATCATAGATATTAAGTGAAAAAGGATGAGTTACGAATGTTTTTTTTTTTGCTAAATTTTCAGTATTCTATACCTTCATTTACAGAACGCACAATAATTTTGGAGATGTCCGGTAGAAAGTTTCAGTGACCGAAACAAATTTCTCAGCAGTGTAGACATTAAAACGCTCTTCGAATCTTCGAGCATTACACAAACTCACCTTAAGGACATAAACGTTAGATATACAATTGACCATTATGCAAGGCTTAATTGTTTCACTTATACCCCAGTAGCATTGTTTAATTGCGCCTCGAACAGCAGCGATGTTGTTTAATTGCCAGGAATTTTCCGGTACATCAATCGGATAATTTGTTGTCCTTTTCCACGTATACAAATTTCCCTGATTTGTTCCGGCACATAATGTTTGATTGTCCTGGCAGTAGGCGATGCATGTAAATATTTCATTTGATGTCTGTGCTAGCGCTCCGCCAACTTTACTCGCACCTGAACCAAATGCTGTTGCTGATAATGATGACACCGACGCTGCCGCTTTCATGTTCAACGTTGATGAAGGTGTCTTGCCTATCGAATGAACGGTTGATTAGACATGGACCATAAACAAAACGTTGTAATTGATCAAGGCTGTTGTTACGTGTTTCGATGAAAATTACAAATTTGTAAGGTAAATGTAAACGGAATGGACGTTTGTTTATCGATTTTCTAAAATAAACATTGCAACCAACTGGATAAAAAAATACATTCGATGTTACTGTCGAAGAAATATAAACACACATGGAATAATGCTGCGTGTTTTTTCAGCATGAATGAATGAATCAAAAGGCCCAGAAAATATTATTCAACCATATGAAAATGAGGTAAACATTGGGAATATTGAGGTAAACTAGGTGTATTTACATACATAATAATAATCTGCTTGATTCGTGCATTGTCTAGCTACATTTACACTGTAACTGCTAAGATACCAACTGCAGAAATAGAAGGACACGTGAACTTTTCTGCGAAATTGAAAGTACATCAACAATCGCTTGTTATTAATAAATTACAGGCCCTCCATTTTTCTTAATCACCACATACAAGCCTTCGAATGCCGAGTTTTACTATTCATTTAGGTAGGATAAAGGCGATGGGGCTTTTTTCACTGTTGGAAGGTGGAAATCTTCAAAAAGATGTTTCATGGCTTCTACCCTGGAACATGCCGGATTTTCACCAACTAAAGCCACGTCCGCACTCTCCACGGGAATACTATACAGCATTAATTCACGGGTGTAGCATTCAGAAATTTCATTCGAAATTTCTGGGCACTGAGTTTCGAGGCACACTGTAGGAGTGTGCATCAAAAACAATGTGGCCAAATTGGGCTATTTTCCGTCAATTGGGCTATATAAAATTTGAATTGCCGGGATGTTATTTGAGTTCACGGGTTGGCGGCTTTTGGGCTATATGTTTTTATGAAAAACTATATTTTGGCTGTACAGTAAAAGTTGCAAATCGGGACACTGTTTCATCGAACCACCTGAGCAAATGAACTATAACATCACCGCACATTAGTGATGGTCAAAATGGCTCTTTGAAGTGAGCCAGCTCCGTAAAACTCACTCACTTTAAAGAGTCGCTCTTTAAGAGCCACTCAAAAGAGCCACCTCAAGCAACTTTTTTATGGTTGCAAAAGTATCAATTAAATTGCTATTTTTTGTTGTTTTAATAATAATAATAAGCTTAAATCTAATATAACATAACATTACTTTAAAAATATAATATAGCATATAATAAAATTTAAAAATAAACCATAAATTAAAATTCAATCGGATTAACAATAATTATATCTGAAAATCTTTCCATATTATTAATTATTGTGTAAAAATAGCACTTATGTTATTCGTTTTGGCGATAAATAAGATCTCTTTCCAATGAGCACATACCCATTTTTTGAAAAACTCGTTCGCAGGGGACTGTTGTGGCCACTCTACTCAATCGTTGCTTCACTATCTCCAAATTCTGGGATATAAATCTTTCTATTCCTTCCACCAATTGAGAGGGTCAGCAGTTCTGGGTATATTTACATGTTGTAAATATTTATCCATTTCGTTAATGCCTGCAGCTACATAGCTTTGCTGGCTTCTTACACTGTTGACTTTGTCATCAAATTTCCGCCATAGCGAATTTTGCGTTCCTTGTGCTGTAGATACCGAAACTAGATGTATGCAAGCAAGTTTGTACGTGGATTCATTTTGAAATGCTAATCTTTTAAATCGTGGATCTAAAAGAACGCTCTCTAGGCAAAACATATTTTCTTTATATAATTTAAATCTGTTTGAAAGTTCTCTTTGGGTCACATTTAAAAAACTGCGTACATCAGCAGTTTTATTTTCGTTCAGACAGAGTTCTGAAATGTAGCTTATAATCGTTGATATAATAATATATATTTTAGAAATCGATACCGTTTTCTCACTGCTTATATCTAGAGTAGCATCATTGAAGATGCTCAATATATCAGGGGCTGTTTTCATAATATTCCATTCATCAGAAGAAGGAGTTGGTAGATTTTAGTTCAGGACACCTAAAGTGGCTAATAGTGGCTCTTTTACTTCTTGAATGCGCACAAGCATAGATTACGTAGAGTTCCACCTGGTAACAGCATCAAACTTTAATTTAAGCTCTACGTATTCCGTTTGCCTCTGTTTTTGTTGTAATTTTGCCGTTATTTTGCTACTTAAAGATTTCACGGACGGTTTTCCGTCAGATTTCATTTTGCCGTATCTTCGAAACTAGTCCGCTTTTCCCCAGACTTGTATGGAAATTTCGCCCGAAACAACCCAAAAAGGTTCCCAAATTCATGCTAGTCAAAAAAAATAGTATGGAAAAATGAACTTTTTTGCCCATTTTCCCCTATCAAAATTTTTTTGCCCTTAAAATATCACTATTGTACTCCCCGACCACTTTCAATCATCGAATGCATCGTAAAGGCAGTTTTTGCCATACTATGGCGAAAAAAACCCTTACTCCCCTACAAAACCGAAATTTTTGTATCGCAGCAATAGGTCTTGGCCCGTTATGTCCCAAACCACCTTAACCCCAAATTGGCCGATTTTGTCCGATTTCAACTACTTTTGCCCTAAAAACTTTTTCAAGAACGAAAATATTCGATACGAACCTGTTCCATATACCTGTTCTAGTGTATACACTTCATCTCTAAAATCTACCTATGAAATGCACCGCCTAAAGCATAGTACTGAGTTCGATTTCACGTGAAATTTTCATACAAAATTTCACGTGAAATTGGTATCGGCGAAAATTTAGCTTGAAAATAAGCAAGTTTGGTACTGTGTTCTTAGCATGAAAAGTTGCTTCGAAGTTGCTTTCGCTTCGAAAATATAGATGGCACTGAAACATGTCTCCAATCATTTCACGCCAATTTAGTTTGTGCACTTCATTCTTTCGAGCGAAAAAGTGACAATTGGTGTTTTAATTTGAAAATGGAGCAGTGCAAATATCTTTCCAATAAGAAAATCGATCGAAAAATGAAATTTTTGACATTTCATCCGTCAGAAATGAGCATTGTCTCTGCTTTTCTCCATTGCCAAAATTTTCGCTCCAAAGAATGACCAGATAATGGAGACATGTCAAAATTTCACGTGAACTCGAACTCAGTACCAGCCTTAATAGCCAACATTTGGCTACTAAAATACTCGTGAACCAGAGCAAAATATACGCACGTAAACGCATACTGTGTGTTCACAAAATGTCGCCATCAATAACCGCACACGATCAGTATCCATCATTCGCACAGTTCTTCATTCACATTCCATTCGCACTGGCTCAGTGCTTTCATTCATTCTTCATTCAACGGAGCTGACTCTTTTCACTGTGCAATACGATAGTCGTATACATATGTTCGTGTTCCGACGTTAGAATAGCCTAGATTTCGCTTCAACTACACACGGTAGTCTAATGAAGTATTGCCGTGTGTATATGCATAAGCTCTATTTGGTCGGGTGGTTGTTTGAGTGGCTCCGCAATATCGCTATTGCCACTAAAGTGAAGGTATGAAGTGTGCGGAGCTATTCTAAATGATGGCTCACATAGCTCTTTCAAAAGAGTTGACGAGCTGACTCACACAGAATTGAAGAGCTGACTCACACAGCTCCTTCAAAAGGGTCATTCTTTTTGATTGACTCGCTCATGAGCGACCCATCACTACCACACATACAATATCTTGAAGAAAATTCACTCTGTAATCGGCTAACCTCTAGAATTGGACTGTGAACCAAATTAGCCGGACAAAAATTTGTCCAGTGGTACCTCTAATCGGACCAAAAACGGTTTTAAGACCAGCATGAAAAAGCGTAAAAAAAGAGTTTTCCAGAAAAATATCAACTGTTCAAAGTCAAAGAAAATTTTTCGTATAAATTCTGCATGACTTTCTGCTGAAAAATCATTTGATGACGGCTTCAATTTTAGTGGTATTCTGACAGTAATAAAATATTGATTTATTTTACATTATTTTTTATAAAGGGAAACCTTTGTTAGCAGCTAAGTATGAATGAATGTTATTTATGTGATAATTATGATTTAAATATATCAATGTTTGTTCAGGCTCCGTCAAAACAATTAAAAAATATCAAATATGAGTGCAAAATACAACGAACTAAGTATTCGCAAAAAGTTAGAAGCAATACAAACATCCGAAAAACCATTTCTCAGCCAAAAATAAATGTGCGATGGCTTCAAAATTAATAAGAGTCATGTGAAACGTGTGTAAAAAATAAAAACCAACTAGAACGGACATTGAAAAATTTCGAAGACACTGGCAGAAAGCGGTTGAAAATAAATTTACCATGCTACCAGATGATTAAATTTTTGTATCAATGGTTTTCTAAGGCACGCTTCAAACATTTGCCAATATCCGGCCCGACACTTCACAGTAATTCCCATCAAATCGCTACAAAATTAGAGCTTTGTGATTTCAAGGCAACAAACGGATTGCTAGAATCCATTAGAAAGGGTTACAATATTCACTAGGGTACACTTTGTGGCGAAGGAGCTGACGTTTATTTGGACACAGTTCAGGAATTTCAGTCACAGCTAGGAATGATATGTGATGGCTCTGATGTCTCAAATATCTATAATCTCGGTGAGACAGAATTGTTTTTAGGAGCAACACCACAAAAATCACTATGGCTTAAATAGTAAAGATGTGCAAATGGAAAACCTTCAAAGCAACGTGCAACAGTTGCAGTATAAGCAGCGCAAAGAAAGATTTGGTGGTGATAGGAAAAGCCAAAATAACAAGATCGTTCAGAATAATTGCCATTAAGCGAAGTTCGAGCATAACTTGGCGATCTAACACGAAATCTTGGGTGACGGGTGCTATTTTTGAAGAATGGATGCACATACTTGATATTGAAATGCAACTAAATTACTGCACATATATGATGAACCTTATATTGTGTGCTCTGGAAAATACTGAGCGTACTTCAGACCCAACAAAATTAGCTTCTATATTTGAATCTTTCCGCTGGCTACGATCTATTTGGAATTAAATTTCTCCACTTACAATTACAAAAGTGTTTTTAGAAATGTGGGTTGCCTCGGAGGAGTCATCGGAGGGTCAAAAGCGGAATCATGATGAGAGTTCAAATTCAGAGTGATTAGAACTCAAATGTTCCAGCAGACATTTACGACTACAAACGAGTCTCTCCCGGAAGATTGGGAAAATGTCTTTTTTGAAGAGGTTTCAACCGAAGAAGCCATAGCAGCTTTTTACAAAATTTTCGAAGAAAATTTAGTATTAAACTGGCTTCGCCGAAAATTCATGTATCTTTATATATATATATATATATATATATATATATATATATTAGGGCGGGCCAATTTGTATGGAGCCGAAAAATTCGATTAGACCTGCCCCCTAGGATGATTTTATGGACAATTCTAAGCAACTTTGCCGAAGGAACCATAGGTCTATCTCGATTTTCGAGTCTCCCACTTTTCAAAAAAAGATTTTTTCCCTATAACATCATTTTGATTCAAAATTCGTTTTTTTATTCATCGTTATATTATCTTTTTTATGTGTATATGGGGGGTTTTTGGGGTCGAGAAATTCATTTCTGATCTTTATTTTTACCTATGACTACCGCCAGAGGGCGTTTCATGCATATTTTAACTATTTTTCGTCTATTTTCCGAGAAAAATTACAAGTTTTTCGGTAAAATTGATCTTTATTTAATTTTTTTCAATGAAAATTCAAATTAAAAAATAAGAACATGTGTAAAAAATAAAAAAAATGAATTTAGTGAGAAAAAAAGCGACAAAGTGTTGTTGCTTTCAAGTCAACAACGCATTTATTTAAAAAAAAACATCGGTAAAACATCATTACCGACATATTTTGTGAAAGAGCACAACACAATGACATTTATGAGTGTTCAGTTCATTAGTGTTTGAGCATCATTTCAGTGAAAGTGAATTATAAATTTCCTGCCAGTGAATAATTGTGAAATTCAAAAAGAATTAAAAGGTATGTGTTAAAATTTTGTAAAATTTGATATTTGAATATAAATAAAATTCACACCATTTTTACCACTGTGTATTTACCAATTTGTAGGTGGAAAAAATATATTCGAACCAAATGTTTTGAAATATACTAATTTCAGTTTTTTAAAATTTTTTTAGTAAAATTATACAATGGATCCAAATGCATTGCCGTCTACATCTCAAACCGCAACAACATCAACAAGTACCGAAAGTCATTTGAAGCATTTGCCTTCGCACGATGTTGCTGTTTTTGGTGCATCTTGTGATTTGAGTGGACTCGATCTGCCAACGAAACAGGATATTTTAAGATGTTTTTTTTTCTTGGCCGAACGTGCTAAACTCCAAAACAAAATGTTTTCGTATAAAACATTCGTACCGCACGTAACAGACAAATTGATTGAAATTTGGAGTCAACTTAATGTTGAAATTCTAACCAAACAAAGTGTTGTTAGAAAATTGGGTACATTGATTGACAAGTATCAAATCGAAACTAAACATTCAAATATCGCCTCATTCAGAACGTTCGAGCAATCTACAAAAGAATTATTTTACATCGGCAAATGTCAATGTGACTTGAAAGCAGAATTATGCTCATGTGGATTGATTCCAGATCATTTGAAAGAGTTCATGCGAGATCAAAATAATGACAGAAGATTGACGATACCGGAATTCGTGCTAGAAGTTGAAGAGCCAGCACCAACGTCAACAATAATACCAACAAGCGTTGAACAGAGCCATTCAGCATATGAACCAAGTACTGATATAGATCAGCCAAGTTCAAATCCACAAGATATTCCGCCAATGATACGAGGACCGTATACTCCCAGATACGATGCTTCGAACTTCGCTGCGATGTGTGATCGATTTGGTGTGTCTGATAGAATAGCAGCAGCACTCGCAACATCTCTTATGCAAGACATTGACGTAAAAGATGCACATGGCAATCCTATCATCATGGATAAAAATAAAGTGCGTCGAGAAAAGGCCAAATGCAGAGAAGAACTGCTTCGTAAGCAGTATGATGCATCCAATTTGATAGCATTTTCATTCGACGGCCGAAAAAATGATGCTTTAACAATGGAAAAAATCGATGAGAAGTTGCATGCAAGGATGGTGAAAGAACCACATCTAGTTGTTTTGAAGGAACCAAATTCTCAATTGATAGGCTACACAAAAGTCGAAAATGAAGATGCTGAACACAAATTGATGACATTTAATGCATTCTTCGTCGAAAAAGAAATTGCTCTCGATGCATTAATCGGCATATGCTGTGATGGTGAGCCAACAAATACTGGCGTAAGAAATGGGATTTTGCGTCGATTTGAATTGCATTTGAATAGACCGCTGCATTGGTTTGTGTGCATGCTGCACTTTAACGAGCTGCCATTTCGTCATTTGTTTGACACTTTGGAAAGATCATCGACCACTGGACCACGAACAACAACTGGAACGTTGGGCAAACAAATTGAAACTTGTGAAAATCTTCCGGTATGTATCATTTGTCATTTTTCTCATCGATTTTTTCCATTATTAAATGGTAAAATTTAATTCATCTCATTTCTTTTTTTTCAGCTTGTAGATGAATTCGAGATAATCGTGCTAGAGAACATGCCACCTGATTTAGATCCATTTGAATTATCCACCGATTCAAAGTACTTATACAAAATGGCCAATGCAATTTCGAATGGTGTTGTTCCTGCGGATTTATCTCACAATAAACCAGGACCAATAGCACATTCACGTTGGCTCACCAAGGCGAATAGATTGTTGCGGTTGTATGTGTCAACTGAAAATCTATCAAGGAATTTGAAAATTTTGGCAACATACATAATGAAAGTGTATGTGCCGATGTACTTCAACATCAAGTACTATAATTCGGTGGTCTTCGGTAGTGTATTATTTTACAAATTCATTCGTTGGACACAATATTTGGATACAAATCTACGCGGAGTTGTGAATAATGTCATTAAAAACAATTCATATTACGCACATTCCGAAAATATTTTGTTAGCGATGTTATTTGATGATAAAAAAGAGACACGAAAAATCGCAATCAAGAAAATTTTACACTACCGAAGAAATCTGTACGACCCGGCACATCTTAGAGTTTATCAAAAACCTTTGATAAACTTCAATTGTACAGATTATACGAATATGATTGATTTAAATAGAGATGATGTCTTATTCGAACCACCGTTTACGTATAGCATTCCGTATGATCATTTGGAACAATATTTAGAATGCGATGATCCACCATTGCCTGATCCAAGAATTCCGGTACACATACAAGCAACGGAAAGACATGTTCAATTGCTGGCTAGCGTTTCTAAACGTGTTTTAGAAAAGAGTCGACACAGTGTTATGGCAGTTACATCAGAAAGCCGTGCAAAATACCCCCGACTTGAAAGCAAAAAAGACTTTCAAAAATAAGTTATTTCGCTTTTCTTCCACTAAATTCATTTTTTTTTTTATTTTTTACACATGTTCTTATTTTTTAAGTTGAATTTTTGTTGAAAAAAATAAAATAAAGATCAATTTTACCGAAAAACTTGTAATTTTTCTCGGAAAATAGACGAAAAATAGTTAAAATATGCATGAAACGCCCTCTGGCGGTAGTTATAGGTAAAAATAAAGATCAGAAATGAATTTCTCGACCCCAAAAACCCCCCATATACACATAAAAAAGATAATATAACGATGAATAAAAAAACGAATTTTGAATCAAAATGATGTTATAGGGAAAAAATCTTTTTTTGAAAAGTGGGAGACTCGAAAATCGAGATAGACCTATGGTTCCTTCGGCAAAGTTGCTTAGAATTGTCCATATAATCATCTTAGGGGGCAGGTCTAATCGACACAAAATTTGGCAAAAAATTTGGACAAAATTTGTATATTATATATATATATATATATATATATATATATATATATATATATATATATATATATATATATATATATATATATATATATATAGATATATATATATATATATATATATATATATATATATATATATATATATATATATATATATATATATATATATATATATATATATATCTATATATGTTTAAGGGAGATAATCTCTGGAGTGGCCGATCCGATTGGGTAGGTCCATAATTTACTAGAATTCAGGTATCTTTAACCCTTTGGTGGTGGCGGGCATTTTAGTGAATTTTCAAGTACTCCTATATTTCCGAGCAGTGTAAATTTTTGTTAAAAACAAGTATTGGAAATGAAAACTTATTATGTTTAAAGCTTGTTTATGATGAAAAATTGAAACTTTTGAGCCGTATGTGAGTGCTGAGTGCCTAAAAGTAGGCAAGGATTTTTTTCCAAATTTTCTTTTGTCATAGCTTCTGACAGAAACATTATCATCGTGAAAATTGCACAGCGTATTGATGTTGGCTAGCATTTATCACGTATGGATTTTCAAGACATTGCGGGTAACCCTGAAGCTACGGCAGGATCCTGAAAAAGAAACCTTCAAATCAACGACCCTCCTGAAAAATTTTTGCTTTTTGACAAAAATTTTCTAATCATTGATAAATTCTAACCTTTGTCCATCATGTCAAATTGAAATTTCCAAAATTTCGATTTGCACAAGAACGGCAACCCTTCACCGAATTACCTTTAATTTCAGCACTCCAAACTTCTGTTCACGAGAACTAACGACCGGCTTATTCAATCATAATGAAATTCACAGGACGTATTGGTATTAAGTAGGACCAAGTTTGATAGTAGTGATTTTGAAATGCAGGCAACACTGTGGCAGTGGTACCATCTTAAAAAATCACCGAGAAAAAAAACTACTTTTTGTCCTATAACTTCTGACTCAGCTATCACATTTTAACAAAATGCATACAGTATTTGGATCTTACTTTAGAAAACATTAGATGAAAATTTGGTTGAAAAATTAGAATATAATTGCCAGCTATGGTGGTTTTTGTCTCTTAAATCTTGCAAATTTGCTCAGCAAAACAAAGTCATGAAACCAAAACGAAGTTCATGCAGTAAATGGACCTTAATATAAGCCAAATGGAATTTCGTAAAAAAAATCGTGGAAGGGCTGCTAGCTATGACCATTTTTGTAATTTTTTGGAATTTCTTTAAAAAGCGATTATGTCATTAGATTTGCAAATGGGAATGATCCTGCAATGAAAATTAACAACAAATATTAACGTTTAAAAAATTTGAGAAGTGTTGAGGGTGGTTACCCTAAAATTCTTTTTACCCGTATAACTTCCAGCGTAGTGATTCAATCGAAACAAAATTCACAGGGTGGGTTTAACTTAATGTGAAGCAGATTATTTTGCTATACGAGCATTTTGCTTTGCTGCTAAAACAGGGTAACCAGCATCAGATATGTTCGTAAATATTGAACCAACAGATGCTTCAAATTACATACTCAAATGTAAAGCATATGCAGTAAAAATGAGGAACCAATTTCTGAATTTTCCGAGCTTTGAAAATTTTTCGGATGGCAGCCTCAAACAACGTTTAACCGCTGAAACTTTCGATGAAATCCTGCAATGAGAACAAAATTCAAAGGATAAGTTGATTTAAGTATCAGCTTGGTATGGTGAACTTATTGCTGCTTCGTTGAAAAAGTGTTGCCAGCACTGAACATTTTCATCATCTATGTTATAGTTGAGTTTTGTTGCTTTGGATAAAGAATGGTTGATATGATTCTACAAAAAAGTGTATAACGTCTTTCCACATTTTTTGTCACTTAAAGACCATTTCTTCGAAATTAATTTTCTAGCGGTTCTGATGCGCTAGACTTTTTTCAATTCCGGTAGTGAATTGACATCGTAGTATTTCGAAACAGAAAATGAAGTTCGTCAGCAGAATAGTGTTGGGTAGGACACGGTTTCAAAAAGAGTTTGTAAGAGTAGCCTCTTTTATGTACTGAGCCAATACAATATCCCACTTCAAAAGAGGCGAGGTATTTTCTATGTGCGCGGTACAAAAGAGGCGATAGTACAAAAGAGGCGAGAGTACAAAAGAGGCGAGAGTACAAAAGAGGCGAGAGTACATGTCTGCTGTGCCAAGACTCAGACCCATCAAGACTCAGTAGTACAAACTGATTGAACGCACACACATCGTACTTTCGTACGGGACATTGTACTTGCTTGTACCCGCATCGTACAATGTAATGCATCGCTGTGTCATGTCATGCTGGTCGTGACTATCGGCTCTTTGTCTCCCATCTTACAAATCACAAAGTGAAGAGTAGCATGACAAAAATTTTGAAGTGATACATTGCATGAATTTGACGCGACATGACAATTTTCTACAGCACTACAGCAGAATACTAATTCCATAATCACCATAATCAAGCAAATACGGAGCATCAAAGCTTAGGATCTCTAAAGAAACATACCTTAAGTTTTGCAAACATTAAATGATTGCCCAATTCTAATGGAACAGGTTCACCTTACGAGCCCACAAAGACGAAATTCTACATCTGATTATTTTAAATCTTTAAACTGAACATGCGTTTCTGTGTAAAATTAAACATTTGTAAAACATTCACATAAAAAACCTATATTTTGTAATGTATTTTCCTGTGATAAATAACTAATATGTGGACATAAATAATAATAAATATGTGAACATAATTTGCAGTAACCTTTGATAAAAATAAAGATTAGGAAAAATATCTTCAACGTTCTTTTTTAAACCTTTAAAATTGGACCACCTGTGAAATGGGACCATTTAACTTGCGACGCTGAGGTGGTCCGATTCCGAGGTTTCACTGTGTTTATAAAATATATATAAGCTTCAGAAGAAAGAGTTATAAGGGAATGAAAATGGCAGTGAGAATTGAAGCAATTTGCCTGAATCTGAGCGTTAGTAGTAGTGAGGGAAAACTTTGGGGCTATGGACAAATTTGAAAATCATCTACTCCGCAAACAAAAAAATAGAGATAAAGATAGTAGGACATGTGTACGCAAATTTGACAAGTAACAGCCGATTAACGTAAAAGCTCGTAGAACTAAGGTATCGGAGAAACCAAAGGGAACATCTGAGGTAGTAATTCCCTCGATTTGTTCTATTTATAGTATTATCTTTGTAGTAAAATTGCTTCACCAAGTTTCGTATATGTATACGCTTGTTTCATTTCCTTAAATCTGTCTTTTCTGAGATATAAACATGATACATCATATTCATTTCATTGCCAAAATAATATACTTTTTACTTCAAAGCACACTTTGATTTTTGCGCGAAACATCGCTTGGAGGCCCGCAAGTGGATTTGTTTAACGTATATCTTCTTTTGATAGTATTTAAAGGTCTAAACACAATTTTAACAGCTGATCGTCTAACCGAAAAAATAATTTATGTCAAAACTTGCGTTCATAGTTCTGAATGTATTAAATCGGATAAAATATTAATATTTGACTCATTTTAAATAAAGCATTCAGCCATTCTAGCCATTAAGAAAGTTGCTTCTCCTAATTGAATTTTTGAGCCACCCAAATTTGCAAGTTGTTTTTGCAAGCTTTTGTTTTCTGTGTGCCAATTTTAAAAAATTCCTTGAAAAAATGAGTGTAACTCTACACACTTATTTTTACACTGACTTTTCTAATATTTTCACACAGTTCCTGTAATTTATTCACATTTTTCCTGCTTTCCCTTTCCAAACACGTTATGAATAAAATTTTATCTGTACAAAGGATCGGAAATGTTTACTGTCTCAAACGACTTCTGTGCTACAATTAGAGCATTTATGTTACTGGGTATGAATTTGACGGATATAAATATTATAACTTAATCAGCTTAAATGAATTGATTTAGTTATAAAGACAGTTATCTGGTGTGGCATGGAAAGTGAATTTATTATTTGAGTGCAACGTCGATATAGCTCTAATTCTGAAAACCTTCCGGAAACGCGTAGACCATCTCCGTTTTCCTTATTATGTCTTAGAACTTGTCTGGTAGTGGAGGTAGCACCACTATAGCCCCCAGAAGAAATCTTAGCCATCACCACGTTCCCATCCCAAAGCTGGTACAAGTAGAGGCAACAGCAAACAAAATACACAATGAGTTTCTTTAGTTGGTGGCGATTTCGGCATATCTCTCATTTTAATTCAGTCATTTATTGCCACTTGAAAGTCAGTCAAGCTTCCTTTAACTCTTTGGCCCACAAAGTCCAGTCTTCGCAGCAGAAGACTCAAATGCATCTCACCGACTTTGAGGTGACAGGAGAACCAAGAGAGTAGGTACTATGCTAAATAAGTTTATTATGAACAAACAAACTGGCCCCAACATTTCCAGCGACCTTACTCACTTCGGGGTAACCAACAACCACGCTTTTGACATAGATACCTCATTGAACTTCCAGCATAAGCCAATGTTCTTCTAGACTGTGTCGATCCTTTCCGATACAAAAGGACAACCAATTGGAACGCTTTCCACGAGACGATAGCAAACTTGTTCCAACACCTTGTTATTCGTGTTTCTTTGAATAACAATTTCCTTTACATTAGTTTGACCTATATCCCACCCAGATCGGACGAATCAGTTTACAACCATTTCTGTGAATTGATATCTTCCATTACAATGTCTCTGAATGAAAAAGACAAAATAATATTCCTAGGGGATTTCAATCGTCCCAACTTATGTTTTATCCCGGATGAAAACGACGCATTTCTTCTCCCTGTTAACCTCTCAGATTCCAATGACTTCAACCTTGCGAGTACTATTTATGGCAACGATTTGCAGCAGGTCTCTCCAATACCCAACCAAAATGGTCATTGGTTGGATCTTGGATTTACAAATGCCTATGACGAAGTAGTAGTAAGTCCAACTGATGACGCAGAGCATCTTTTTTCAAATAGTTTACACCACACTGCACTATCAGTTGAACTTCCCACTTCTCATCCTATTTACTTAAGAGCGTACAATAATTCAATTGTATATGACTTTCTTAATGCTGATTATGAAAGCATTCACCATCACCTTGACTCTATAGATTGGACGAATACTCTTTCAACGTTAGATCTTGAGGAAGCCATTTCCACTTTTCATAACAAAATATTTGACGCCGTTGAAAGATATGTACCTAAGATAAAAAAAAAAGAATAAACTGTCTGAGGCATGGCTTGATAGGGACCTTAGGCATTTGCGAAATCGTAGGAACAAACTTTATAAGCGGATTAAGAACAATATTGACATTAGTTCGGCTATTCAGGAAGAATATAATGAAATTGCTAAACAGTTTTTAACAAAGTCCCACGAGGCTTATGACAATTACATTAAGACAACAGGTGAAAATATAATCCGCGACCCTAAAAAATTTTATGATTTTGTAAATGTGAAGCGAAAAACTACTGGTTATCCATCGTTGATGTTCTTTAATGATATCACTACTTCCTCTCTTAATGAGATTTGTAATTTATTCGCAGATAGTTTCCAGAATATTTTTATTGCTCCTGACTCATCAAACTCACATCTCCCTTTCTCTCATTCTGCTCCTACAGCTTTTGTCAGTCACTTAGAAATCACACGTGACGATATACGTAATGCTATTTTGGAACTCGACTGCAACAAAGGTCCAGGGCCAGATCCTCTTCCTCCAACTTTCTTGCGTAAATGTGGAGAGCAGTTTATAACTCCCTTTCATATTTTTTTCAACAGATCACTTTCATCTGGTTTTTTTCCCATCCTGTTGGAAACTATCATATGTCACACCCATTTTCAAAAATGGTGATAGACGCTGTATCGGAAATTATAGGGGCATTGCCATCTTATCTTCTATTCCGAAACTTTTTGAAAAGACTGTCTACGATAAACTTTCTCCACTTATTGACTCCCGTCTGAACGAGCAACAACATGGTTTTAGAAAAGGTCGCTCAACTACCACAAATTTGACAGTCCTAGTCTCAGACGTCCTGTGTAAAATGGAGAAAGGATACCAAATTGACGCAATCTATACAGACTTTAGTAAAGCTTTTGACAGAGTTGACCACCCTATCTTAATTCTAAAGCTACTGAAATTCAGACTTGGTGGATCTTTGCTTAGCTGGCTGACTTCTTACCTTCGAAATCGAACTCAGCTGGTAAAATTTCAAGGACTACTATCGAAAAATATTTCTGCTACCTCTGGTGTACCACAAGGTAGCCATCTTGGCCCACTTCTTTTTAATATATTTATTTCTGACCTATCTGACGTCCTAGCAAATATACCTCATCTACTTTATGCCGATGATCTCAAAGTATATCATATCATTAAATATAAATCCGATGCACTCTTTCTCCAATCCAAACTTGATTCACTTGTTCATTGGTGCGATGAAAACAAGCTCTCTCTCAACATTGCTAAGTGCCAAGTTATAAGTTTTTCCCGAAAATGCACCGTCTCACATAACACGTACTTCGTCGGGAATAATTTATTAGCTCGAGTTGATAACGTTGTTGACCTTGGTGTTGTCTTGGATGAGCGACTCCGCTTCACCTTGCATTATGATAAAATACTTTCCCGTGCAAACAAACAGCTAGGCTTCATCAAGAGACGTGCCAAGGAATTTCGTAACCTGTGGGTCACAAGATCCTTATACATCTCACTTGTGCGCCCCATTCTCGAATATGCTTCCATTTGCTGGAATCCTACTTTTGAAACCCACAGTAGCAGACTCGAGTCGATTCAAAAGCAATTCTTACTTTTTGCATTGAGAGAACTATACAACCCTTACGATTTTAATACCCTTCCTCCTTATGAGTTTCGACTGGGTCATCTAAACTTACTAACACTTGTATCTAGAAGAATGATGATTTCGGCCTGCTTCACATTCGACGTCATTAGAGGCGTCACCAAAGTTGAATTCCTGAATAGCAAAATGGTGTTGAATAACCCTGTAAGAAACACCAGGTCCGCTCGTTTACTTAAGGAATATCCACACTCCACTACTTACGCAGCTAATGAGCCGATAAATATATGCTGCAGGATATTCAATAGCATAAGTAATCTGTATTCTCCAACCGTCTCAAAATCGTCCTTCAAATCTTCCCTTTTCCAAGCCATCCGCAACCCTTTATCCTAAGCTATATGTCAATGTTTTATTTATTTGTTATTTATTAATTTATTATTGATTTATTTTGTTAGTTATTTTATTTAATTTTTCGTTTTGTTTCTGTGTACTCATTTTATTACCAATTTGCTTTTAATTTAACATGTACCTTGCTTGGTTAATAAATAAATAAATAAATAAATTCTGTGCCAAACATTTGAAACTTTCAGTGGTATTAACAGAGCGATAGTAACCTAATCAGTAAAAAAAAAGTCCAGGTAAAAGAAAGGGCCTTGTCATGTTCAACGTTGCCAGAGTATTTTATAAAGTCAGGTATGCAGGAATTATCTTAAAAATGCCTGATTTCGATATTCCAAACTCCTTCATGCAGCTGGCTGGACAATTTCTTGAGGTCCTATTCACTATGTACTGAAGCCAGGTATTGACTTAATTGTGGCGATAAATTTCGTCAAGTCTCCATTATCTTTGGGGCGAAAATTTTGACAATGGAGAAAAGTGCAGACTGCTAATTTCTGACAGATAAAATGTCAAGCATTCCAATTTTCGATCGATTCTTTTATTGAAAAGACATCAACACAATTCAATTTTCAAATTTAAAAACACATATTGACCTCAAATATCATTTCAAGAATGAACTGTACGTAATAAATTGGCATAAAATAAGTGAAGGTATATGTCAAAGCCATTTGCATTTTCAAAGCAACTTTCAAACAATTTTTCACGCTGAGATTTTTAGTGAGATTTTAACTTTTATGAAGCAGGGAAACTAGCATTTCACTAGACCCGGGTGTTATTAGATTTTATTGTGCTAAGTAAGATATTTAGAAATGCAAATAAAACTTATTATCACGAGTAAGATAATATTTTTCTAGCTTATAGCGTTAGGGAAAATGAAAGCTATGAGGAAACTAGTATGGAGTAGGAAACTAGTGTATCAGCTAACGGTACTGCATAAAATCAAAGATCTCATAAAAATATTTACATACATGAAATGTGGAAATATTTAGTGTACATTTACTAACCTGCGAATGGTAGATTCATCGGTAGCAAATAGTTATCACTTGTATCTATGTCCCAGATCCGAACAGTAATATCACCTTGAAACCACATTCAATAAATGGTAGATTCAATTAAAACAGCAAATAAATTTATGTTTAACTGAAAACTGAAAACAAACAAACCTGTAATAATTGCCAATGTTGTGCCAGCCCATGTTAAAGCGCCATTGTTTCCTGCTACTCTTCCGCTTAATTTAACCCGATCCAATTCAGTTAGCCCACCTGTCGATTCTACCATATAATGTCCTACCGTCATATCCTCCATGAGAACCACAATCGTCTCCCTTTCAATGAGCCACGAATTAGCAAATAGAAAACAAACAATGCTTTTCATGTTTAGTTTACCTTTTCGGATGCCATAATATTTGCGTAATAGGTACAGAATTGTTTTTCAAAACTTCTGTACACGTTCCGCCCTGGTTCATGTAGTAAATCACTCCCGATTGTGCTGCGACATAAAAACAATGATTATCTTGAACACCCGCATGCGAGAGACTTCGCGCCGCAGTTCGGGGACGCCAATTAGTTAACGTATCTAGGGCATTTTCATCACCGGCTACGGCCGCTTTCGCTAAATTGGACAGTTCAGTGCTCACGGGATTAGCAACAGTTTTTCGAAATGTTATGTCGAGCAGAGTTTCACGAAGATCCTGCGAAAACATTGTGAGAAACTGATGATGTCCATCGCAACGCCATCCGGTCAGCATACCAAGCTGCGCGAAAAATGTTATGAAAATGTGATTTTATGGGAAATAAATGAAAGGACTTGGCTCTTCCCAATATTGAGTAATTATTTTACTTATATTTATATCTTTCATCTTGAAATGTCTTACCGAATCTGCTGTCACCATACGTCCTCCTTTTTCGCTGAACTCCAACAAAATAACGGGTGCTTTGTGCGGACCTTGAACGGGCGTAAACTCACGATTCCCATCAGACCATACGTAGATCTCTCCGTTCTCCCATCCTGTGACCAAGAGTCGTTTATCCGGATGCCAACATAGAGCAGTTGCTTGTGATATTGAATGTACAGGAAACGTAACATCGCGTATAGGCTCTCCCTAAATAATACATCAATATTATGTTTCGCAATCACTTTATGTTAAATTTCCCAAAAGGACCTTACACTATCATGGAAAATAGTAACCGAACCACCTCTATCTTGGCTAAATGATGCTACTGCAAATATTGGTAGATGCAAGTGCCATCGTGCGATCGTACTTACTGCATCCAAGTCAAGAAATTGCACTTTGGTGTCGAAATATAAAGTCATTTTCAATATAATTTACGGACCGGACTATCCTTTTAGTTGCACGTTTTATTTTCAGTTTATTATGTAGATGACACAAACAAATTGTTACCACGGGAACAAGCTGGCTTGTTGTGGGGTTGTTAGTAGCAACGGTAACCAAAACAAAAACAGCTGGTCGTATCCAATGTACCTGTTGAATTTATTATGGTTTTGATTTGGTGATTTCATTGGAAAATACTAGGAAAGAGAGGAACATCAATAACACAAATACAACTATCCCTCGATCTGCACCAATTCCTGAAAGTTGGCTTATAAAACCTTGTTAATCGAAAACAAGTTAAAATGTGGGTGACTACATGGTATGAAATTATTTTTTTTAACGCAAATTTAAGCAGTTTCATTGATTAAATAAAATTAAAAAAAAAGATCCTTCAAAGTTCAAGTACTGTTATCCATTATTTTATTTGCTTTGTGTGACACCTTTCATCATTCGACAACGGCTCTGGTTGATCGCAAAGAGGTTGTTAAAAAATCAATCAATGAAAGCTGCGATCGGTTTTTTTTTTGTGTGATCCTTGCAGACTTCCTCATACTTTTGTAAACATTTACTAATGCTTCGCTGGGATCGAAGAGCACGTTCAACATTCAGATCATTTTGCAAGAAGTGATTCCCAGTTTCTCCCTAATTCGAACTCATCACGTTTAACTTGTAACATTCGGAAATTTTTCTAACAATTTCCGCATGAAACATTTCAACGCACACTATAAATGTGCGTCGGAACCAGCATCTCAAGGCTCCCTAACAGTGCTGACATTTGTTTTTTTTTTAAATAATGCTAGATTCAATTTTATTTGATGCTAAATAGTGCCAGATCTTTTAAAATTATAATGCTAAATAATGCTTTCTTATTTGATTAAAAGAAACATGATTCGATATGAAAGCCATATGCACAGGGTAAAAAATACAATAAAATGAGCAAAATTTATTTTTTTCCCATGTATTATGGCTTTATTAGTAAGAATAAACATTCCCATTAATGATGGAATACAATTTCATTCAAGTCGCTGCCTCGGCTGGCTGGTGATCGCATTCTGTCACTCCAATTTTCCAATACCTTGTTGATGGTTTCGGGCTATAGCTCACGGATTGCTTAGATGATATTGGCCTTAATTGCTTGAATGGTTTCTGGATTGTTGGCATAACATCAGTCCTTCACGGTTCCCCACAAAAAAAAGTCCAAAGGGGTCAAATCGCAGCTCCGAGGCGGCCAATTGACATCGCCAAGACGGCTGATAGCACGATATGGGAATTTGGTGCCAAAAGATCGATTGTAACATGGGCTGTGTGGCATTGCGCACCATTTTTCATGAACCAGAGGTCGTCCAAATCCATGTCTTCAATTTCAGTCAAACAAAAAGTCGGATAACATGGCTCTGTAACGTTCACCGTTGACCGAAACGTTGTTCCCAGCCTCATTTTCGAAAAAAAATGGTCCAATGATGCCACGACTCCACTATCCGCACCAAACTGTCACTCTCTGTGGACGCATTGGCTTCTCGATTATAACGTGCGGGTTTTTCGAGCCCCAGATGCTTAAATTTTGGTTGTAAACGTAGCCGCCGAGATGAAAATGTCCCTCGTCACAAAAGATGATTTTTCGCCCAAAATCGTTGTCCAATTTAGTGATGGGCGTTTCGGTTTTTTTTTCAAAAAACGAAAACGAACAGTTTTTTTCAAAAACAACTGTTTTTTAAAACTATTTGAAAAAACAGTTTGAATTAACGAGAGGAACAAATTTTATGCTGTACGACAATTAGAGTTAGGTCGTACTAGGATTTTCACATACTAGGTGTAACTAGTACGAGTACGAAAAAATACCTGTTCCAAATACTTATTTGAAGTATGTACATGTATGCATACAATGCATACGATTTGCAGTACTGTAATGAAATGGACTAATATGCCCTCCTCCACCCGCGAGACACAACGTTCCCAAGCTAGAATGGTGATGGTGCAAGATTACCTTCAAAGAATACCGAGTCATTAGTCTGTGCAGCTTGTCCGTAACTTTCCAATGGTCGGTCATTTATTTGGCAAGTTTTTCACCATCTAAAGAAAAACGATCAAATTCAATCAATTCAATTTGTTTTTCATTTAATTATATGCAAAAAATAGCTCCTGTATTCGTTCAAATGACAAAAGTAAAAAAAATTACTAAGATAGGACTAACTATTCCTGTTGTCATCTATATAACTTTTCATTGAGCAATCTCTGATACCAAACTTTTCCTGGCTAATCTAAAACAGTCGGATTTCCACTTCGCCTCACTGAAGCATGAAGTTTTTATTAAGAAATAAAAAAAATGTTTCGTTTAATAAACATGCACCCACTAGGAGGCCAACCTCTTCCGTAAGGCTGAGCATGAGTCCAGGGGCACCTTACCTCCCATGGTCTCGTAAATTTTACAACCCCGGTAGGTATAGAGACATCCTCGTGGCGACCTGCAGTAAGGAGGAGGGCCTCAGCATACCCGGAGACGCCAACTGAGGAACCGAAAAGGATCTCAACCTGTTCATCCTTGACATTTTTAGTGCTACTTTTAGGCTGATTTCATTTTGCCGTATCTTCGAAACCAGGTCGCTTTTTTCCCAGATTTGTATGGAAATTTCAACTGAAACAACTCAGAAAGGTCCCTGAATTCATGCTAGGTCAAAAAAAATTTTTGGAAAATATTGACGTTTTTGCCCAATTTCCCCTATCAACAATTTTTTGTCCCTAAAATATCACTAATATACTCCCCGACCACTTTCAATCATCGAAAGCGCGGTAAAGGCAGTTTATGCCAAACTATTACCAAAAAAAACCCTTACTCCCTTACAAAACCGAAATTTTTATATCACAGTAATAGGTCTTGGCCCGTTATGTCCCAAACTAGTGATGGGCTCAAAAACGCCAAACAGTTTGAAAAAAACGTTTGGCAGCAAAAAACGAACGAACAGTTTTTCCAAATAGCGACAAACAGTTTTTCTAAAACGAATTTTTTTTTCTAAAACGAACAGCATTTCTAAAACGAACCATTTTCTACAATAGTATTTCTAAAACCAATTATTCCAACTATTCTACAACGAATAGTTTTTCTAAAGCCAATCGTTTTTCTAAAACGAATCGTTTTTTTAAAACGAACTGTTTTTTTCAAACGAAACGTTTTTCGTTTTTTTCAAACGAATCGTTTTTTTAAAACGAACTGTTTTTTTAAAACGAATCGTTTTTCGTTTTTAAAAACGAACTGTTTTTTAAAAACGAATGGTTTTTCGTTTTTTTTTAAACGAATCGTTTTTCATAATTTTTCGTTTTTTTTTTTTAAACGAACCGTTTTTCGCTTGTTAAAACGAAAACGAACTGCTTGGCAGTGGAAAACTGTTTAGCTGCGGAAAACAATATTTTCGTACTTGCGAGCATTTTCGTACTTGCAAGTATTTTATTTAATATTCAAAAAGTTTGAAGCTGAAATCGGACAAAATCGGCCAATTTTGGGTTAGAGTGGTTTGGGACATAACGGGCCAATACCTATTGCTGTGATAAAAAAATTTCGGTTTTGTAGGGGAGTAAGGGGTTTTTTAGCCATAGTTTGGCAAAAACTAACTTTACGGCGCTTTGGATGATTGAAAGTGTTAGGAGAGTACAATAGTGATATTTCAAGGGCAAACACTTTTTTATAGGGGAATTTGGGCAAAAACGTCAATTTTTTCCAAAAAAAATTTTTGTTGGTCTAGCATGAATTCAGGGACCATTCTGAGTTGTTTCGGGCAAATATTCCATACAAGTCTGGGAAAAAGCGGCCTAGTTTCGAAGATACAGCAAAATGAAGTCCTCCGGAAAAACTAAAAGTAGCACTAAAAGTGCTAAGGAGGATAAGGTTGAGATCCTATTTGGATCACAAGTTGGCGTTTCTGGGTGTGCTGAGGCCCTCCTCGTGACTGGAGGTCGCCACGAGGGTGTCTCCAACCCTACCGGGGTTGTAAAATTAACGAAACCGCGGGAGATAAGGTGCCCCTTGGTCTCATGTCCAGCCTTACGGAAGAGGTTGGTCCCCTAGTGGGTGCATGTTTAATAAACGAAAAAAAAATTTTTATAATTTCTTAATAAAATTTTCGGCAAACTTCATGCTCCAGTGAGGTGAAGTGGAAATCCGACTGTTTTAGATTAGCCAGAAAAAGTTTGGTATCAGAGATTGCTCAATGAAAATTCATATAGATGACAACAGGATTAGTTGGTCCTATTTTAGTAATTTTTTACTTTGGAAATTTGAACGAATACAGGAGGTGTTTTCTGCATATAATAAAAAGAAAAACAAATTAAATTGATTGAATTTGATTGTTTTCCTTTAGATGGCCCCTAGATTGGAGAAAGACTTGTTAAATAAATGACCGACCATTGGAAAGTTACGGACAAGCTGCACAGACTAATGACTCGGTATTCTTTGAAGGTAATCTTGCACCATCACCATTCTAGCTTGGTAACGTTGTGTCTGGAGGGTGGAAGAGGGCATATTGGTCCATTTCATTACATTACTGCAAATCGTATGCATTGTATGCATACATGTACATACTTCAAATAAGTATTTGGAACAAGTATTTTTTCGTACTCGTACTAGTTATACCTAGTATGTGAAAATCCTAGCACGACCAAACTCTAATTGTCGTACAGCATAAAATTTGTTTCTCTCATTAATTCAAACTGTTTTTTTCAAACAGTTTTAAAAAACAGTTGTTTTTGAAAAAAAACAGTTCGTTTTCGTTTTTTGAAAACAACAGAAACGCCCATCACTATCCCAAACCACTCTAACCCAAAATTGGCCGATTTTGGCCGATTTCAGCTCCTTTTGCTCTAAAAACTTTTTGAATATTTAAATAAAATACTTGCAAGTACGAAAATGCTTGCAAGTATGAAAATATTGTTTTCCGCAGCTAAACAGTTTTCCACTGCCAAACAGTTCGTTTTAACAAAGGAAAAACGGTTGGTTTAAAAAAAAACGAAAAACGATTAAAAACGATTTGTTTTAAAAAAACGGTTCGTTTGAAAAAAACGAAAAACGATTCGTTTGAAAAAAACAGTTCGTTTTAAAAAAACGACTCGTTTGAGAAAAACGAAAAACGATTCGTTTGAAAAAAACAGTTCGTTTGAAAAAAACGAAAAACGATTCGTCTTAAAAAAACGGTTCGTTTGAAAAAAAACGAAAAACGATTCGTTTGAAAAAAACAGTTCGTTTTAAAAAAACGATTCGTTTTAGAAAAAGAAAAACGATTCGTTTTACAAAAACGATTGGCTTTAGAAAAACTATTCGTTGTAGGAAAATGGTTCGTTTTAGAAATGCTGTTCGTTTTAGAAAAAAATTTCGTTTTACAAAAACTGTTTGTCGCTATTTGGAAAAACTGTTCGTTCGTTTTTTGTAGCCAAACGTTTTTTTCAAACTGTTTGGCGTTTTTGAGCCCATCACTAGTTCACATCGACATCAGGCCAATCAAGCGCCGCCGAATCAATAGTTCTGTTCGCGTACTGCAGCAGCAACAAATTTTTGCAGCTGGCTTCTTTTTGTGGCAATATTTGGCTTCCACCAAGAGTACAAAAACGACTTGAAACTTTATATCTATAATTCACGTAGGCGAACAGACCAAATAATTGCAGACTCTACTGTAATGTACCAATGGTCTAGTTCTTTGCTATTTTCATTATTACAAACTTAAACCTTTGTCAGACGTCAGACAAATCATCAGCTGACAAATATCTACGAATGACATCAGAAAATCCGTTCCTCCATTATTTACATACACACCCGGGCACCCGGCGTATAGATTAAACTTCGTGCTTGTTCGAATCTAGCGACTTGAAATTTCTGTTTCACTGCGTAGATACAATCGTATTTAGCTGCAATCGACTGGAGTAATTTTTGTGGCAGTGCGAAATCTGCAGTCGTCTCATCAAGCCATTTTCCGGTTGAGTGATCTAAGCGCGTAGTGTATACGAATAGAAAAATGGTATCCGATTACGCAACAGTGTTTGGAGCCATGCTCCTACCGAATTTAGGAGGCCTGCTGAATGGCCGAAAAGTTACTAGGGATAATTTGAAGACTTGGTACAGCACTCTAAAGTTCCCACCGTACCGCCCTCCGAACTGGGTATTCGGTCCCGTCTGGACGACATTGTATTCGGGGATGGGCTACGCTTCTTACCTTGTATGGCGCGACGGAGGCGGTTTCAACGGTGACGCTAAACTTCCACTTATTGCATATGGTACTCAACTAGCGCTGAATTGGGCTTGGAGTCCAATTTTCTTTGGCCAGCACAACATTAAAGGGGTAAGTGGAAATCGGAAATCGTGCAATATCGATATTGATTTTTGTTGTTTTTTTACTAAATTCAGGGTTTAATCGATATTCTGCTTCTGGACGTAGCAGCCACAGCTTGCGGAATCCTTTTCTATAAGATTAATCCACTTGCCGGACAACTGTTCATTCCATACATTGCATGGTTAAGTTTCGCCTCATTCCTCAACTATTCCTTGTGGCGATTGAATCCGGAAACTAAGGAAATCAAAGAGAATTAAAGAAGCTAAAACTTCGAAGTATTGTAAATGCTAGTTGCATAGATATATAAGTGCTTTTTGGCACAAAGGGGTATTTTGAAAACTGTATGCTAATTTTTATAATTTCATATGATTTTAAATTTTTGATAAATGCATAATTTCAATACGAAAAGATATTCTGTTTTTATTTTAATTTTATTTCGGATAGATTGGACAGGATAAATTGCAGTGGGAGATGAATCTTGCGTCTGAATTTGCTTAGTATCATTTTATTTGTTTTCCGTGGACTTTACCAAGCAGTGATTAACTTGATTACGAACCGAAAATGGTGAAATATAGTTTTGAATAGAACAAACGCATTGATATTGTGCAGCTGTATTCATGTAAAAGATACCTGAGCTAGTTTTTTCCGACAAAAATACTAATAGAATAGTATTTGCCTACCAAGGAATGCATTCAAGTAGTTCTCAATGCCTTATAGTCGTTTTTATTTACCCCTGTAATAATATCAAAAAAGTTTATAATGCCGCTATTACGGCGAATTTAACCATCAGAAGAGAACATTTTTTGCAATAATTGGCAAGTTATAGATTAATCTCGTGACTGGCTAATAGTAGTATTTGGTAAATTGCTCATGTTGTAGAATATACGTGTTTCTTAAATATTTTGAAGAGTTTCGTACAGTAAATCACACGTTCGAAAGACAATCGTTCTATGTTGCGACTATAGTATGTTTGTAGAGCCTCTATACTAAATTAAAGGATTAAAAAACCTATGGACTAGAATGAAAGCCTAAAGCCTGCATTCCTAAAGCAATAAAATTTAAATTTTATTCGTATTAAAATTCTTAACTATAAAATACTCAACTATAATGACTTCCGATAGGGATTTTACTTAGCATGTTATTGCGAAAAAAAACTAGTAGGAGATACGTTCCTGAGCATAATGCTTGAGCACTACCTGAATCGAACCCACACGAAGAATATTCAAAGCCTTTAAAGTCGTACAAACAGCAATATCAGTCCCGTGACTGTTTCCAATTATGAATATGTAAAAGTTTTTAAGCAAACCTAAAAAAAAATAAAAACCACAATTTACAAACCATGATAAAAAAAAAATCTTTTATTCAGCTGTCCGAAATATCAGCGGAAAGTTATGCGTTGATGATTCCAAAGTTCTTTATCAAAGTCGACCGAAATAAGCATTTTATCTTTAATTGATAGAGTGAAGAGAAACATTTGTTTTCAGATTGTCAACCTACCGGATAATATGGCCTTATCGATCATCGAATTCGGCAACAGAAACGCATTTATCAAGCTCAGTACCAGCATTGATTGTGCAGTATGCTCACATATTGCATAACTGCTAGTTACTAATTCTCGAAATTCGGCAAAGTGCTTAGTCACTCGTGCACTGATGGGCTTTATCATCACGTTAAACTAAAATAAACTTATCCGCAATTATATTTGCGTTTACAATTTACGCTTTATGGTTTCCGTACGCAATTAAACTTATAATGTGTTATTTATAGCAGATATTGATCTAAGTATCTCTATTTTTTACACAAAAATAATTTATACATTTTTAGCTGTTGAGAGGATGGATCAAAGGTCACACAATCTGTATTTCGTCATTTTTACTTAGATTTATTAATATCAGTGTTTGGCCATCTTTTTATTTAAGTTTGCGAATAAGTAAATTTGTTCATTGTACTTAAAGAATAATACGGTGAAATGACAGCGAAACAGCTTTGAAAGACTAGAATACACTTGTTACTTTTTGAATTTTCAAAAAAAAAACAGGTTTTCGACATTATTTTTTTTCAAAGAAAGTAAAGCAAGTATTTTTACGGGTAGTTTTAAATTGTTTGAAACTTTTCTGCTAAACTTTATACGGTTTGTCGGAAAAGATTGCGAAATTTAAATTAACAGCCTTACAGATCAGAGGCTCGTCAACTACCAATTAGTCATTGCCAATTGAAACACTGACAGCTGTGTTTAGCGTGAGGTAATAAAATATATGCTATTTACTTTATATATTAGTGATGCTTTTGGTTCCGTAGGTTAGTCGAAGAGTTGAAGAATTTTTGACTTATTTATTCGAACAGTTATTTATGGTGCTTCTACAAATACGAAATTTGTATAAGGTTGTACCACACCTTTACTTCTATCTTATGCCTATAAAAACAATTTCAAGTGTCGCTTCTTTGAACATGCAAAAAGAAATGTATATAACTTTTTATTTGTCTAATATGCCATTAAATGTAAATCTTATCTGAATACTAATTGAACACTAATTCATACAAAGAAACAAATGAGCAGCAGTTTTGCCGATTTCAAAGACCTAACTTGAAAGTTATCAAGTATTACACACAAAAAAGTTGATAAAAAGAAGATACGAAGGTTTATTGTTATCCTTATCGATTGCTGTAGTTTGGAGAGTGGTATCTGATATCGATCTACAAATAGAACATTGGTCTTAAATTTGTCAATTTTTCGGATTCGGCAATTTCTATGACTACAGGAGGTGTTTCATACGTGTGATAAAAACATTTTTTTATGAGAAAGTAAACAATTGGCTATATTTTGGTCAATTTAGCAAATCGGCAATTTGGATCAACTGAATCGGGAACTCAATTGACAATTCGGATTTGGAGAAAAAGTTACTTTTGTTAATCATTTCTGATAATGAAGCCAATATACAAAAGCAGTTGAAAAGGATTTGGGGTGGAAACATTTTGGTTGCTATCATTGACGGCTTGTGTGAATCAATGTAAGTGAGCCAGTCTTTAAGGATAAGTATTTACTAAAACTGAAAATGGGTTTGGACCACAATAATTTGTGCACGTGTGAAATATCACTCAAGAAGAATGACGGATGATTATATTGGCTATTTTTTGTGCCCGTAAAATAATAGGTTCACTCATAAAGGCTATTAATTTGTGATAGCGGTACCCTTCTTCATACTTCCGAAACTACTTAGTTAAAAAAAATACAGTTTCAACCATCTCACAAAAACAATTCCATTTCACTCATATCAGTTTTTTGCTGTAACAATAGATTGTGTTTAAATCGCTTGAAAATGTGCGAAGATGAGCTATTATCGCTGAGTAGAAAACGGTATTCATGGATCAGAACTTTCGAAAAAGTATGGGTTTCATAGAAATACCATCCATTACTAGGTAACAAAAGCAAATAAACATCAAAGTTTAAAGACTTTGCCAGGCAGAGGCAGAAAACGAGCGACTTCTGCAAAATGAGACAAGGAAATTGTTAGTGGAAGATAGACAACTCTTTTTCTACTCTTTAGTTTTTCAAAGCCACATGCCCATCATTACATAAAGATTATATGAAAACAAATATTTAAGAGTTAAAACCACTTCAATAACAGCTTCAATGTTATGCTCTAATTATAAGCTACTTAAATAATTAAAATTTAAAATAATAAATACTATAACTCATAAAATAAAACTTATTAAATAAAGCTTAAGACTATTATTTTGTAAAGATTGATTTAATTTTGAATAATTTACTAATAAAAAATAAACTATTTGTCTACCATAATATTCTGATCAGCCTCGCTCAACACACTTGCCAACTAAATTACCTAATAAAATAGGATAAAAAAATTATACCATAAGTCGAAATATAAGGTATAAATCATAAAGACCCATTAAAAAATGATAAATTATAAAATTTAAAAGATTTACTACAGATTGTTTCTCCCTTATCTTGCCCACGTAAACTTACGTTGTAGCTTTCACAAAGTTTTAGAATACCTTGCTGTCATCTTACTGAGAACATGGTGATTCGATTCTCACAGTTTAATTTTACTTGCTAAGTGAAGCAGCATGACTAGAATCTATTTAGGACATAATGTTAATTAGCCTAAATAGCTGAAAACTTAACGCGTCTTGTAGAGACCTTGAATTTGTCTTACATTTTTTATCCTTGTAGATAAATAAATTAAATCGTATGAACCACTATTGATCCATGCTGCTTCATCTCCAAATAAAATGCAAAAAAAATGAATACTGCCATCTAAAATTTTAACCTAACCACACATTTTTCAGTCATGCAGAGTGCAAAAAGGAGTTCATGGCAAAGAATTACAATCCCTGGAGTACACGAAAAGATCTCATGTTGTATACCTGGAAATCGAACTTCTTCTTTGAGTCTTTAAACAAATTGAAACCCCTAGGAGTATGATGGATAGATAGATTTTCAAATAAAATTAGAGGGGCTTTTTCTTAATCTTAATTTTTCTTAATATCTGATTTCGACAACCTGACATAATTTTACATAATCTTTCCACCACAAATGTACGAACAATGTAACTGTACCTTCATCTTGTAATCCCATCCCTATCGTAAAGCTCTTTCACTCTCCTTACTCACTACCTCCACTTTAATGTCGGCGCAACTTCTAGTTTAGAAGTTAAATTAAGAAAATCATACAAATAATTGTTAGGAATGGGAATAGATTAACTTTAGGTTACTTTCTAATTGCAGTTTTAAAACTGTTCGATCTAAGATATATCAAGTAAGTGCAATAGATATAAGTCAAATTAATAATTCGTTTAAACCTAATAAACTGTTTGCTAAAAAATGTCTGGCCCTTAAAATTTCTACCATGAAAAAGCACCAATTTTATTCCAAATATTGTAGGCCTAATACTAAAATTGTACTTTGTAGTATTATTTAATATTTTGTTATCTTCGTATTCGCCGTTTTGCAGAAAAAATGAGCATTTGTACTAATTGGCAAATAACATAATTGAAGTATGAAAATTCGCTTTACAACTTGAATCCTTCCATTTAGGAACGTCTAAGTTGTGCAAGGTCTACATGGATCGTTATAATAACTGCTGGATTACTAAATTGGTGTACTACAAAAGTATAGTAATTTTAGGGAATAATCTCCAATTCCCATATTATCGCCTCCGAAATTTGTTTGGGTCTATTTTGAAATACACAGCTCATAAAGAAACTGGTAAATTTTTCACACATGAAAATTTTAAAATAAATTTTTAACAATCAGATATCTGTTCGGTTATTTGAATAAATTTTGGTCCTTTGCTAACTTGGACTATTGGTTTTATGAATGGTAAAAATTATTTTCTCTTCTCAAATGTCTTATTTTTCCAAAATTATGCATATTTTCAGAACTTAGAGTTTTGATAAAGCGCTGACAACTGAAAACGTAACACGTTTTAAAATTGTCTTTCTAAATAGTATCAACTATACATTTTGTGCAGTTGCAAATTCAAATATATTTAATCAGGCATACTTATTTGATATATATTACTAGGCAGGTCATGAATCAAGTACGAATAGAAAAAGTGTTGATACAGGTCAGAATTGATGCTAACTGAAGTTCACATTCACCCTAAAATAACTAATAGACGAGATTCTTGAGAAAATAGAACGACCGTCATAACAATCTCATGACGAAACCGTAGAAAAGTTCCTTTATGTCTGAAAATTTCCTGAATTTGATAGCCTCCTAACTAAAGAACGTCCAAACGTTGGGTTTTCGACGAGTTTGGGACTAAACTCTTTAAATTATTAACTAAACTTTTACTAAATGGTGGCTGAGAAACTCTCTCTTATATCAGAAAACAGGATTTGAGCCAGTCAGATACCGGGCTATGGAATGGACGACAAGATTTTGGGCACAAACGGACATGCTTTTCAGTTATGTTGCCAAATTGAAACAGATAAAGAAAGATATACAGAGGGATAAAAACAGACTCATTCAGTAGTCGCACTTTCAATGTAAACTTTGTGCTTTAAAGTTGCATAATTTTTCGAATATTATTAAAATATATCCTTTTCCATACTTCATCATCATCGGCGCTATAACCGGGGTCCGGTCCTGGCCTCCGTCAACAGTTTTTTTCCATCGGACCCGATTGCGAACCGATGTCTTGTTTAGGAGTGCCAATTGGGCACCCCTAAACTCCAAGTATCCTGGTCAACGCCATCCCTCCAGCGCAGGCAAGGGCTTCCACGCTGTGGTCTGCTGTAAAATCTGACGCAAAGGGTCTTCCAAGCCGGATCCTCTTCGCTCATTTGAGTTAGGTGTCCTGCTCACCGGAGTCTACCGAGCTTTATCTTTGTTATTATATCTGGTTCTAGGCAGATAGCGTACAAGTCATGGTTGTAGCGTCTCCGGACTCGCCCTTCTTTAGGTATGGGGCCAACGATTCTCCGCAAGGCTTTCAACTCATACGCGGCTAAGAGGTCAGAGTGCCTTTTGCTGACCACCCAAGTCTCGGATCCATACGTGAGTACTGGTAGGACTATGGTCTTGTACAGCAGGAGTTTTGATGTTCGGGTGAGATTTCGGAATTTGAACAGACTGTAGTAGGCTTTGTTGGATTTGAGCAGCCCCCCGCGTATATCTTCCTCCATGCTGTTATCGGTTGCTACGATTGACCCAATGTAGTCGAAAGATGGCAATACTTCATATTCATACTCAACCACCCTGGAGGTTTGATCAACTCCAGGTGTTCTTTCTGCAGATGCTGCCACCATGTACTTAGTCTTCCCTTGCCGGAGCCGATTGAAAATGTTGAACGGTCTGGATAGCAATCCGGCTATTTTAGCTTGGCTTGTTACATTGGTCATGGTCAACCTATACAATCGTGTCAGTTTGTTTGAGATGCCGAATACCCTCATGGTTTTATACAGTTCTACCCTGGGTATGCTATCATAGGCGGCCTTAAAGTCTATAAATAGGTAGCACAGTGGAATGTTGAATTCCAGACATTTTTCCATCGCCTGCATGAGAGTAAAGATACTACTACATACTAAGAAATATAAAAAAAATACTCCACTCACAGAATACAGTTCTAACTACAGAAATATTACAGCGTCACAAAATAAATTCAAAGCTAAGCTTACACAGTTCAACATTTCATAAAGAAATAATTTAATTTTTAAAGCTTAATTGGTAATCCTTTACTTTTTTGACTTCTTTAATCCTTTACTTTTTTGACTTCTTAATCCTTTTGGGCATCAATCGTACAAATTTTTTATCAAATACTCTCTATTCAAGCACCACTCGTTTCAGGTTTCCTTTACTTAAAATCTGACGACTTCCATCTTCCAAGTTTTTAATGACACCCAAGTTCGACGACTTTGGTGGGGTTTCAATAACTTTTGATCAGTTATGCAGGAGCCAGGACCCTACTTTATAAGCCTTGTGTTTTAGGTCGTTGTCTTGATATAAATGGAACGTTTCTGTTGTATGTTATTTTTCAGCACTCTGCTTTAAATTATTTCGTAATATATTTCATTATATAATATATTTCATATTTCGCTGTATTCGTTTTTCTCCACACTTTCTTCCACTGCAATCAAAGACACATAAATTGCTCTCATCGGGATACAAAACGTTCTTCCAGAAGTTAGAATCCTTTTTTTTTTTGCTGTAGGTTTCTGCGATCCTGGCTCGATTTCTGCAATTTTCCTTTGAAATTAAGTGTTTTTTCCTTGTTGTTCGATCATAAAATCCATATTTTCGGAGAACTACGCGGATTGTATCTAGATGCACATATATTCCCCCACATGCCTCTAATTCTGTCGAGAGTTTGAAAAAAAAAACATTCAGATTATTTTTCACTTTTCTTAAAATATTTTGTTGATTTTGCTCGATAAGCTTTCTCCGGACACTTCTTTTTTGATTATTTTTTATCAGCTGTAATTTGTTCCATCGGGATATGCCGGATTTAATTGTCGCAAATATTCTGTCCACTATTTCTCTAATTTTTCTACAACTCATTCTTTTTCGTAAAGCGAAATTATAATCTTTCTTTCCTCGACTGAAATGTTTCCCCTTTGCCAACCCATATCATCGCGAAATATTAAAAGGTACGTTAAACCGAGGTAAAAGAAAAATTATCAGCAAATAAATTATAATAACTACTATTTATCGAATGTGAGACAATGACCAACTGATGAGTTTAGATTTGGTATTTTTACTGTTTCAGGCTAAAATTTTATTCAATATCTGTAATTCTAGAATCATTTTCAACGTTTTTGTCTTATTAAGTCTGATGCGTACCAACAACATGAAAGTAAGAATCCAGAACATTCTTTTAACTTTGAATTATATAAAAATTATCTTAAAGAAAAGATTCTTTTTTAAATAACAGTTCGCCTTCTTTTTAAAGCCATTTTAAATAATACATTACCTTGTGTAACTTTGCTATAACTGTCTCATAAAGCTTTTAATTTAACGAAATAAGTATTACTATTATTATTAAAAATTTGAGAGCTGCGAATTAAAAACGTTTTTCCAAACTGAAAACAACTCATATATATTTGAAATGCATATACATATAAGTTTAACATGTACTACAATTTTATTTCATACAATGTTACCTTATTTATAGAATAATGAATATACGATTATATTTTGTTGATTGTAAATTCCATAAAACAAATGCTTCCCAAGAATGCTAATGATTGTACATATGAATAATTATCCAACAAATAGCTTTTCAAACTGTTAGTAAACAAGATTAAGAATTCAACAAAAAAAAAAAGAAAAGAATATGAACACATCAACCAAAACAACAATATGATTTGAATGTTTATACGTATGATTTTGTCATGATAAGGTCTACATATTTTTGTCATATTATAAAAAGTACAAATGAATTTTCACCTGAAACTTTTGATTGATGCGGTGCTACAATCTAAGAAGAGTATATTTTTAGCAATATGATTGTGCTGCTTTTCGTGCGTTGACTTAAGATGCGAGGCACCGGTTTTATAGGAACGTGATTCAACTTGAAAGTCGATTCGTACGTACAAATTGTGGAAAGTCTAGTATCCATGGAGATGAGATATGTATTTTAGAAATTACTAAATCAAATTTTAGCGCATAAGTGATGCTTCTGAGTGATGAAGATGATTTTGAAAGAAAAGAAATTGAATGTGTGAACGTTTTGATTTTAAGTACCGCCAAATCGAATTTGACTTTTAAGTACAGGAAAAAAGATGGAGTTAAAAATGTATTCAAGCCACATTTTTTGATGACAAATGTTTTGTTTTGTGTTATTGAAAGGGCCATTTTAATAAATAATTCATCTGTTGAAGAATAATGTTGAAAATGCATGTGATGAAATGCAAGTTTTCGTACTGCAGTCTTATGAGCTGTATTGCATTTAGTTGAGTACAACTTTCAAGAGCATGCAAAGCTCGTTTATTTTGACAACATTCAGACTTAACTTATTATTTGTTCATTTCGTTGGCTTTTAATGGCAATAATATTGGCTGGGTACAATGGTGGACTAACTAAAGATAATTTGATCGTTTTTGCTTTTCTTTTTCAGTAGCTAGTTTGCGCTATCTAAAATATTTTCCGAGTCTTGGCACTGCGAACCAACAACAGGATTCAATTCAACATACTTGAGTATTTCGTTTTCTGGCGTTGAGATCGACTGCGTCGAATTTATTGCACTTGACTTATCAACTAAATTCCTATACTCTTGGACCAATTCGTTTTTGAATCCTGATAAAACTTCATTTTTCGATGCTTCATCGAAATTCCCCACGAGCATAGGAACATCATCGTCTTCTGATATGCGACTAAGTGGCTTCAATCCTGATACATCGCTAGCAAAACGACGCAGCTGAACAACAGTTTCATGACTTAACTGTGGCAATAGTTCGGGCAGCATCTCGACAATCTACAAACAAATAAACAGAACAATTACTCAAACGCACAGTAGTCTTTGACTATATTTTACCTGTTTATGTTTACCATGTCCACTAACAGCAAACGTATTAGCACCTAATGAAGCTTGCGCTTTCGGATTGTTAAAATGAATAACACTTAAGTCATCCTTAATTATATTAACTTCTTCAATGCCCGAAATAGTATTAACGCTTATTTTTTTCAAGGCACTTTGCAATTTCTTGTCATCGGTAGTAAATGTTTGATGTACGATTTTCTTCTTACGACGCACTGTTCCTTTTCCACCAATACGAACTTGTGATTGTAAAAATTTCAATTTCTCTTCAAGACTTTTCTCCTTTGGCATATCTATTATAATTTCTTCTACTGAAGACGATAATAGAAAAGAAAAAAAATTGGAAAATGCAATTCTTCTATTGGTCGGCACGATTCAACGAAGAACCAACAACGAACAATAAAGCAACGAAATATTGAAAAGGGAGTATTTACAAACAAACGCATAAGAGAACGCTATACAGCTCTAAAGTATGTTTTGCATTTGAAACATTTTGAACAAGTGGCAGATTTGCAAGCGATCGGCAGCATTTTTATTAATACATTCAAGCTTATATTCAGGGATCAGTTATTTGTTATTAGATTCATGGGCTGTGACAACGAACATTTGCTTTGATTAAGCTGTCTATAGCTACGGTACTATTTTAACATTTCATAAACTCCAGAAACAAAGCAATACGATAATTGTAATGTAGAGAACTTGCACTTTATAAGACATGAACACTTGGAAATAAAAAAATCGTATTAAGTGTAGAAATGGATTTGAGGTAGAACAAGTCTCACAACTGACACAGGGTAAGCCTGTTTAGAATATCAAATTGAAAGCTTTAAAATACAAAGAAAATAGCTTCACAAAGTACAACACACCGTGTAAACTTTGCAACTGTATATTGGAAAAAAAATTCAGTTCTAACAAGTGTTCGTAAATTATCGAAAGACAATCCTTTTGTCAGCAGCTCATGTGTGGCTGTTTTAGTGAAGCATCATAATTATCTCAGACCAGGTGGAGAAGGGATCGTCATCCTACTTCCAGCAATTATTATATGGAAATGTTCTCACACTCTATGAATTGCCTTTATTAATCAACTCGAACGATGGCAGCGCCTCAGCATACTTCCGCACATTAGATGAAATTCAGCAGGCCAGGAATAGCTTCAAATCCGAGAAAGCATCGGGCATCGATGGGACCCCTGCGGAGCTCCTGAAGACAGACGGGATTAACGTTTTACAAGCAATCCATGGGTTGATCGTCAGAATTTGGGAGTAACAAACGATGCCAGATAAATGGCAGAAAGCCTTATACGCCGATTAGTGAAAATAACCATGACCGACTCAACATGACAAGTGCTAATTCAGAATGATATAACTCGTCTTCTACAAATACAGGATTGAAACAAGTGGATGAATCAGCCCCTCTTTTGTTTAATGGAACACTTGTGTAAGACATCAGAAGAGCCTGGTTGACACTATAGAAATATGTACTATTATTGAAGGCGACCGAGTTAGTAGCCTGCACTGATGACATCAATAATATGTTATGCTTCTTCGACGACGCCAAGAAAGTATTTACAACGTAAAACGAAACCACCAAAGAAAGTGGTTTTCAAATTAACGAGTACAAATCAAAAATTATGACTCAATCAAGAAAAAAGACGGCCCTAAAACAAATAATGACGATAGGAGACTCTACGCCTGAAAATGTAAACGATTTCGTGTACTAAGGGACGAACCTCTTGAAGAATGGGAATGAACTTGACGAGTTCAACTAGGCAATAAAATATTCATTCTAAAAATTTTATAAGTACACAGCGAAATTAAGATTCGCACACATAAAATAATAATTAGGCCTGAATTATGCTACAGTAGCTACGCTAGCTCAGGCATCTAAAAAGTCTTTAAATACGTTTTAGAAGAGAGTATTGCGTAGAATTCACGTTCCAGTATGGTAAGAAGATGGACCGAGAATCCGATACAACAATATGATCTACATGACGAGCCGAAAGTCTCCACGGTCATATAACTAGAAAAATTACAAAAGGGTAGCCACATCGAACGGCTGAGTAAAAATCGAGTCGGCAAGCGGGCTCCCAAGTGACGAGCGGCCGTAGGAAGATCAGTCAGAAAGCCACGCAAGAATTGGGAGGCCTTAGTAGATGCTGGCATTGGATCTCTTTTAGCAGCACCGAATTGGGTGACGCGGACATTAAATCGATACATCTGGAGGCGTTGCATTAATGAGAGACCAAGGTTCGACACGGGCTGTAGTGTCACAATGTTGATAATGAACGCTTTGGTCTTATACCCAATTACCGACATTTAAGACAACGCAAAAATAATCATAAGCACAAAGTGGAATTCAAGCCTACAAGCCAGACTGGCAACTGATCACCCTGTTGATGTGACTACAAGATCATTTCACCATTTTTGATAGGAATTTTATGAGTTCAACCAAATTCGAATCGAAGAGGTGGATCTCCAGCGCTCTATCTACTACATTGAATAATAAGATGTCTACTACATTGAATAATAAGATGTCTACTAATAAAATCTGATAAATATTTTGACTATGCTATGTTTGTCGACACATCAATCTACAAATTAAATATCTGGTCACTTTACTGATTCAATTGAAATTGATTAACATTCTTTGTACATAAGTTCTTGAGCGATCGAAAAGTAACGCTTAACCGAAAATGTTCAAATTCCAGCTCAAATTTATTCAGAATGCAAATTTTCTAAACTAGATTTGAAAACTCTAAATAATTTTGTTCAACATGCTTCTGAAAATTGAATCATAGATAAATTTCTGTAATTTATATGCCATTCTTCTAGATCCAGTTTTACTAAAAATAAACTTACTACAACATTTCATGTACTAATGACTTAATTTGAAACATTTGAGCGTTTACAGTGGCTTCGACTCGACAACTCTAAATTGCTTTTTCCAAATACTTTGTGTACACGATGAACCAAGACGACAAGATGAAATTCATTGATTCAATTATTTTATGAATTGATGCTCATTATTTATGAATTGACTCCAGCGCTACGAGCAGCAAAACCACGCTGGTATTTGAAGCTAGCAGCATAGCAATTTTCTGAGGTAAACATTTTATCACGTTCTTGCGGGATGAAACCCACACACACATACGGTTCCAGCTTTGCTGCGATGAAGCAAATATCAATCCACGAGATGCAGCATATCGCGCGTTATGGGATCAAAGACACTACAAGCTAGCTGCCCTATTCTCCGCGAAAACGATCATGAAAACACAGATTCGTCACAATCGCGAGTATCCCGAACTTTGTTGCGTAACAAATGAATAATAACATCCCTTCAGTTACCTATAACGAACTTTTAGATGCGGGTAGCCACCTTAACGCCAACAAAGAGGGCCAGATAAGATGGTCTCAGGAATAAATTGATGAAGCTGACCATCAAATCGAAACCTGAAACTTGCACCAATTTTCTAAATTCATGCTTAGCCGAAAGAGTCTTCTCAAAATGCTGGCAAATGCAAAAGCTAGTTCTGTTGCTGAAACCCAACCAATCCTTGGGAGAACCAAACTCATACCGTCCTATATGCCTATTGAAAAGTCTGATCAAAGTCCTAGAGACTTGGAGCCTTTGCCATTCATTTAGGCCTTTTTTCTATTTTCCTTTTTTCTGAGCTGGATTTGCAGAGTTAAGAGGGAGCGGATACTACCCGATGAATTTAATTGCCCATTGAAGAGAGTTTTTAAATTGCCCATTGAAGAGATAACGTATCTGGAGTGACATTTTTTAACCTTCTCTGAACTTTGAAGGCTGAACTTCTAGTTCCGCAACCCCGCGAGTAGTTAGCGGAAGATCGTCGAGTGTCTGAGAACAGAGCGGCATTACCAGAGAGCGGCACTTGTTGACGGTAGGGCTGGCTCATTCACAATAAAATGTTCACCACTTTGACAACAAACGGGCTTCAGAGCTTTCCGCAGGTCAGGTGACCAAAGTAGCGATAAAATATGTGCGGGGCCGATGGAGTTGACTCATTCGTAATATCTCCAATCTCCAGCAAATTAAGCAGCTGTGCTGGCGGCCAGTGGATCTGACTCCACGTCATATCTGCCCAGCCCCCAGTAGACATAAATCCGCAGAGCTGTCTCATTCGTCATAACTTCACTTCCTTCACTACTGCATGGCAAAAATCTGATTTTATCCATCTAGAACCGCCTGACGAGTTTATGTTTTTTTTATTATTTTCCTAACGAGAGGGTTCCCACTCAAAGCCTCAATCCCAGTTCAGATGTGTAATCACCTTAGTGATCCCATGGCTCACTATGCAAAAGACTACTTAAAGTTTGGGTTATATATTGTGCAGTTTGTTTTCTGTAGAACGAGTTCCACAATTGACACCACGAAAATGTTTATGAAATTGGCGAAGCCTGCGACTGAAACACGAGATGCTTCTCGAAAGTATTGTACCCTAATTACGTTCAATCTACAAAAAATGCATTTAATTCATAGTTGCGACGTTTGTTAAGCTTGGTATAGCTCACTTCGCAGTGGCATTAATATGCGCTTATTTCAGAGATAGGATACTTTGGTAAGACTCCGACAATAGTTCTGAGCGCTACAACGTTACAGCAGGCGTCCCACAGGGCCCTGATCTACGACGTTTGCTCTTGACCATCATATATAATGACGAGCTCAGGCTTAAACTCACAAAGGAGATAAAAATTACTTATTTTTCGTACGGCTTAGAAGATGTGGTTATATTATCCGACGATCCAGATCAAATGGCTGGCTTAAGGCTTGAAAGTGCTGGATTGAAATAAGCCAAGCAAAAACTCAAGCCGTATTAATGACTAGCCGCCGATAAACTGAGATAATCGAACTCAACGTTAGCGACTAGAGAAACCGATCTAGCTCAGATTAGATTAGATTAGAACAGATTTTATTTTTAGTTTTCTTTTGTACATTATTAATCTAATTTAAGTACTATTTACAATTAAAAAAAATTACTTACTAGCGGCTATAATATTTTGGCCTGCTGTCTCTTGGTTGTTTTATTTTTATTTATGTTTATCTTTTGAGTTTTTCTTTTAATCTTACACGCTAATTATCATACCCAGCCGCGTACAGTGGCTGGGATTATCTTAGCAATAGCCACTTAGCGATCTAGCTCATAAATTTGGTATTTGAGAATAGTCCTTCTATTCGGTGTTTAAGAGTGAAAATAAATTCCAAACTCAACTTTAGAGCCCACGTTGAATATGTGTGGAGCAAAAGCTCTAAATGTAAGTGCGACAATCGCGAGGATGCTTACAAATGTTTGAGAGCCGAATCAAGGCCGCAGAATTCTGTTATCTAGAGAGTAGCGCCAGTGTGGCGCTGCTAAATAAATGCGAGAGCAAATAAAAAGCAAGTTTGTTGAGTCTGTCGACACAAAGAACTAAGGAGTTTTGGGCTTATAAAACTACATCGGAAGAGGCTGCATACATGATAGCAGATAGGATCCTTGTTGATATGCTAGCGGACGAAGAACAGAGAGTATACAGAAATGACATCTCAAATCGAAAGGTGGAACGGGTCATTTCGGAGGCATGGCAAAGGAGATGTACACAATATTGGATTGATAATTGGATTTATAGGCTTATTCCTAATAACTCCAAATGGACCAAACGGCAGTACATCGAAGTAACATACGACCTAACGCAATTTTTAACTGATCATGGCGGATACAGATAGTACCTACACATCTCAACGACTGTGTCCGAGCTGCGACGAATATGTCCTATTACACAGCAGATGATTCGTACAATGGAGAAAAAAGTTGCGGCATTTCGATGATCTGAGTACGGAAAGTGTGGCGAATGTAATACTTACATTAGAGGAGGCATGGTAAGCAATATCGAGGAGCTTGAGCTCTTCATAAAGAAGACGCGAAAAGGAGAGCACCAAATAGAGCTAATGAACTGACCAGCTAAATGCTGACTGGCCCCCACGAAGTAATACCTAAGTTTATGTGCTGTGGGGACGCCCTTGATGCAAGGTGATTTATATTCGGTTGGAATTGAACATAGCCAAGGCGACAAAGCCCTTGTGGTAGCCGTTCACTGCGGACGCTTAAATAGGTTAGTCACGTGCAGCAAGTGGACGAGCATCGAGTACCTAAAAAGGTATTCGAAAGAAAAGGCCAGTGATTGAAATACAATGAGAAAAAACCAGCAAATAATTTTCAGACTCTGTCGACGAAGAATGTAAATCGGCTGCTCGGATTTGGCAATTTGAGAACGCGATATTTGGACGGAAACCATTGAAGGTGCTATCTGGAAGAAGCCAAGGCCCGAGAGGAACTTTAGTATTTTGTCAACGATAAATATATCTATCGCTCAAGTTTCAAAATATATATGAAAAGAAATATTATATAGAAAACTAAAACATGAAATTGTGGAAAAAAGTTTACCAAGAATTCCTAAAAAAAACCTCCCAGACAATAAGCTGTATTTTTACTGAGCACTAACTATAATTTGATATTCATCTAAGAAGTGGAAGACTATAAGATACCAACCCAATAATTCCAAGATCAAATTCGTAATATGTTGCACATTTATCACAGCTGAGCAACGTTTGTCAAATCAATAAGAACACAAGCAATAAGCAGCTAAAAGTACTCATGAACACGACGAGTGAATGCAATTCTTTCAGCAAATGCCTACAGTACATATAACAATTCTAAATTTCATATTTGCCAACATTCTATTTTTATCGTGATATTGCTCTTGTTAAGTCGTTCAGAATTTGAAAACTAAATGCGACCGTGATTTATTATCTAGACCTGAATTTTGATTTTAATCGTTTCAAAAATAGAATTTATTAAAATAAGCACGCTTTTAGTAGGTATGTACATATTTTTCATTCGATACAATAGTGCAATGCAAGTTCTTGTAAGACTTGCGCCAAGCTCGTGATATTTGTATTAGGGCGACGTTATAAAAGCTGTGTTAAATCATAGTAATGCATCATTTCAAAATATTTGAGAAGGGAATTTAAATCCGCTATTTCATATTGAAACCAAATATTTGACATAATTCTGAACTAAACACGTTACACGAACCGATCAGACAAAAAGTGAATCACCTGGCGTTTGTTTATATATATAAAAAAAAATACACCACAAACGAATATTTAACATTTTTAGCGCTGCTGACTTGTATGGCAAGAGGAAGTACATAAATTTATATCCGGAGACGTTTCAAAAGGAAGTGTATAGGTTGAATAAATGTGGCAGAAAATCACCTACAGATTCCTACTTAATATATCATTCGCCTTCTTTTTTATAAACTGACCAAATATTTGGTTATAAACTAATTGAGTACCATACAACTTCTCTATAAAATGACCAATAAACGATTTGGCGAAATATACTAAATAGCCTTGAGAGTCGCATTTGAATCTGTCGACACTTATAAGTCACGGGTTTAAATATCTAGACAAAGGTAATATGAGATATATGTTAATGTAAAAATATTTTTCACTCAGTAGTTAAGAGATATTTAAAAAGTGAATGGCATAGATCGAAATAAGAACTGAAATCCTTCAAGTGAAATTATTTAGTAAAAAGATTTTAGTTCAGTAGAAATCAAGACCCTTATTTATTCCCACACACAACAACAATAAATCGAAGCAAGAGGTCTTGAAACTGAAAAACAGAAAATATTTAAAGAACATTGAAATATGAAGGTTATTTTAGATTTGACGAGAAAAGAGTTGAAAGGATAACAGTTTTGTTTTTCAAATAATATGTAGGTCATAACATCCTACGATAAGAAGAGAGAAAAATAACATGAAATGAAACATGTATAAATTATTATTAACGTCGGATAGAACAAAATTAACGGACGTTATTTCCAACCACTATTCAGAAAGGTAGAAATAAACATGATTACAGTACACAAGTACAGATTGAATGTGTTTTTCTGTTTATACTTTAATGTATCAAAGATGTTTTAATAACAGCGGTCATGCTATTATGATTTCAAATACTATCTAGTCACATGAAGAGCATATTCAAATGAAAGCTTGGCCAATAATCAACACATTGATAGTTGTTTAGGTTTTAATGTGAGCTTTGACACTGAACACGACCGAAGGGGTGTCAGAAACATAATTCATTAAATTCAATATGAAACATTTCATGTCAATTCAACGATTCCGAATGAATGAAAGAATGAAAAAAAAACGAATTTTACTTACACAAACGGTTCTACAGGCGATTAGTCTCTGTAAGTGAGAACTTTCTGAAATACACTTTGCAAACGTTAAAATTACCTGATAAATAAGTTTACAGTTAATAAATATAATATGCAATCTCAATTCATAAGCGCCAAAATCAAAGTGATTTTCGATAGATGAAAAATTCAACCCCAAACTAATTCAAAAGAGACTCGCGAACAAACGAAATAGGTTTGATAGCATTCATAGCAGACAACATCCAAGAGGAGCCCACTCAACCCCTAACAGTACCTAGAATTCGTTAGGCGAAAGAAAGCCATATCGCGAACTGTCACTATGTTGCAGGAAATAGAAAATTTTCCCCGAAAGAGATATTATGTTTCCAACACAGCAGAGTTAGGCAACCAGTTTGAATTTATCGAGTTAACACTTTTTGATGCACATCATACTTTGCACTTAAAATACCAACTTTTTCAATACTTTACTTGATTCATCCTATCATTTGTGTTTTAATCTGTTTAATCTAGTCCACAATAAAGGCTACGAAACACTAAGCAACTCCCCCCCGCGACGCGCCAGAACTTTCAACTTAAACACACATACAGGACGAAAGCTTTTCTGGAAAGAAAATTATTATACTATACTATTATTTCTTCTGTATATTGTTTTAACATTTTATTAAACCCTTTTCGATTATTACAAATGTACACTTTGTATACGGATCATCGAAAAATTCCAAATTAAAAACAAATTCGTTAGAACTAAAACATAATTATGCAGAGAGAATTCGCGCGAAAAGTTCTTCTAGTTTTGTTAAAACTCAGAATAATTAAAGACAACAACAAATAAACATTCCGACACAACTTTAGAAATTTCGTAAGTGTATTAGAGAGATAGCTAACTAGGCTAAATGTAGTAACAAAATATCACACATTTAAAGCAAAACAAAAAAAAAACTCCATTCCGAGTGGCAAAGGCAAGATCATATGATATGTTATAAAAATTAAAATTCATGACACTTTAGACTTCTATCTGAATTCAGAATACAATATTCGAGATGGGGTCATCAATAGTATTTCAAATATTTCATTAACTTTCCGTTAGACGTTAATTCACATGATGCGCTTACGACGACCTAATGCCGGGTTTCCACCAAAGAGACAAAACAAAAAACACGGACAAAACATGTTTTTCTGAACAAAAACACGAATGTTTTGTAAAAACTGAACAGTTTCGCGAGCATTTTTGTCTCTGAAAACTGTTTTAGTAAACAAAACACCTTTTTTGTCCGTGTTTCTTGTTTTGTCTCTTTGGTGGAAACCCGGCATAACTACGTGTATTTGGTGGTAAACATATACTTATGCTATCAAGTCGACAAGTCAAAGGAATAGGGCAAATGCGTCATGCTTTTGAGGTTCCTAAGACTGTATATTTGTTCGGATTTCATTTATCAAGCTTAGGAGAAATTCATCGACCGTAATTGAGTTTAGTGATCAGTCAGTCTTATAGAACTACATTTATGAGATTTTACTTTCAATAAGAGTATTTCGTCGTCGTAATGTTTACAGTCTTTCATTTCGATTCGATTTTATATGATTCATGCATCTTCTATCGGCAGACTGAATTTCCCCTTTCTATATATTTTTGAGGTAGTAATTTCAATCAATTCATCTCCTCTGACTCCTAAGACCACACTCAAAATAAAATTAACAAAAATTTTGTGATGCTAACAACGTGCACGGCTGTAAATGATAAACAATAATAGGACTTGCGACATCTAAAAACTAAATGATATTTTAAATACATGATTAAGGTTTCGATTCTAAGCGGATATGGTTTTAAATAAAATAAATACTTTTTTCTTTTTCATTTTCAAACACTAAGGCTTTCGATGAGTAGTCAAAATTTCGTTTCGATCACAGATTTGTAGGGACTGGCGTTTGATTTCAATTTAGATTATCAAAAAACATCAGTCGAAAAATAATTTAGAGAAAAAAAAATAATTTTCAGCATGCTTTGTAAGAAAGGAAATCAGGACAGCGACGACTCTATCCTATACCCCAAAACACCAAACTCTGTCATGGCTACAGTTGACTGGAGGTTAGTATTTAATCAAATCTTTAACTCAAACTAAGCGAGGATTAATTGGCTTGGCTTTAACATTCGCGAAGTCAACAGTAAGTCCTTTCAACGTAGTTTTGGAAGTAATTTTGAATTGTAAGATACTCAGAAGCGAGTACGAGCATCATCTGCAGATTTACTACATATGAATAAAAATTACTGCAGCACAAACAATCTTCCAAATCTACCTTGTCTTGGACAGTCAGTCAATTAAAGCAAAATGGTTAGTAATGCGGTTAGTATGGCACAAAATGCATGGAAAACCTAAAACTAATAACTGCACACTAAAAATCACAAACAGAATATCAATGTAAGATTAATAAAAGCAATTGACCAAAAGCGAAATGGAACGGCATTTGTCAAAAACAATGCGAAGCGAACTATTTCTTAGTCTGATCACCACCTTCCTTCTTCGGATTATTCGATTTTGGTTTAGATTGTGGCTTACTTCCATTCGATTTTTTCTCCTTTTGTGGTTGCTGCTGTTGCTGGGCAGGTTTAGGCTGTTGCTGAGGCTTCTGTTCCTGAGGCTTGGCGCCCGTAGGCTTCGGAGGTGGTTGCTGTTGTTGCGATTTCGGTGGAAGTTGAGGAGACTTTGATTTCCGTTCCTGTGATTGGGCAGGTAGTAGCTTCTCTGGTTCTTTCGTAGCTTGTTCAGTAGGTTTCGATAATTCATCAGTCTTTTGTGCTTCGGCTTTATCAGTTGGATGAGAGCTATCGGCTTTGGGCTGTGATTGGTTTAGAGGTTTATCAGTTTTGGCGAACGGCGGTGGTGTTTTCGATTTAGCCTTATCGTTTTTCTTTCCTTCTTGCGGTTTGGCACTAGCTCCAGCTTTCTGTGAATTGGCATTTGGCTCCTGTTTTTTGCCACCACTCTTTTTCTGATCGGATTTGGGCATTGTCGGTGTCGTCGGTTTTGCCGATTGTTTTGGAGCTGCATTATTTTTAACAGCGGCTGATTGTGATTCTTCTTGTGGTTTTTTATCTTTATTAGGTGTAGGGTTTACAGTTTCTTGTGTACTCGGCTTTGCCGTAAGTACTTCTTGCTGAATTGTAGGTTCAATTGCAGGTACTACGCCACCTACATCTTTTTTGGCGTCCACATTTTCTTTGTGAGCATTGCTGACTGTTTGTTGAGGAACCTGCGCTCCTGCTTTGATGATGTCAGATAGCTTTGGTGCTTCCGGGGACTTTGGTGTTTCAGCCACCTTCGGAGATTCTTTCTGCTGGGAAATATTTTCTGCCTTTTGAGCTGCAACTAGTTTTTCAGTATCGGCAGGTTTTGGAGTTTCATTTGATTTCGGCATTTCTACCGGCTTAGTAGCTTCCACTGGTTTCAATTCTTCTGATGCTTTTGGAACTTCAACCGGTTTCGGTGTATCTGGCACTGGTACATTTTCAATTTTTTTCTGCGCATCTACTAGAGGCAAAGCTTCATTTTTTTTCGGTGCATCAACTGATTGCAAAGATTCAGCTGCTTTCTTAGCTTCAGCTGGTGTTGATTTCATCGTTTCAGTTGGCTTAGATTTTTCTAATGATTTCGAAGTCTCAGGCAATTTACCTGCTGTTTCAGTTGACTTCGGAGCTTCATTTGCCTGGGACTCTTCTTTTGGCTTTGGAGTTGCTGGATGTTTTTCACTCGCAGCTTGTTTTGAAGTCAAGGTTTGCTTCGGAGTTTCTAGAGCTTTCTGTTCATCAGCTGGCTTTGGAGTTACAGCTTCGGCTGGTTTTGGACTGTCTACTGATTTGGGAATTGTTACAGGTTTCTGTGCAACTACTGGTTCTTTCGGCTTACCGGGCTGTGCAGCTTTCAAGGTTTCTATTGGCACCGGATTTTTCGCTGACAGTTCAGGCAAGGCTTCTGCTAATTTCGGAACGTCTGGAAATTTTGCAGCCTCTGTCTGTTTCATTGTTTCGGCTGGGGCAGGAAAACTCGTTGGTTTTGGCATTTGTACTGATTTCGGAGCATCTGATGGTTTTGGCACTTCATCTGGTTTCGGGACATCGGATACTTTTGTCACTTCTTCAGACTTCGGCACTTGAACTGAGCTGGGTGCACCTGTTGGTTTCGATGCCTCTACTAGCTTCGACACTTCAGTTGGTTTAGGCATTTCTACTGGTCTCGGGCATTCTGATGTTATTGGTGCTTCCGTTGGTTTCGGAAGATCTGCTGGTTTGAGTGCTTCCGTGGGTTTCGGAGCATCTTCTGGTTTCTTTGCCACCTCCTCTGGTTTTGGAGCATTAGCTGGTTTCTTAGCCGCCTCCATTGGTTTCGGAGTGTCTGCTGGTTTCTTAGCCGCCTCCGCTGACTTTGGAGCATCTGCCGGTTTCTTTGCAATGTCCATTGATTTCGGAGTGTCTGCTGGTTTCATAGCCGCCTCCTCTGATTTCGGAGCATCTGCCGGTTTCTTTGCCACCTCCCCTGGTTTCGGAGCATCTTCTAGTTTCTTTGCAGCTTCCGTTGGTTTCGGAGCATCTTCTGGTTTCTTTGTCGCCTCTACTGGTTTCGGAGTGTCTGCCGGTTTCTTAGCCGCCTCCTCCGATTTCGGAGCATCTGCCGTTTTCTTTGCCGCCTCAACTGGTTTCGGAGCAGCTTCTAGTTTCTTTACAGCTTCCTTTGCTTTCGGAGCTTCTTCTGGTTTCTTTGCCATCTCCACTGATTTTGGAGCATCTGCCGGTTTTTGTCCTGCATCCACTGGTTTCGGGGCATCTGCCGGTTTCTTTGCCGCCTCCACTGGTTTCGGAGCGTCTGCTGGTTTCAGAGCGTCTGCTGGTTTTGCAGCCTCTGCTTGTTTCTTAGCCGCTTCCTTTCGTTTCGGAGCATCTGCTGGTTTCATCTCCACTTGTTTCGGAGCATCTTCTGGTTTCTCAAGTTGCTTTATGGACTCTGTTGGAGTTTTTTTAGGTTCTGCTACTTTCATTGCCTCCGTAGCTTGAGGAGTTTCTGCTAGTTTCGGCACTTCTGCAGGTTTTTGAGTATCAGCGGGTTTTTGATTTTGAGCTGAAGTTTCCAATGGTTGCGAAGGCTTTGATTGTTTCTGGCCTTGCGTTTGTTTTGAAGAATCAACCGGTTTCGGGGGAACTGCAGGCTTTGGAGAGATAATTGGTTTTGGTGCTACAGCTGGCTTGGCACTTTCTAATGGTTTTTGAATTTGTATCTGACTGTGTTCTTCTTTCAATACTTCTGGTGACTTGGAAGCTTGAACAGGTTTAACGCTTTCCGTTTGCTTCTTTGAATCTTTTGATTTGGGTGTCGGTTCAGTTTCTACCTGAGTAGGTAAGCCCATTGATTTTTGTTCATTTTTCGATGGTTCTGCAGGCTTTGATTTTTCTACATTTTCCGAAGTTACTTTAGATTTATCTGAATTGGATGATTCTTGCACTTTTTGTTTGGCTATTGGTGATTCTACCGGTGTTTTTACATCCTTCGATTTAGTATCTACTTCTTTTTGATTATCTTTCGGCTTCGGCGACTGCTTATTATGCTCAGCCTCTTGTGGCTTGGCTTGCGGTTTGCTGACATCTTTAGATTTTAGTGAGGCTTCTGGCTTAGTAGATTCGCTCTTCTTTTGCTGCAATTCCGAGGTCTCTGCTAGTTTTGCTGGTTGTGTAGACGTGATAGATGCATCAGTTTTATTTTCAGCGAACGCTGTTGCCGATTCAACTTTCTGAGCTTCATGCTTTGAAGATGCCTGCTGCTTATTATCTGACTTAGTTGGTTCTTTCTTAGATGTACCAGACACCTTTCCACCATGTTCG